>CM042436.1:29014041-29034041 GCA_023631565.1 Gymnocephalus cernua
TTAAAAGAAAAAATAACAAGAACCGTACAGAACCGAAAACCGTGACCCTAAAACCGTGATTCGAACCGAACCGTGGGTTTTGTGAACCGTACCACCCATCACAAGTAAACAGACAAGCCATATTCAAAGCGTCATCCATTTTTTAACAGATTCTCTAAACTAATAATGAACACATTTGAACTAGTATAACAAAATATGTAATTTGTCATTGCCATTCAAAACAACCCCTTCACTTTGGAACGACCTGCCTGAGATAAGGCTCGCAGAATCAGTGATTCTTTTAAATCACGTCTCAAAACCCACTTTTATAGACTTGCTTTCATGTGATGTCTCTTTTTATTGTCTCTTCTGATCTTTTGATGTTTTATTGCTATTGATTATTTAATTCTATTTTGTTGCTTATATGTATATGCTTATTGTCTTCTCACTACTATGTTTTGCGTATTTTGCCTTCTTGCTTTATTTACCCAGTTTAGTATTGCTAATGTTTGGCCCCACTGTTAAGCTGTCTGTTGTTTTATTGACCTCTTTTGCCTTCCTCATCTGTCAAAGCACTTTGTAAACTCTGTTTTTAAAAAGGTGCTATATAAATAGTTATTAAAAAAACTAAAAAGTCATTATTCTCCCATCTGACACCCCATGTCAGCAGAAATACATCTTTTGTCAGTATTTCCAAAAGACTTTACATGGGACTATTACAAAAATAATTCATATGACTATGGTCACAGTTTGGTAAGTTTTAGATACAAAACTTACCAAACTTACTACTAAATTTTGGTTAGTTTGACAAAACAATATCTACTCAATTGTCATGTAACTGTACAGTAGATGTCAAAACATTCCATTATTCTGACCACTTTTAGGACAAGTTGGCTTTTACCGGTAACTGAACCAACTTCATCTGTAGATGAAGACCATGTGATATAGTCAAAAACTCGAGAGCAAGTGAGTAAATTGACCTTGATTAGAGATTATTTTTGTCAACTTAACCAAGTAGTTTTTTTTAAAACCCATATCAAGCATGAACTGTCAAGGTTAGGAAACAATCCTGGTCATGGGTACCACTTGGTTGGTAGAACACAGGAAACTAACCGCGGTTTCCTGTATTCAATTCACATATTTTCTTGACTCATCCATCCACCCTAACCTCCTCTCTAAGATATTTAAGGGCACTAAAATCAGTCACAATTGCCACAGTTTTAGGCATTTAAACAAACTAGTGCTTGAAATGGTGATAGGTGTAAACCGAGCCCTGGGTATCCTGCTCTGCCTTTGAGGAAAAAGTAAGCTCAGATGAGCCGTTCTGGAATCACCTCTTTATGAGGTCATAAGGAGGAAGGTTACCTCCCCTTTTTCTGCTTTGCCCGCCCAGAGAATTTGGCCAACCCATGAGAGAGAGACATCATGGCTTTCAAACGAGCAAAGTGGCAGTTGGTCAAGGCCCCCACCCTCCACCTTGCCCTCCCCTCTCTCCTCCTCAATAGCTACAGACACAGAAATGGCACGTTCTGAGTAAAGCTCATTGTGGGACTGGCTCTGGTGGCTGTAATTCTGCACCAAGGCTGAATTTTGGGAAAGAGACATCAGATATAGTATTAGGGAACCACTAAGGCCTATATAAAAGCACCCAAAGAGCACCATGTCATGGGACCTTTAATAGATGTCCCCTCTCAGTACACTACACAGTGTGTACATACAGCAACACAATAATGATAAATGTGTCCTGTAGATCTCAAGATCTCCAATCTCGCACTCAACACTGCACTTCCTTGGGTCCTCAGCAATACACAAGCCAAGTGTGAAGTTGATTGGATGAACGGTTCAGACAGACAGACCTTCCATTTTAGTTGGATGACAAAGGCTGTTGTTTTTCTCATGAGGACAGCGTCTTTTTTAAAGTTTGTTTCACTAGTGAAAGTTAGATAAACTATTGGCAAGTAGCAGCCGCAGTACTGTGGCTATTGATTCCTGCAGCTTAATATACTTACAAACTGATGCAGAATGTTGGGTGAAGCATTGACCGGTATTATGTTAGAGGTGTCCTGTTAGATATTTCAAATATACCTCCCAGCCAATCAGAAAATAGTTTTCTGTCTGCCTTTTTACTCCCTGCTCCAAAACAGAATGGAGAAAAGGCTGCTTCTCTCAGGTTGTGGTTCAAGGTATCCTGTTGCTATTGCACTATATACTATTGATGACAGCTGGCTATAAACACGATCACAAAGATTTTAGCTTGAGATGTTTACAACCTGCTTACAAAACTGTTCTCCTACGGTTTCATTTGAAAGTTAACAGAGTGCAGACGGAGAATAACAGAGGATACATGACAGGCCAGATGAGATAGGATAGCAATGAACAGGGTTGAAAGAGTCTTTTTGTCAAAATATGTTTGGGATTGGTTGCTATGAGTCAGTCAGTCAAGATCAAACAGAAACACAAGTGGGTTGTAAAACTAAGTTGACTTAGTGTGGTCAATGTATTTGCACACAGAGAGACACAAAAATATTGTGCAGAACCATCATCTTTAATCCCAGAGCTAAATTTGTTCCCATCTTGTTTTCTTACTTTTTCCCTCCATTCATTGTGCTGAGTCGTCGTGGCATGGACCGCCTATTTAAATGAACGTCCAGTTCAGCTTTGCTGCATTGCCGCTGATAATCAATGGGCATGAAGGATGGCCTTGTGGATAACAATGGCTTTAAAAAGGCTGAGGGGTCAGCATGAACACTGAGCTCCAGGCTCCTGTGCCTCTGCAATACTGGAGAGAGAGAGAGAGAGAGAGAGAGAGAGAGAGAGAGAGAGAGAGAGAGAGAGAGAGAGAGAGAGAGAGAGAGAGAGAGAGAGAGAGAGAGAGAGAGAGGCTTCTAAAAGTAGTTTCACCGCACTGCTTCTGTCAGAGACACTACAGGTAGTGCTGTTGTATGATTTACAGCATTGTGTATCTGCGGTATGTGAACAGAAATATTCCACAACCACGTTGGCTATGGTCAATTTAAAAAAAAGATGTATACACACAATAACAATGTGTTTTTTAAATCAAAACCAATTCTCTCTTTAAAGCTTTAAACCATAAAGCTACTTTCAGCTGCACTTTGGATTTCAGAAAGAGCTTTATATCACAGTGACTGTGCATGTTTGTCCTCACCACAGTAGATAAACATGTTTGTCTCTATTGGATGGCCCCATTAAACGTGAAGTACAAGTCTGGGTAAAAAAAGTAGGCCTATAATCACCCCTGTGCATGCTTTCTACAGTGTTACCTCTGTATGTGTGTCTACCCTGTAGGCATCGTCTCCCTGATTTCCCTGGCTGTCCTCTCCTATGAGCGCTACAGCACCATGGTGGCGCCCACTGAGGCGGACTCCTCCAACTACCGTAAGATCTCCCTGGGCATCACCCTGTCCTGGGTCTACTCCCTCATCTGGACTGTGCCGCCACTTTTTGGCTGGAGCCACTATGGTCCCGAGGGTCCTGGGACTACCTGCTCTGTCAACTGGACGGCCAAGACGGCGAACAATATATCTTACATCATCTGCCTGTTTGTCTTCTGCCTCATTGTGCCGTTCCTGGTGATCGTGTTCTGCTATGGGAAGCTGCTGTGCGCCATCAGACAGGTGAGGCAATATGGGGACGGGGGAGGCTTCCACTTAACCTGCAGTACCTGCACAAATGAGCCTAGGTGCTCCTTCAACATTGGCTGCCGTCTTAAAGGTCACGTGGTGGGAATTTCAACACTAAAACCATATATTCCACATCCCATTAACCCCGTTACTTAAGGAGACAAAATGATAAGTACGTACTAGTAACAGATCACATGAAAGTGTTTCTGACAACAGAACATGGAACAATAAAAACAAATGTATATTCCCATAATGTCCTTTACAGGCTCAATACAGATAGTGCCCCTTACTGCCAGAAACTGCCAAAAACTAAGCAGATATTAAACAAATGCTAAATAAATGCCTGAATTTATATAATGTTTTTATACAAAGTGCTTTACAATTTGCCTCTGAATCACCTATTCAAACCCACCCACAGTGACACAATACCGTTTATGTGGTGTTATTGTTAATGGTAATGACAACATCTTAAATGTCTTAATACTAGTGGTTTATTGAGGTTAAAATGTGACACGTTTTTAAATTTGACAAACTGGTACACTTTTACCCACAGAGATTCTTTACCCTCTCAGCCATAGAGCGTTATGGCATCTTTCAGCTCATTGTTTTGGTTTTACATCCAGCAACTGTACGTTTTTTTTATTCATTCTTACTGCTCCCAATAAACTCATTACCAGCATCAGCAGGAACCGGTTTTAGTGGAAAAGCCCTAAAAACCCTCTGTATTCTACCTGTAAAGCACCACACTGCAGAGAGACAAAGTAAGCAATCAGCTGGTGAACACAGTGGAGCGTTTAGCAGCTGAAGGGCCTCAGAAGTTGGAAGAGACCAAAACAGAGCTAAAAAGAGAGCCAGAGATGTAATCCAAATGAATGTTAATGTTAACATAAGCTCTGTGTCTGCTGGAATTGTAAAGCTACTGTTAGCTAACTGCTTTTCCATATCAACTAACAACGTTGCAATAAGTCAGTGTTGTGTTTACAGCCAGTTTCTGCTGACCCAAAAACAGTTACTGAAGGTTGAACAACTTCCATTACCATTACATCTCAACTTAATAAGAGCCAGAACAGTGCAAATAAAATGTAATTCTATTAAAGCCTCTAGATGTTGGATACGGCAGTAAATTAAATAACCAAATTAAATAGAAGTTAAAAACAATATTAGATAAGACTTTATTAATCCCACACTGGGGAAATTCCTGCAATCTAAATGTCACAAGTGACAGTGTTCTTGTCTTTATTAGGACAGGTGTTTCAGACTCCTACCGTAAACAACTTTTGCCAGTGCAGTGCAGAATGTGTGTCCTAAAACATTTTTTATTAAATCCAAGCACATCTTAACAGAAACATTAAGTTACTGTAATACAATTGAATTGATTATGGAATTCCTCTGCTTTTATTGAGATACTGTAGATCTGCTGTTGTGTCAATGAATTACAGCTCACAGATTAATTTGCATTAATTCTGCACCAATTGTTTTCACTTAGTTCTTTTGTCCCCTCTCACATTTTATCTATTTGCTGTGTTTCCTCAACACACACTGCTCTTTGTATAGATTAAGAAAGAGGCAAAGGAAATAAATAGCATTTAGTTAGTCTTATTCAGCCCTTACCTTGCTCTCTCTCTTCCTTCTGAACTCTCTCTTATACATCTATTATATGTTGGCTTCAGCTTCATTGCCCCCTTTTCCTGTCCCTTCTTTGTGCAGGATTAAATTTATTTTACTTTGCTCATTTGGCTCACTGTGCTGTTCGGAGTTGTTAATAATGTGCTGCTCAATGAAGCAGGGTCACATGTGGGAAGACTGAATCAAGTCTGGGTTTGGTCCAAGTTGATGTAAATTTGCTATTCAACCAGCCATCAGATGTGAGGGAAGACACAGAGGGGTTGGGACATCTAGTTTAGTAGCATGTGGTTCACTACATGTAAGAAGGAAATTATTGGCCTACGTATATCACTTCACTTTAGTTTAATGCTTTACCTTGACATAATGTGAAAATGTGCTCCTTGCTCAGTTCAATCAAATGCTTGCTGGTAGGTTTTTAGTAAAATAAAATGGACAGATAGAGACAGAGAAGACAGCCACAGACAGAAATACAGACAAAGCTCATCCCTGCTTGCTTGCACATGCTTTTCAGTGTCTGTCATCTCTTGTTTTTTCCTGTGATGGGAAATTGAAGTCTTTTTCAGTGCAGAAGACAGGAGCTGCGTGAAATAGAGGAATTTGTCCTTTCACAGGCACTTCAGTCATGGAGCATCTTAAAACCAGTGCATGCTTCAGAGCTCTGCTTTGGGTTATTGTGTTTGCTTTTGGCCTTGTGTATAGGAGCAAATGAACACTGTGCCATGTTGTCAATGTCTTCACAATGCTGCTAAGTTAATGTGACTTTGAATGATGACAAAAAATATTGACTCCATCACGGTAATGCATTTACTTACATGAGTGTATAACAGGGTGGCCACAGTGGCTGGTGGATGCCCAATTTTACCAGCCACTTATATTTTTTACCAGCCACTTTTTCCGGAATTCAAATTTATAAAAGAAAGTGCACTAGCATATTTTGAATTGCTTCAATGCATTATTTTTCATTATTATTAATAATACATATTTTATTAATATAAGCAAATAAAAAGTGATGTGAAAAAAAGCCTGCGAGACCATGGTAAAATTGTGTTTTGGTCAGTTTGGTCATATTCTGATCGTAACATAACATGACGAGAATATCTGTTGAATCAAAATTCTACACTGACTATCTTGTATGATTATCTTTGAAGCAGCAGCTTACGAGGATGCCCTGAACGCAGCACGAGTCCCGTTCCTGTAGACCAGGGGTCATCAACTACATTTTTCCAAGGGCCAGAATTTTTCAAAGCAGACACTCTGGGGGCTTCCAATTAAAGAAAATAAAATGTATTTATTAGGGTTGTGCCGATGGACGATACGGTCGGATTTATGAATGTACTTAGTAACAGTAGGCTAATTAATGAGGGCAGTATTTTGTGTGAGCTATATTGTGCATCTGTTCATGTGCGCTGCAAGAGTTATGTTTCTGTTTTTTTAATGTCGTTATTCAGTGCAAACTTAACGGAGAATGTAGTTTAATCTCAGTAATGATGGTATTAGGTTATTACAGTTGCTCTGTTAAAGGCAAAAGTTCCACTGTTACGCAGAGCACGGACATCTGCACCGTAGTTAAGTGAAAGTAGGTCAAATTGTAATTTATTGCCAATAGCAGGCTGCTAGGTAGCAGGTAGCGTGCGTGTTGTAACGCACACACCTCTCGGCTCGTTTGTGTGGAGCGAGGGCATCACTTTACAGACTGTAAAGACGGACTGAAAGCTTTGCGGGCTACTACCGGGACGACACCGGAGCTCGATCCCTGCTCGCTTTCCCGTGCACGTCGCGGTGACCTTACATGGCGGTCACTATAGGCCGGAACTCGTTTCACGGTTCCGTGGACGTCAACATGGGTCACTCGAGCTTCATTTCACCGCGACACCTGCAGATCAACTACGCCGAGGCGAGCGGTTTCTCCTTCCGGTGCTTGGGCAAGAATGGCGTGTTCGTTTTAAGTAGTAACAAATAAAAATATGTTTTATAATCCACCCGCCACTGTGACTGGTATACAAGGCAAAGTCACCCGCCACTTTGAAAAAGTACCCGCCATTGGCTGGTGGCAGGTGCTAATTTCCCACCCTGGTGTATAATGCTATTTGCTTCACATATACGTAAAATGTGTCTGAGTTAATTAAAGTCAGTCTGTACAGCATGCCATTATTATGTAACTTACAACTATTGTACTGATAACTTCCACTGCACTATTGTCAGCAGGTGATCTCACGATACAGTAAAAATCTGCTGATGAATTAAATTGGAATCAACAAATGCATCAATTTTACCACATCTAAAGCTTCATTCAACACATTACACATACAATATCAAGATTTATGTAGAATACATTAGTACAATCAATAAAAAAATCAATTAGGCTATTTATGTAACTAAATTGTTCGTCTTTTAGGAGATTTCCATGGAAACTAAATTAGGCCCAATTTGCAAATGTGTTCCCCCCCTTTTTTACTTTACTTCACATGTTGTTTGTGCACACAAAATAATGAAAATGTAGGCAATACATCCAAAACAAGTAAATCAATTACAGCACACTCACATGCTGTGTGTGCACCACCTATTACTCCGAATGTGGCAGACTGTGGCTTCATTGCTCTTGCAGGCACTTCTGGGCACCTTCACCCTTTACATACTGTCTTACTCTAATTACCTCAGTAAACTTGTTTACTGACAAGTGTAATGATACTGCACAAGTCACTCACAGACTCAGAAGCAAGATTAAACCAATACTTCCAAAATTCCAAAACTACTTAAAGGTGTGAAATCACGTAAAATGACAATGAGAACATGTAGGCATTAAAAAAAAATGTAAGGTTCTGGTTCTATTGATTGTATGAATGCATATTTCATTGTGTTTTTTTTTTTTTTTTGGCACTTGCACTGCAACATGCAAATGCAGCAAGAAATCTGGACTGACTGACCTACAGTGACCGATGGGATGGCATTTTCATCCCTAACAGCTACAAACACAATCCAGAATTGCTACATGCTATCTGATTAATGAACAATGCATTCATTAAATAACTGCTGTTATCTCTGTTTGCCAGTTCAGAATATGTAAAACTGGCAAAACCTTGAATGCTTTCAACCAGTACTCTGTGCTCAGTTCATTTGTTTCACAAAAGCAGTTTCAAACTGCAGGGCATGGGGACAGAGTTTTGGTATTTTGGTATCAGGGACAGCATGTTGTTGTGTAGAAGCCTATTTGGAGAAGCCTATTTAGGTACAACATCACCATTTTAAGTGAGAAAAACTGATCAGGTCTGAGCTGGACATTGTTATGTTGTTATGCCACAAATGCAGTGCAAAAACAGAAAGTGATGAGTTTTTCACCACAAAGGTACTTTTACATAATTTCTTGATATTTCAGATTAAATAAAGACAATAATCATCAAATTAGATTATTTTGACTTTTTTTTTTTTGCCAGAGGACAGAAGGCACAACCAAGTGGTTGAAGTGATGCTCTTTGATAAACTGAGTTGGGTTGAATCATCAGAGCCATTCAATTTCCTGATCCAAAGACCATCTGTCCAGAATATTTCCTTCAGTTAGCCGTAGCAACAAAGATGTCAAAGTAACAGTAGAAAGTACCATCTTGTGGATTACTGCTTCAACAGAGTGACATGGATAAACTACATCCATGACACTTGAAATAATTTGAATTATTTGAATACAAGAAAAAAAGATGACAAAATATGCACATGAACACATACACATTAAGTCTTTGGTTAGATCACAAATGGCTTCCCGCCTTGTCCCAACATCTTTACCCTTGGTCTGAATTCATTATTTGACTCGTATGACCCTGTGGATATCAAGCGACAATCAAGTGCTACAATATTTCTCCAACATGCTGTAGGCTATGTGGCACAGAGGCAGAGCTGGAGAGAGGGAGGGAGATGAAGATATCAAGAGGAAGTGAAGGAGACAGAGAGATGAAAGGAAGAAAAGGAGGGGAGGAAGGGGAGAGCGACAGACTGACTGCTGGGGTCCACATTTTATGCTGACCCACATCAAATGCACTGACCTTGCACTGGTCATTAGGGCCCCTGATGTTCCTCACCACAAACTCTAGATTGATGGTACAACTCAACTTGCTCTTTTTTGGTTTTCCATTAGCAAAAGTTGTGTAGAGTACCTGGTACTTTTTTAACCTGTTCTCACTCCCAACTCGTAAAATATTGACACTTAGTCAGTGGCTCTCAGCGTAGGATGCCGACACAAAAATCACCCTTTAGTGTCTATATGGAACGCACTGGGCATAGCAGCAGCGCTGTTAGATGACACAGTAATAAGGCGGACAAGGTGGCAAGTAGTATGAAAGACCAAAAATCCGCTTAAGGAGGTTGGTTAGGGTGGTGGATCGGTCAAACAACACAAGACTTTCACCCAGGAGACCGGGGTTTGTGTCCCGTTCTTGTCCCACGTGTCACTGATACGCTTATTTTGTAACCCCACCCACGATCGTTTCCTAAACCTAACTGTCCCGTTCTTGTGCCGCATGTCAGTTAAACGTACGCCCCAACCCAGAGCGTCAAAATGTGACGCCAATAGTCTCTACCAAGCGAGTCTAAATATGACGCTGAGGGAGAAATTTTCGGTCAATAACAAAAACCAAAGGCACCTGACAAAGCTTCACTTTTTGACATGATGGGAGAGAATGTGTTGCTTTTTTTGGTACCACCTCAGTTCAGTTCCAAGTGAGCTGAGCCAAAACTAAAAGAGGGAGTTAAAATTCTGCAGACCACTCATTGGTCAGAGAGAATCTTCACTAGCACCAAACGGACATCCTGCACAAATCCACAATTTTTAAAACTACCATCAATAGCAACCACAATTTTTTGTAAACTAGATTTTAGTTCCTCTGTTTGGTTGCTGATGAAAGGATTCAGCGAGAGTGGCGTTAAAGATGATGCCACAGAATTTTTGCACTGCATCGCTATGGTGATAAGCTGAGAATCCCACCTACACTGAGGGGATACTATCCGCAGTGGAAAACAAAAAGAGAAAATTATTCGTATTAAAAAAAGTGAGTTGAGCAGAGCACACAAACACACACACACACACACACACACACACACAGAGAGAGAGAGAATGAGACACAGCTGTGAAAACACTTCTTAGCAATTCTTGTGGGGGAGTGGCGAGATGCCGAGGGCACAGCTGCTGCGCAGAGTACACTGCATGCTTAAAACGCAAATTAGTTCTCCATCGGAGTGGCTCCAAGATTAAGCTCTAGTTCTCTTTGTATTACACATGCCTTGTCTTTGCTCATTGTCTTGCTGGGTCCTTGATTTTTTACTTGTATTTCTTCTTCGCTGCATTTCCTTTGCCATAATGTAGCATCCATCTCCAACTCGTTTCCATCTTTTGACAAGTCTTTGGACTTTTATGTTTTCTTGCTTGTACATGTTCTCACTCACATCTCCACACATTCACATTCTCATTAGGGCTGCAACTAATGAATATTTCGGTAGTCTGCTTATCTGTTGATTTTTTTTCCAATTAGTCAACGATTATTTTTGTCACACCCTCAATCTCTGCTTCCTTTGGGCAGGGCTCCTGTATCGGCTCCATTGCATGTTTTACCTCACCTGCTCAAGTCTGTGCACCTGTGAATGTCACCTAGTTGTCCTGTCTGCCTTAACATAACTACAGTTCCCATAGCAAATTATAATAATGACCCATGAACATATGAATATGAAACATAAGCTTGATAGCTTATTCAAATGCATTTGTGACATGAATACTGGTGGTTACAATCAAAATAAAATAAATAAAATACACTAAAGTGAAAATGTAAATGTAGCACTCTAGAATCTTTGGTCCTGCGCCAGCGACAAGACGTTGGAATAAAACATCGTTGGTCATTTCAATGACAACTTGTAAAACAACGTAGCTAATATTGAAGAAATGTAACAAAGTATTATTTTTGTCAGTTATAACATTATTGCCTCAGCCCCATAGAGGGTCTCCCTCACTCCTGTTTTTTTGTTTACACTGAAATAGCAATATCTATGTAATTAGACTTCCATGGAAAGGAGGTATCTAACTATCTAACAGCCAGTGTGGGAAATATTGAGTGATGCGGGAGCCAGAGACAGTTTAGCTCATGACACTCACACAAGCACTATTTGTTTTAGAGGTAAGATTTACATATTTATCAGCCTATATGGATTTTCTTTTTTTCAAAGAAGCGGTCTCCTCTCTTCGCGTCGCTAACGTAACCTCTCTCGCCGCAGCGTGTGGCAAATTTCGCGGTTGATTTTGTGATGAGACCGAATACTACAGCACTGCCGAAGTCTATCAACACAGCTCCGCCAACCGGAATTGCAGGCAAGCGGGGTTAAGACCGTAAACAAAGAGAGTAGGGCTAACGTTAGGCTAAGGCTAACTCCTTATCGGCTATCACTTTGCAGCATTTTCCCCGCCAATGTACAGTCTTTAGCAAACAAAATGGATGCTCCTCAGCTGCAGATCACCACTCTTAAATGTATTATGGACTGCAACATCATGATTTTTACGGAAACATGGTAACAACAGCACCGCGCAACAGCATCTGCAAATTATGAGTGTCACGCTACAAAAGTGACCCTCTCACTCTCACACACATTGGCCATCTCTGGCAGACTTGCTCTCTCCTCCTTTTCAACATAAATTAAAATAAATTTAAAAAGTCATAAAATTTGCAGGTTACATAAGTGCGAGTATTTAACCAAAATTACTCGCACTGTCTCAAAAAATGGTCGCAAAATGCAACCCTACCCCTTAAGCACATATCTGGAACGACACATCGACAATTAATTTATGCGTTAACAAATTTTTATAATCGTCGTCAATTATGTTGACTACTCGTTGCAGCCCTAATTCTGATTATCCATATCAGCGGCTTACTATTCTAAACACACACACAAACACACACACACACACACACCAGAGATGGGGACTCGAGTTTGAAACTCGGACTCGAGTGCAACTTAAGTCGCACACACAGTGACTTCAGAAGACTTGAGACTTGTCCTCGAAAGACTTCAGACTCGACCTCGAGCTGCGGGACTCGTGAACAATGTTTATTTTTAGGAAACGTCTGATGAGCTCGCTGTTATTCCGCTTCCCCCGTTACCTATAACCTGCCCACGACATAACGTACTACGTATCTGCTGCACGCGGCCCCACATTAGAGGACAGTGAACACACGTCGACTGCACCGGCCGCTGCTGTGCCATTCATCGTAATATTTGGGTTTAAAAACTTCCAAAACGACGGCCCAAACAAAAGAAACGCTCAATGCAAAATATGCGGTCTCAAGATAAAAGATTCTGGCTCAACCATATCTAATTTTATCAGGCATCTGAAAACGCATCCTGACAGGTCAGTAAACATGTTTAACGTCAGCTCAGCATTGACCATCTAATGTTACCGCTAGCTTGCATCTTGGTTTATCTACGAGCTAACGTTACGGGAGGTTAACTCCGACTGTCTTCCTTATGAAATATAAATGAGCGTTTGTTTAACTCTTGTATGGTGTTTTAAAAAGTGGGGAAAAAAGTTTCTAAAAGTGGGGAAATTTTAGGTCCTGTGTACCTTTACTCTGTCCTCATCCTGTCAGGGCCTGCTGTTATTGTGTGTGTGTGTGTGTGTGTGTGTGTGTGTGTGTGTGTGTGTGTGTGTGTGTGTGTGTGTGTGTGTGTGTGTGTGTGTGTGAGATGCAACACGTATTATTTACTTATTATTACTTAAGAGACTTGAGACTTGACTTTGACTCAAGCTCAAAGACTTGACTTGGACTCTAGCTCAGAGACTTGTGAGCATCTCTGACACACACACACACACACACACACACACACACACACACACACACACACACACACACACACACACACACACACACACACACACACACACATCCCTTCAGTCCCACCCACCCACCCCTTCAGTCCCAGCTTTCTCATTTTCCTTTTCACTATTTTCAAAGCTCTCTTTCTCTCAATCTCTTTCACCATCTCTGAATCCTCTGCCCTCTTAACATATTCTTTCCCTTTCAGTGTGCCATCATTATCCATCTCTTACACCTTGGTTGTCTTGGTTGCCATCATCACATCCATTCCTAAAGCAAACCAAATTGTGCCATTTTTTTCAACACTAAGAAAGATGTTGACACCCGAAAGCAATTTCAGATGTGGGTTGTGTTTATTTGTGCTTCAGAAGTAACCACTTTTTAACAAGACTAAGAGTCTACAGTAGTGCTCGCAGCTCAGTGAGGCTGTACTTAGGCACAGCTGCGCTTTGAGCTAAATGCTAATTGTAGTATGCTAAGGCTTGCTAATTAGCACTAAACACAAAGTACGGCTGGAAGCTGATAGGAATATTATTTTCCAGGTATTTAGTCATAAACCAAAGTATTGGACAAATTTACATTTTGAACTGATGATGGCACTAGATGAAAGACAAGGAATCACCAAGGTTATTATAATTATCCTTAGAGGATTAATGCACGTACACAATTTTGAAGCAGTTCAACTGAAGCTAGTATCCTGTAGTCATTAGTGTTACTACATCTTGGTAACACATTTTAATACTTTAATTTAAGTTTGCTTTTTTTTAAATAAGTGGTACTAAATATACCAAACTGCATTATTCATCATCTTTCTCAAAACAGTTGTTACAAAATACAATGTTTTAGTGACTTGCATCACAGCTTACACTAGCAGCTCTGAGGTCTTGCAGTTATAAACTGACTTTCAAAATAAGCAGAACATACTGTAGATACTAGATAATACACACTAGTATGTTTCCAATACCAGTATTTAGCCCCAATGAAGGGTGTAGGTACCATTACGTATTTTCAGATGCTGCAAATGCTAATAACTGCAGGTACAAAGCAGCACCTTTCAAGTCAAATAGCGTTAGGATCCCTGACATCTGCCAACCCCTCACTACCAATGTGTGGACATGCAGCCTGCTCTTACATCCATGCTGGGAAACGCCGTCAACTAGACCCTGCTAATAAATTAATTGATAACCTTACTGAGGAACACTTCCTTTCAAATTATGGTCAAAAGTGCAGCCAATTTCCAAAATCCATTAGGAAACCTAAGAGAGAAAGATTGAATCTAGTGTGAGGGAGCTGTAATCTGGTTTGAGCTTTAAAATTGATAATGTGCTCATCAGCAGCTGAAGTCCAGTTTTATACGTCTAGTTTTAAAGCAGTCCAGTTGAATGACACTGTTTATGAGGCAGCAAAACCACGAGGAGTCTCTGTGCATCAGCAGATGTCAATTGACGTTCAGTTTCACAGTAGCCCTCGCACCGATCAAAGTGTCAGTAATAGTGCTTTACCAGTACACTGTTACTCCAGCTCTTACACAGAGGCTATACAGGCCACTCCAACCAAATGCCAAAGCCACCAGAGTCAGTTGTTATCTTAAGAAGCCCAGGAAACCTGTAGCATGCCCCCTGACCATTGTAACCTTTAATCAGGTCCAGCCTGGAACCAAGCTCAAAAATGAGGTCATTAACTTGTGGTTTTCTAACACTGTTACATTTAAATCTTAGTGAAGTATATGTGTCCGGCACATTAATTAGTAATAAACGTAGGAAGGCATTTCTATCTAATTACACATCATGTTTGCTCTGTATTTACTCAGACAAACCACAAATAACAAAATGCGCAAAAGTGTGTTGCACTCGAGTAATTTACACAGCCTTTTTGTGAGCGAGCATTTCAAAGCGTGGATATGATATGAAACCCCTTTTAAAGAGCCTAAAAGCCTAAAGCCTTTTAAGATGTATCATTAGTTTAAAGCCCAGTGTGTAACATGTAGTTGTTCATTATCAAAATCTGTATTGCCCTTCACAAACTTGTCCTTTTTTATGAATATTGACCACCACCATCAATTTCTCAATCAAGTATTCCTATTGGCTTTAAATTTTGCATTTGCGCTTGTATGAACTGGGGTAGACGCTGCATATTCATGCGCCATCTTGAAATACGTTAGCCGGTAAGGGACATAAAGGAGATACTGCTCCGCCTTTCGTGTTTTCGCTGTCACATGATAAACTCACAGGTGCTGCTAATATAATGCTGCTATTACAGTGTTGCCAACTTAGTGACTTTGTCGCTAGATTTAGCAACTTTTCAGACCCCCTTAGCGACTTTTTTATTTATTTTATTTTACAGGGACAGTGCACATTAATTAGCATTGCTGCAAATGCACCAAAATTAGCCAAAAGGCTATTTTTCATCCGTTGTCCCTGGACAGATCTTAAAATTGTCTACCTAAAAAAGCACAATAAGATTAAAATGAACAATACAAATATAAAAAGCAATAAAACAGATATAACAATTCAAATCCTGTCGCTAAATACATTGTACAACCATAATACAGACATTATGTAAAAAATTATAAATAAAATATTCTTATTAATGCTGACATGTCTGATGTGTTATGAGCCAGTTTAGTTTAGTTTTAGATGCTTTTTAAACAGAGTGTATGTGGTGAGTTGTCTGATGTTCTGAGGGACAGAGTTCCATTCCTGTGCTTCTGTGACTGTATCTTAATGTTCTTTTATCCACAATTTTGATTGTCTGTTTATAAAGTGTCTCTAAAGGTTTTAGTGTTTTATTTGCCTGTGACCAGGTTGTTAGACAGTAAGTGCTGTGAGACAGGACCATACTGTACATGAACATTTTAGCTGCATGAAGTGACAAGTTCGATCTTATGAACCGGAAAGTTGCGATATTAAATTTGACACGATTGCAGACCTTATTTATCTGTGATTTAAAAGTAAGTTTAGCGTCTATTACGATGACTAAGTATTTGAATTCTGAATTCAACTTTAATTTTTTCCCCCGTCACATAAATATCTGTACGATTATTTGTAATTTTTTATTTAGAAAAGAACATTGAAACTGTTTTATTTACATCAAGTTTTAAGCAAGATTGATTTAGCCATTCAGAGACATGGGCCATAAACTGTGTAAGTTTTTCCGGGCCAGTGTAAGTAGGAGAGAGACGCAACGGGAGAGAGACGCAACGGGAGAAAGACAGCGGCGGACAGAGCAGGCGATCAGACGGGCCGGAGCGGACAGCTGGAGCGGGCAGCGGCGAACAGACTGGCCGGAGCGGCCTCAAAACACTACCGGCCCCCAGGAAAAGTCCCGACTCTCCCGATTGCCACTCTGCCTCATGCACGTATTCACAATCCAAGTTTCAGGAACAGGAGTCTTCTTCTTTGCCCAGAAAAAGCATTGAAAAAAGCAAAGGACAGGCTTTTGGAAGCGCGAAGGCTACTGTAGCTGTAATACGTCATTTGAAGTGCATGATTCGAGAGAGGTGATTGCAATATACGATCTCAATGCTAGATGGGGGAAATTCCTACACAATGTAGCTTTAATACATACCTGAGATGTGCTCATTTGATGCCAGCCCTAGAACCATTTATTTTACTTCACTTATTAAGACATTAGAATAGATTTGAGAGAGCTGTTTCTTGTGGCTGGTAGAATAATAAGCTAGACAGTGAAATGGAGGATTATTTGAGGTGGGTGGTATTAAAGAGTAGAAGTAATATACCATTCACTTTCTTTATCTCCAGTCTAATGTGAATGTCCCTCATTGACCTTCTACTGAAACGGTAGCAAAATTATCAATTGTAGTGTAATATTTAGGGCTGGGCAAGTTTTTGCGTTATTATTGCATTAACTCATTAATACAATTATTTTATCGTGCATTAACAGTTTTTATTGTTTCTTTTATTATTGTAAAAGTCTCTTGCTCACAGACTTTTACTTTACTTTGTAAAAGTCTGTTGCTGACTGTAGCAGCGCTTACAGGAACCAGCAAAGAAAAGAATTGGCAGATAAACAAACCAACAAACATGGAGAAGGGTATGAACTTTTACATGGCCATTTTCATTTTAAAGTTCTTCCGGACGGCGCAGTCGACAGAACCAAAGGTAGTTGTAAACACTGGAAAGTTGAATTTTCTTATCACTGGAGTACTTCCAGTCTGAAATATCACCTAAATGCAATACACACAGTTGATAGCAGCAAATCATTCATCGAAACAAACAGTGGCCCGAGGCTTTGGCAGACTACGGTAGATTGGCGTGTGGGAGAAGTATAAACAAAAGGTAAGAGAACCTAAAAAATGCCATAGCGAAGTGGATAGCTACAGACTGCAGGCCGATAAGCGTTATGGAGGACGTTTGTCTGAGAAACATTCTGAGAATCGCAACAAATGATGGCAGGTATGAGATTCCCTCAAGACGCACCATCACAAGAAGAATACACGAGTTGTATGAAAAGGAGAGGACTGCAAAAGACTTTTGTTATGATTGTGGCTCAGGATTTTCTCTGCAGTTTTTTATATATATATATATATATATAACAAACAGGATAACATTAATGCCCTGGCAGTGGCAATAAGCTTTCATTTTTGTATTTGCTTTGATTACATTGTTTAAGCTGAAATTTACACTAAATATTGTATTTAACTGCTACTGTATAAACAAAACGCTGATGTTAAGTGTTTGCAGAACAAATGTTATGGCACTTTAGTTCATATGGCAGAACATTTAAAATTGCGCTATACACTACTTTTGAATTCATTATTGGATTTTGCATATAACAATGTGATTAATCGTGATTAATCATGGAAATCATGCGATTAAAACTTTTAATCGTTGCCCAGCCCTAGTAGTATTTAAGAATACTGCATTATGAAACTGTTGCCACGGTTTAAAAGGTTTTGTATTCATTCAACATGCTTTCCACCCGCATTTTATATTGACCATACAAGACAAATATAAGGCATAGTTTTAGTTACATTAACATACAAAAGCTTTCCCGTTTGTATTATTGACCCAGTAACTCAAACCACATCTACCACATGGGCAAAACACTAAATAATGAATTATTACTATGTTAATTATTGATATTTGAGCCATCAACCATGCACTGTACAGTGACTGTGCATCTCCTAATTCCCATTGCATTTGCTTTCAGAGCAAACTGGGACAGAAAGATCTGAAATTATCATCCCAAGTTTTTCTCATATGCTGGCATCCAAGAGGAAATCAAACTGCAGACATGAAAGTATGAAGTATGTTTTCCCTGTAAATCACAGGGAAAACATACTGGCAACACAGCTGGTTGTGGTAGAATCAATGCAAACTGTGGTTGGATCACACATCTAAAATAGAGCTCTGAAGATTTTTTCCATAAAGAACTTGAGTTGTGTTCCACAGTACTATAGTGTCAGCCCAGTCTTTTTGTGGAAATGGTATTGGATGATTCAGCTGGCAACATCTAGACAACATTCTACTGTTAACATTTAGAGCCAATATGACTTTGCCAACTGATGTATTTTTTCTCTTATGGAGTTGACAGGGGCTTCCAGAACACACAGTGCCCTTTGTGTAGCAAGACAAAAGTAAGGCTATATAGGTTGGGGGTAGTGAATGGGTCTGGGTTTGTGCCCAGTCAAAGACCTTTAATTGATTTAAAAAAATGTTTTTACCATAACCATAATCCTACTTACAGTCTCCCTAACACCCATACCATTGTTGTCATGTGCAAATATTTCAAGAAGAAAGAATTTGGTAAAAATGTTCCCAGAGTTTTCAGAGGAATTCAATTTATCAACATTCTTGTCTGGTGTCAGGGATGGGATTTACCAGTTGTGTTGGCAAATTGCATTTGAAAGGACCTTTGAGATGGGACAGCCATGCTGAACCCATTAAAATTGATCCAATCATGACATGTGGACTTTAAAGGATGAACCCCTGAATTGGGACACAGCTTAAAGCCATCTTATTATAGTTGTGCCCGAAAATGAAGTGATGTGATTTGATTAAATCAAAACAGGATATGTCATTTACTTGTGTAGCTATCAAGCCGAGCCAATGGCTCACCACTCTGTTGGTCTTTCTAAAACACACCTGAAGTGTTGTGTCTCTTTAAGGAGCAGCCTTTGACTGAACCTAGATGGTACAGACACTTGCGTGCAGAGTACATTTAGATTTCATTTGACCGACTAAAGGAATTAATTCAATATAGGTGATAAAAACCCTGAGGCAATGGTTTTCATCTGACAAAACTAATAGTTGCCAATTAATAGCTTAAAATAAGAAGAACTGTATGTATGGTGGCCATTGTTTCTCTCTTTGCTCATATCCTGGACTCTTTGCCCGTCCTGACCCAGTAAGCAATGGCCTAATTGGGGCATTTGAATGTGACACAGTCTCTCATCTGGCACTGCCAGCTTCTGCAGTCGTCTGTAGGATGCAACAGCATTTCACTGTTGGCTGAGACATACATTCACAATGATTCATCCAGCAAAGCGGTGATGAACAGTGATGCATTCCTTAAAATTATAGCAGTCATTCTTTACTATATGGATACAGGTTTATTGAGGATGGCTGCTCGCCGTTATGACAGTGTGTGCTAGCACCGGCTCTGCCCCGTCTGTGTTTCTCCGAAGGATAATCTAACACACCTCTTGAGGATTCTGTATTGGAAATGGGGCAGCAGCCACAGATATATTATCACTTTGAGTGGGTTCCTCCTGACCCATTTACATGTGTGCACTTGTAACCCAGGCCTCCCTAATACACACTGTATGCTTGTATGATTTCTGCTAAAGATTCCCAACAAATTCTATTTAGTTTTAAATCAAAAGGTTTGTAATTTGAAGCTCTGCAATTTGCCCTCTGCTTTTGTAGTTTCCTGTAACCAAATTGTCCTC
>CM042436.1:29041541-29439041 GCA_023631565.1 Gymnocephalus cernua
CTAGCATGGCAAACATGGCTGCAGCTGCCACACATTTCTTTCCAGCGAGGTGAGCGTTGTCCAAGCTGGAAGGCTCACTTGCTAATTACAGCGTGGGGAAAACTTCCACAACAACTGGCCAACATGTGAGAGAGGAACTTCAGTCTTCTGATTGTCATTGGACTCACAGGAGTCTCCATCAACAGAAATCAGTAATAAATATACCTGCATGCCTCCATTTCTACATGCCTCCATTTCTCCGCCTTTGGGATTGTCAATCTCCCACCTCTCCTCTTTCTTTTCTTTCTGCTGCACTATTCTCTCCCGTACGCTTTCACCTCCCAAACAACCTCTCTCAATTATATCTCACTATTTCCACTCCCCCTCCATCTTCCTCTGGCTGTTCTCAAACCATTGTCTGTACTGCTTTTTGTCACATCGTGGCAGCACCACCAATCTGACAGTCTAATAGCCAGTGTCTGATGCTGCTGAAGGCAGGCAGCAGCTGGGGAAGGTGCAGGAGTTACTGACTGCCTCCAACCTCTCACGGCTGAGGTGAATTTCGGCAGCCGGTCTGGCAGCTGCCCACTATATCCCTGTAATCCAGTTAGCCGGCCTGAAGACTCCAAATTAACTGATTATGTGGATTAATTAGGAACATTTAGGGACATCTGCTGTGATGGTGGTGTAATTTTGGGTCACCGGCAGTCATGAACACTTTTTTTCTGATCGGCGTGTAACTCACTGGTTTAGAAGCGCTTTTGTGTTGTCTATCATTGTGTTGCTTCAATCTGCTTTTTTCAGGATACAATTATAGATATCAGTGAATAAACAGTTATAGAATATAGAGTGAGTATTGTAGGGTGTGTGGAAACAAAGTTTAGTATATGATGACTTTACAGTTCTTGTCAGAGCAGTTTCTAAAATTGAAGGAGTCAGAGTTGTGAGTTATTTCTGCTTTGCTTGAGTACTGCTGTCAGTCTGTTTTCTCCATTCACCTGCAGACCAATTTCATGTGTATTTGGAAGATGCTGGAGGACACTAGGGACCTCACACATGCCTGCTGGCCACGTATCAAATAAAGAATTACAATTTGCCTTGATCCTGCTACAAAAAAACAACACAACACTCAACTTAAGGTAAGAAAGTTGAAAAGATACCCCCTCAACTAAGGTAGGATTAGGTCATCAGATTAATATAAGGTAATTCTAATAGCACAACACAATACAATTAGCATTCTTAAAATCAATCTTGGAAGAAGTCCAGACTACAGTATTTGACTTGAGGAAACAATGATGTCTATTTAGCTGCTTGCTGCACTAAATAGCAATATTGAGCTGATGAGACTATTTGATTACACCGATATAAAAACCATCTGATCCCATCTGTGCATCACAAAGCTTTTAGAGGACTATCACAGATACACATATGCACACGGAGCATGAAAGTCCACACTGATTATTACATAGCTGCAACACCGACACTAGTATTGTTTTCACCTTCACCGAGCAAGGGCACCAGACTTTAAATTAATAGCCTTGATATATGATACAATGCTACTTTACTTGTAAGGAAATAACGGGAGTAACAGGTGAACAAGCTTTAAGAGTGACATATTTATGCCTACAGTATGTGAAGCGTTCATGTGGTTTTCAAAAAGTTGGTGCGTTGGCATCAGCACGACAATTAGAACTAATATACCTAAATGTAAGAAATATCGCTACATGTGTCCATCAGCTTTAGCTCAGTAAATTAAAACACATTTAAATTTAAGATAAATGTGTGCCATTCAGAGACTGCTGAATTAAGCAAGAACAATGGTTTCATTTGTTGCTGGCAAAGCATTTAATTTCTCCTTTTCAACTTTAGCCAGTGTGTAATTCAATATACTGTATATAGGCTACAGACTATGCCTAATATGGGGGTTGAACCATTATCCTTGAAAACAATAACAATACTAAAAAAATGATAAGATGGATGTTAGGACCCTAGGACCCCCCCCCCATAGACTTTTCTATCACTACTGACAAGGCTATAACAACTCCTGCCTGAAGCCTGCAGGGGCCCTGACTTCTTTCTAGACAAGGAACTGTCATACAAAGCCCACAATGCAGCCACAACCACTCTCCCCAAAAAATCCATCAAATCTGAGCTTTCCTCACCCAGGCCTCTGCTCAAACTTTAATCACCCCCTGCCTTGACCACTGCAGCACCAACTACAGTCAGAATGCTGAAATATTATTTTAAACTGAATCAATCATTCCCCCAATCCTTCAACTATTCCCTACTTGAACAAGGCTAATAATAATGAAGCAGATGCAGCCCATCCAATGCTCTAAATGCTGCCACTACAGTACCTGCTACATTTTCCTCTGTGTGACCTGGTCATCACTTCTTTTGGCTCTGCTTCTGTCTGCCTCTCCAGGGCGGAATAACATTCATTCTTCATTTGGCAAAGAAAAATAAACTTTTTTTAAAAATATCTTCAAAAAGTACAGTGCATGGCTCAATAAGTCCTGTCCAGTCTGTCAATCTGTCCAGTGCTTAACGGTTAGGTTTGTACAGGAGGTGATTTCACCATTCACTTAAGGACATAACATTTGGTCGGGTCCCTACCAATATTCAGCGACTACTGAATTGTCCCCAGCAATCATTTTGACCACCAAAATTAAAATATAAACACTGTTGTCCGTCAGCATGGGTGTAATTTATGGTAGGGACATTGGGGCTATGTCCCTACCACTTTTCTGATTACCTAAAATTTGTCTACTACTTTGATAGTAATTGCATATGCTCCTCCAGTTTCTTTGACTTGTAAAAAGGTTTGGAGTGGAGTCTGCAGCATGGCATCTTTCCTCTGACTGTGTCGCTGCGTGTGCTTACCACTGAAAAGCTTGGGGAAGCATCTGTGAGCTGCACTTTATCGGAGGTGGTAAAATTAACGTGCATGTACAACAAGCCACACACTGGTGAGATTGTCCACGTCTGATGAAGAGCAGTGCACAGCCACTTAAACTTTGCCTCAAACGGTCTTCTGTCGGTCAGAGGGTCTGAAGGGGATACTACCATATCAGCAAAGCTATAATGTAGATCACAGCAGACTATAGGGAAGGTAGATTATTTCTTGAAATATTGTGACTTTATTCTCATTTAATTGTGACTTTATTTACAAAAAAAAACAACTTTATTCTCGGAAGTTTCGGAGAACACAGATATTTCGGATGTTTTACAGTGGTGCTCATAAGTTTATGAACCCATGCTAAAGTTGACTAAAAAGAGGAATAAAATAAATATTTTGGAAATTGATCTTTCCAAAAAGTACTCTCCATAAGATCATCTCGCAATGCAAATCAAACCAGCTATTAGGTTAACTGAAATAAAACCATGCCAATTTCTAGGTATGGTGAAGGGTATGTGATGATGTGGGGCTATTTTAATTCCAAAGGCCAAGGGAACATTATCAGGATGCATAGTATCCTGGATCCATGAAATAATAAAAATAACTGGCCTTTAAAAATACAAATCTGCCTGCCTCTATGGGAATTTAACATAGGGGTATGTATACTTATGCCCCCTGTATTTTAAAGAAGAACATTTATTTATTTACGATAAATTATTCATTCACAAAGAAAATTGGTGTCCTTAAAGGTTGGATTTTTCCTTAATTTCTTGAATTAAGGTATTAAGATCAATTTCCAAAAGATGTTTTTTTTATTCCTTGTTTTAGTCAACTTTAGCATGGGTTCATAAACTTATGAGCACCACTGTAAATGTCCAGTTTTTAAGATCAGAGCTATTAAAAGGGGTTTATAAACTAAAATGTATTTATGTATCATAAACATGAACAAATGCCACCTGCACTTTTAAAAAAAGGTTACTTCTACTTCTGCTTACTAATTTGTGGCCAGGAAATGCTAAATTGTGGCCACAATATACTAATTTGTGGCCACGAAATATTAATTTGCAGCCACGATATTCTAATTTGCGGCCACGATGTACTAATTTGTGGCCACAAAATACAAATTTATGGCCACAAAATAGAATTTAGGGATAACGATGTGGCCTAACTATAATGCGGGCAGTTCTGGTATACCTGTGTGGGGCATAGGCTACCCAGAGCAAGCTGAACGTGCAGTCAGTCATGGACAGAGATGATTTGATTGAATTGTATTTTAGGCTGGGAATGAGTTCCAAAGACATTCTAAAAAAGGTATTGCAAGGAATCGTTATTACCAAGAGGCATTTAAACAGAATATTGAAAGCCCGAAAGTTGTCAGGTAATGACAACACAAATCTATTGTTATGATCAATTAAACAAGAAGACCTATGTACATGCATTATGATATTCTTTCTCTGCAGCGCTGTGGAAGTAGATCTGGCAATGCAAGACTAATGTTTAAATAATGGTGGACAAGAATAAAACTGAATAATTAAACCAAAGCAATCCCACGGTGGATAAATTGTGTCCGCCATAACAACATTAAACAATTCAAATTATTTCGAAGTTTATTATTTACACAATTCAGCACACTCCGTAGTGTGTTGCAGCTCCTACACAAACAAGCATGGCTTTACGGCCCCATACTCACAAAACGTTTAAGCTAGTAACGGGATAAAGTTGGTAATTGCAGCGAGACGTCATTAGGCATTACGCCTGCCTGTTGAAACAAAATATAAAATATAAATAACCGCATTATTAAATGCTGTGCAACAACATATTGATGATCACAGAATAAGAAAAGACACTCACCTTAGGCACGTGTAAATCTTCCTGCTTCTACCGGTGTCCAGGTAATTCATGGGCATGATATTAAAACAAAACGCACAAATTAGTATTCCGTGGCCACAAATTAGTATTTTGTGCGCACGTTATACCTATTTCGTGGCCACAATATGGTATAACGTGTGCACGAAATACTATTTTGTGGCCACGAATTTGTATGTTGTGGCCACAAATTAGTGTATCGTGCGCACATTATACCTATATTGTGTACATTTATTTATTTTTCCCACATGTCATGTCTGGGGCTCCGTACTTCCCCAAAAGAAAGACAAGAAAAGTAAATCATGCCTACATGTGTGTTGATTCAGAAGGGATAACAAATGAAAAATGTTGATCTACAGGAGAATATAATATCAGTTATATTTGAAAACAATACAGGATGCCTGAGAGCCTTACTGCATTATATTTTTATACAACCCCAAATCAGAAAAAGTTGGGACAGTATGGAAAACACAAATAAAAAAAGAAAGTAGTGATTTCTAAATGTACTTTGACTTGTATTTCATTGCAGACAATACAACAGCACATAATTGAATGTGTTCCTCATGATTTTTTTTTTTTTTTCAAAAAAACAAAATTCCTATTTTGGTTCTTGCAACACATTTAAAAAAAAGTTGCATGGACGTCCCTGGAAAAGGTGTCTTCTTGAAGGCAGCATATTGTGCTCCAAAATCTCTATGTACTTTTCAGTATTAATGGTGCCATCACAGAAGTGCAAGTTACCTTTGCCAAGGGCACTGACACAACCCCATGCCATGACAGACCCTGGCTTTTGGACTTGTTGCTGGTAACAGTCTGGATGATCCTTTTCTTCTTTGGTCCGGAGCACACAGCGTCCATTTCTCCCAAAAAATACCTGAAATACTGATTCATCTGACCACAGTACACGTTTCCACTGTGTGATGGTCCATCCCAGATGCCTCCGAGCCCAGAAGTCGACGGCGCTTCTGGACACTGTTAACATAGGGCTTCCTTTTGGCTAAGAGTGCTCCGATCAGGATTTTTGGGGCCGATCACCGATCACCGATTGCTGGAAGACGTATCGGCCGATACCGATCACTTTTATGAACTGAAAATTACGCCATTACATAACAGTCACACATGTTTAGAGAATGTATCAGTAACTGTTTGGCTTTTTGTCCTAGCTCAAAATCTAAAAAATGTCCTTTCAATCACTGCACATTTCTTCAGCACACACAGACACACACACACAGTCAGTCACACACACACCGACACACACACACGGGGAAACAGCTGTTTGAGCGGCGCCGAGCTGCTAGCTACACGACTCTGCTCTGCCTTAGCGTTAGCTAACTTTGAAAACTCCTCATCCTCCTTTCTGTGACTAACCTTCAAATGTCTGATGAGGTTGGTGGTGTTGAAATGTCTTTGGAGCTTTCCGCCTCATGGTATTTCCTCGGTACACACGTTGCTAATCTCTAGTGTATTGTCTTTTTCCCAGATAGCAATGAGTCGGCGGGCTACCAGCGGTGCTCCAGAGGCAGTAGAAGCGTCAGAATGGTGTAATCGCAAACACGTTTGCCGGAGCACCACCGGTGGCAGCCGCTTTTTAAAAGCGGTAGCCGTCTACCTAGCGTCTTTGTTCCGCGGGCCAACTGCTGTTCTGCCACCGTTCAGACACCTTGTAGAACTGCCAGACCGCTGAATGTAGGGACGCCGCCAATTTTGAAAATGTTCTCAGGAGTAGTGCGCTCTTAATACATCCGTGGTAGTGCGTCATCTGATCGGCCTATCTGATCGGCCTTTATGGAGACCACCGATCAAACTATTTAAAGCCATTATCAGCCGATACCGATCGGTGGCCGATCGATCGGAGCACCCTTACTTTTGGCACAGTACAGTTTTAACTGGCATTTGTGGCTGTAACTACGTATTGTGGTACTTGACAAAGGTTTGCCAAAGTAGTCCTGAGACCATGTGGTGATATCGCTTATAGATGAATGACGATTCTTGATGCAGTGCCGCCTGAGGGATCGGAGATCACGGTTGTTCAGCTTAGGCTTGCGCCCTTGTCCTTTACGCACTGAAAATCCTCCATATTCCTTGAATCTTTTAATTATGTTATGCACTGTTGAAGGTGAAATAAGCAAATGTCTTCCTATCTTTCTTTGAGGAACATTGTTTTTAAACATTTCAATAATTTTCTCACGTATTTGTTGGCAAACTGGCGATCCTCGGCCCATCTTTGCTCCTAAAGGACTAGACCTTTCTTGGATGCTGCTTTTGTACCAAATCATAATTACAATTACCTGTTGACATCACCTGTTTTAAATCACATCATTATTTAACCAATTTACCTGATTACTAGCCCTAAATTGCTCCTGTCCCAACCTTTTCTGGAATGTGTTGCAGGTCTGAATGACAAAAAAGGATGTATATTTACAAATGAAATTAAGTTGACCAGACAAAACATGAAATATTTTGTGTTCACATTGTCAGCAATAAAATACAAGTCAAAGTACATTTAGAAATCACTACTTTATTTTTTTATTTGTGTTTTTTCATACTGTCCCAACTTTTTATGATTTGGGGTTGTATTTTGAATTGTCACCTGCCACCTGAATTGTGTTTTTCTTTACATAAAATCTTTACATAAAGTGATGCTTACAAATCACGAGAATGCAGAAAAATATTTGTTTGATGCTCAAAATTCGATATGAAAAGCTAATTGCCTACAGTAAAAGGACACTGTCAAATTTCTCACAGTTTACCCATCTCCCTCGCTTCACACACTATTATTCATCGTCTTACAAGTGACATGCTGTGATTAGAATAGATGGCTTTGCTCAAAGACAAGACATTTCTACAGTAGATGACAGTGTGACAGCACAAGACCCCAGAGTGACTGTCTTCTCCCACAGACACAACATGACAGACACATATTGAAAGCAGGTTCTTAATGTCAACTTTAGTGTCATCTGGAAGAGGAAAAAGTCTGTAGCAGTAAACACTCTCGTTCAAGCGTTTAGGCAGAACACAAAACACACTTTCACTGTTGTACACATCTTTGTATAGTGCTTCGTGTAGCACTGTAATTATGACACAAATGCGTCAGTTTTTCGATCCTGATTTCCAAACGTACTACTGTTTCATGATAAAAACATTGTCCCAGAACACCCAAAATGCATCAAAAAATAATCCCACGATAATAGGCCTGATTTTAGAGTAGTAGCTCCTTATCGGCTATTACTACGCAGTATTTTCTGCCAATGTACAGTCTTTAGCAAACAAAATGGATGATCTTTGGCTGCGGATCACCACTCGTAAATGTATTATGGACTGCAAAATCATGATTTTCCCAGTAACAACAGAAGTGCGCAACAGCACGTGCGGACGATGAGTGTGACGGCACGAAAGTGATACACACAAGTATAGATCACAGCATCACTCACGGACCTTCCCCCTCTCACACACATTAGCCAACTATAGCAGACTTGCTGTCTCCTCTTTTTTCAACATGAAAACAAAAATTTAATAAGGTCATCAAATTTGCAGGTCTTACGTAGTTGTAGAAATATGCGTACTATCTCAACATTCTTTGTCGCAGTCTGAAGCCCTGCCTGTCTTTGCATACTACCGGCCCCACCAAAATCTTTTGTGCACATTTATGACTTTATACTCAAGGACCTCTTGTGGTTGTGGAGATTCACTTTTTTTTTGAACATATGTTATAGACTGCTCTCTTTTATACCATCCTTGACTGCTGACTTCTTACTCAACCGTTACCAGCCACAAGTGAACAACATCAGTAGCTAAAGGCATTTCTGGCAAATTAATTTTAATGTGCAGCACACTGGCCAGATGATCTGTCTGAATAACTGACAGCCCACCAGGGACTCCAAAGGAGATAATGATCCTTCTGTCGTCGCAGATGAAAATTAGCAATCAATTAAGTGCTGCAGATATTCTGGGTGACTTTTTCAGTTAAACAAGTATGAATTTAAAAAACTTACCATAAAGCGTACCATATTTATCAGGGCTACATACAGATGGCACTGAACTGTCATTCAGCTCTTGGCAGGATATGCAGCGGTTTATGGACATATTGGCTGTTGTTGAATTCTAAAAAGGTATTTTTGTATTTGGTTTGTTTGGAATTTACACAGGACTTTTTTTCAAGCAAACCCACCAAAATCTAATTATTTCCTCAGGAACTTGTTTATTGGACTTTGTCCTGCCAAGTTAGAGATTTGATGGCAGACGGAGTCTAAACAATTTCCCAAAAAGTCCCATTGGCGTCAGCATGATGGACTTACCTCCGCTCTTTGCCGTAATTTACTAATCTGATCTTACATTTTTATTAAGAAAAAATCTGCTAGTTGTCATTTCAGCCAGCTAAATTGATGTTTGTTGGCTACCTCTGTCTGAAATCAAGGACCCATTGTTCCCATCAAAATGACACAGCTTTCCTGACAGAAACTCAACTAAACACTTAAAAATCTGAATGAAATGGTCTAAACATGTTTTATATGAATGAACCACAGACTGTATAAAACATGAATGAACACAACCCAAATTCCCAGAGTTGTGGAAGCCTTCTGGGGGTAAAAGAGCTAAAGCCTAGTCTAGTCTGTCAATCACTGGCATAGCTCAATCAGCCACAATGGAAAGGCAATCATTTGCTCTATGTTATATTGTGGCAGTAATGCAAACCCTCTGCCTGTCTAGTTAAAACTGAGTGCTCTATTAATGTGTATATTCATGCAAATGCCGCAGAGAGAGTGACAGCACAGGAGCCGACAGGAATGCATGACTTTACAGCATGTTGTGCATAATGTGAAGTGAACAATGCAGAAAAAAAGAGCACTTAGAGGAAACACACCTCATCATATTGTATTTCCAATTTAGCACAATGAAACAAGTTCTGAAATGGAAATATCTACATATAGAGGAGACTTGAACAAATATAGGCGCTTCATTAAGAGGTTAGCAGAGAGAGAGATACAAAAAAACATTTAGCACATGTAGCTGTCATGGGACTGATGACAGATCACTGGACCCTTGGAATTTTAGGTTACGTTTAAGTCATGTTATTTTTCTGCTTGAGTGATTTACTTGTACGTGTGCCACTATGTGAACTGAATATCTACTTTCTGAGAACACCATCACTTCATCTCCCTTAAAAAAAGAAGAAAACTTGCCACAGCAGGAGCCTCTTTTGAAAATGGCTCCCTGTCGGTGTGTGTCTCCATGTCGATGAAGTTGAGTGACAGCCGCCGACATGTGGCCATCAGGCAGAGATGCACATGGAGTGACTGCTCAAGGTTGTGGAGGGTGAAGATGTTTTTCAGTATGTCCATGTGTAGGTCACTGGATATAAGAATAGTATCAATCTTCACATCTAAGTTTGCACAAGGATGCTAATAAGTGTCTTTTCTGCAAATGTCCATGTTTTGCTTTAACTTTTTGATTATGATCTTATTACAGATGTGGATGGCAGAAATTACAAAAATAGTTGTACAGTAATATTTTTTGCACCACTTCATATCAAAATCACATACATACATCACTATATATGCACACACACACACACACACACACAAACAAATGAGCACTTCTGAAGTAGTAGTTTCCCTGCCGCCTCTCCAGTTTCCTGCTCTCTATAGAGCTTTCAATCTCCCACTTCAACTTGTCTGACCTGCACTCTATTCTGTTACTCCTGCATTTTATTTCCTCTCCTCCTCTTCCAACTTCTCTCTCCCACAGGGGGAATTTGGATGCCTCGTAGCAGCAAAAGTCGAACCCCCATATATCTGAGCACATTGTGTCAATGCTAGCTAATTGTCCTAATAATAATCCTCTTCTCGCTCTTTTCCCTCGCTGTCCCCAGGTGCGCAGGATCAATGCATCGTTGAGCAGGAAACGTGAGCAGCGTGTGTTACTCATGGTGGCGATCATGGTGATCTGCTACCTATTGTGCTGGCTGCCGTACGGCATCATGGCCCTGATGGCCACCTTTGGGCCGCCAGGCCTGGTCACACCCGTGGCAAGCATTATCCCCTCAGTCCTGGCCAAGACGAGCACGTTCATTAACCCAATCATCTATGTCTTCATGAATAAGCAGGTAGGTATAGGTGTGTGTGTGTGTGTGTGTGTGTGTGTGTGTGTGTGTGTGTGTGTGTGTGTGTGTGTGTGTGTGTGTGTGTGTGTGTGTGTGTGTGTGTGTGTGTGTGTGTGTGTGTGTGTGTGTGTGTGTCAGTCACTGTCACAAAGCAGCAGGCAATCTTGGGTTGGGTACCATTCACTTTTATTCCTGGTACTGTTACCTCAAATTCGGTTCTGGTACCCAACTGTACCTTTTTTCGGTACTCTGCCTCTGCAATAAAAAAAACAAGTAATTCTAACCCTATTTATCTTATTTACTAGACAATCATATTTATTTAGAAGATTTTACACAACATATAAAATAAAACACCTCCCTCTCTCCTCCCAAATCTGTCCCTATAACCTATCAAATGAAAAAAATATTCATTTATTACACTGCACTGACACTTTTATACTTATATTTGTATCTTACTATATTTTAGCCTGTTTTTATTTTCTCTCTTTTGAATTGCTCTTGAATGTTTTATGTAACGCACTTTGAATTGCCTTGTTGCTGAAATGTGCTATAGAAGTTGCCTTGCCTTACAATCCCCAGCCTGTCAGTCAAAAGGGATATGCAGTCAATCAGAGCTATTCAACTACACTGTTGAGGGAGACACATTTTAAGAAGGCTAATACTGAGTGAGGAGAAAGAATAAAGGATGGAGACATCACCGGAATGGTCCGATGACGTCATTCACGTGAATATTAAATAGCCATGAGGTTAACGGCTTCAGGGGGGAGGGGCTGTCTCCGGCAGCAACTGAGTTTACAAGAATTTGTCCAAATTTTAAGATTAGTAGCAAGCTAATAAACAGACTACAAACCAACAAATTTAGTTTTAGCTTGTTTGTAAAACATCGCTTTTTGCAGAGTAGCATGCTGTAGGCTAGTTTTGTAAAACAGCGCGGTGGACGAGCGCAACAGACGTTAGTTACCTTGTGTCGGGTTCGGTCCGTGGAATGGATGAGTAGACTGAATGTTTTCTACTGAGATGATGTAGCAGCATCATGTTTGCAGCTTAAAGTGATCCCAAACTTTGTCGTTTTCTCTTGCCTGTCTCTTCTCTATTTTCGTCAGTCTTGTGTCCAGCGTCAGCGAATCGTTTCAGCCCTACTGTTGGGCCTACAATCTCCAGCCAGTCAGTCAGTCCAAGGGGCACTTAGAGAACACTGCCTGTCTGTCTGGAAGTTTTACCTGCACGTGACTGCTTTCGGCTTGCCACGAGCAGTCTGCGCGGAGTTTTGAAACATCTACCCACACTTGCAACCGCTTTTTCAGCATTGCCGTGACTCACTGTGACTTAACGTTAAACAACCGAGGCGATGTAATTTCGTTCCATCCGCACCTCTGCGTGTGTGCGTCAGAGTGCAGTCCCTCTCTCTGTCAACATGCAGAAAGGACAGGTAAGCGTAACATGCAGAGAGGACGGATAAGCTCGCGCTTACAAGTACCAACATTTGGCACCGTTTGATTCAACATGAATCGGTCCTCCGACATAAATCGGTCGGTACCCAAAAAAGTACCGGATTTAGTACCCAACACTACTACTGAGGCCAGCTCAAAAACCTTGTGGGTTAAGTTTGATTGTATTTGACAGTAACCAAACAACCTACCAACTGTCATCTGATTTTAATTCCAATGGTGCTAAATCGTGATTGGTGCACAGAAATATGTGACATCACCTTGTTCTCACTGAGTCCCGCCCACTTCAAAACCAATTAAAGTGCAATAAAAAAAAAATCTCAAAAGTGAAATTACCTTATCTCCTCTAACGTGCAGAATGTGTAGGATCCCATTATTTACAGTAATAAGCTGATTAGGAAAATACTTTTTCAGGCCTTAAAAAAAGTCTCATTCTCATTTTCAGGTTCATAATTGTATTTTTTAGTTTCTACTAGAAAATGTTTACATGCTTTAATGTTCAAAAAACACATTTTCCTTGTACTGAATATACCTGTATTGGCGCTCTGTCTAACACACTTAGTTTTAGCGCCCGTCTCTTTAAGCCCCCCCTCACATAAAAGCCTAGTCCTCTTAGATTGGTCAGCTTTTCCAGGTCTTCCATATCTATTCAATTTCAATTCAATTTTATTTATAGTATGAAATCATAACAGGAGTTATCTCAAGACACTTTACAGATAGAGTAGGTCTAGACCATACTCTATAATTTACAAAAAACCCAACAAATCCCCCAAGAGCAAGCACTAGTGCAACAGTAGCGAGGAAAAACTCCCTTTTAAGAAGAAACCTCGACAGACCCAGGCTCTTGGTAGGTGGTGTCTGACATGCTGGTTGGGGTGCATCACAGTATAGATAATGAAACAGTGACTAGAAATAATGGTTGTAGTAGCGCAGGGAGCAGCACGGCATAGCAGGGAATTTCAGCAGAACCACGGCAACAGCTGGAACCATGATTTTGGTGCCATCCTAATCCCGGGATTTCATCCTGGGTGAAAAAGAAACAGAAAGACTCCCAGGGCTAGGTTAGTAACAAGCATTTCTGGGACAGAGAAGCAGGTGGGCCGGGCTAGGCAGATGCTGCAACTCCTCACTCCCTAACTATAAGCTTTATCAAAGAGGAGAGTCTTAAGTTTACTCTTGAATGTGGTGACGGTATCTGCCTCCAGGACCCAGACTGGGAGCTGGTTCCATAGGAGAGGAGCCTGATAGCTAAAGGCTCTGGCTCCCATTCTACCTTTTAGAGACTCTAGGAACCACAAGTAACTCGGCATTCTGGGAGCGCAGTGCTCTAGTGGGACATTAAGGTACTATGAGCTCTTCAAGATACGATGGTGCTTGACCATTTAGAGCTTTGTAGGTCAGGAGGAGGATTTTAAATTCAATCCTGAATTTTACAGGGAGCCAATGCAGAGAAGCTAATACAGGAGAGATATGATCTCTTTTCTTAGTTCTTGTCAGAACACGAGCTGCAGGGTTCTGGATCAGCTGGAGAGTCTTAAGTGACTTATTTGAGCTTCCTGATAGTAAGGAATTACAATAGTCCAGCCTGGAAGTAACGAATGCATGGACTAGTTTTTCAGCATCTTTCTGAAACAGGATGTTTCTTATTTTGGTAATGTTACAAAGATGAAAAAATGCAGTTCTTGAGGTTTGTTTTAAGTGGGCATTAAAGGATATATCCTGATCAAAAATAACTCTTAGATTTCTGACAGTAGTGCTGGAGGCCACGGCAAAACCATCCTGGGGAGCTATATCTTTAGATAGTAAGTTTCAAAGTTGTTTAGATCCCAGCACAATCACCTCAGTTTTGCGCTGTCGGAGTCTCTGCACCATCATTGCAGCCAGGTAATGACCGTAATGGCACTGTAGCGGCATTTTCTACCTATATAGGAGTATAGTTGTGAGAACTTTTCACATTACAACCGTACTGAAGTCCTGACAGCTAAACACAGGGTTTTGGAATAGCGGCTGTGTGCATTTCTCTGTGGGTTGACCGTTTTTATACTTTCACAGTTTTTATATAGCACCTAGACCAGCTTTATAAAAAAAAAAAATAACATGGACATCTAACTTTTTACAATATGGGACCTTTACATTTGTGGACACAAATGCCTGAAAGTTCAATAAAGCAGTGGAAGAAATGCTGCAAACACATGACTGTACATCTGTCACAAGTTAAAAGACAGACAGAAAAAACTTTTTGGGCCAATAGCTTCTAAACAAGAACTAGACAGCGCTGACCCCACTCGTGTGTTTTTGAGAGAGACAAGAGATAGAATGAAAGCTAAAAGGCAGTGAACTCCAACATCAGACATGTTTCATCAGTCATTCTTCGTGTTATGCCACTAGTGGCCAAAATGTGGAGAACCACATCTGATTATAAACAAGATGTACATAAATACTAAATTATCAATTGAGGTTTGGGGGACACAAAGCCTTTGTATGCAAATAGTCACAGCAGCCCTTTAATGTCATATTTAATGTGCAATGGTGGCTTGTTTGTGTTATTTAATTTAATCCACATAATGATGTAAACAAGCATGTTTTTGTTGGTTAATTCAATCAGACACTTTTTATTTAGCAATTTCATTTTCGGCAAAGACAGACCTTGGAGTCTAGAACATTAGTTGACATTGGATCCGAGATTCTCTCCCCTGAATTAGATTAGGTTATTTCTAACAAAGGTCTTTGGTGAATTCAAATCAGATTTAATGAGACACCTTGCCTAACCAGTAGTACAAATTCAGTTGTGACGCAACAGGATATGCTTAGAGGTCAGGTATTGTTAAATGTATAAATCCAGTTACTTTTAACTAGGCCATCATTACTTCGAGTTGTTCATTATAAATTAGTTGTGGTTCAATCACGTGTCACTGTAGAGCTTTGAACATAGTAGCTACAGTTACTGCTAGAGCAGCTACAACAATTGGGTCCTGAAAGGAATTCAAACATTATTTCAAAAGACATTTGTTAATAACCTAATGTATTAATTATCACAACATTTTGTCCTTAAATCGCTCATTTAATAACTTAGTAAAATTGTTAACCAAGGCTGGATTACAAACTGGCCCCAGGGCCCTAGACCCTTACTCGACATGGGGGTTGAGATAAATCTAAAAGGGACACCAGTTGATAAAACATTTCCGTTACATAAAATGAGTCGTTTGTTTGTCCTGCAAACTTTGGCTGTAGTGTTATTAAAGCATGTGGTAGCCATTGAGACATTGATATACACAAATATTTATGAATATTAAGCCAAACAAATTCATCACAGCAATTCTTTCTTTGATGACTTGCGACTAGACACGTTTTCTAACAAAAAACAAAAAATGTCCACAGACAGAACTTATAATTCCCACAGGGAAGTTGACACAATTTCCCCTGTCAACGGATTGTATTTACAACATATGACATGAACGCAGCATCAGCATACTTAAGCAGTCGACACAACTTGTCAGCTCCCTTATGCTGCAACATTTTAAGCAATGGCTCATCAGAAATTGGATTGAGATTTTGACTGCTGGAGATTGTCCTGGCTCTCTGGGTGTGTTTTAAAGAGCAGCACTACACTACAGTGAGGAACTGAAATTTGAACAGAATCCATCCACATCCTAAAAGAAATCAGGAAAATAGGGTCCTAAAATTAGAGTTCAACTCTTTGTGTCCCTTTAAATAGACTTAATCAACTTATAAAAGAGTAAATAATATAATGATTGCATTCACTCACATTTACAACCCCAAATCAGAAAAAGTTGGGACAGTATGGAAAACACAAATAAAAAAAAAAGGAGTGATTTCTAAATGTACTTTGATTTGTATTTCATTGCAGACAATACTACAGCACATAATTTAATGTGTTCCTCATGATTTGTATTTTTTTTTTTCAAATAAACAAAATTCCTATTTTGGTTCTTGCAACACATTTCAAAAAGAGTTGGAACAGTAAAGCATTTACCACTTCGTAATGTTGCCATTCCTTTTCACAACACTTAAAAAACGTTTAGGGACTGAAGACACCAAGTGATGAAGTGTTTCAGGTGTAATTTTGTCCCATTCTTGCTGCAAACAAGTCTTCAGGTGGGCAACAGTACGGGGTCTTTGTTGTCGCATTTTGCGCTTAAAAATGCGACACACATTCTCTATTGGAGACAGGTCGGGACTGCAGGCAGGCCAGTCAAGTATCCATGTCCTCTTCCTCCGCAGCCAGGACTTGGTGTGCAGAATGTGGTTTTGCATTATCTTGTTGAAATATGCATGGACGTCCCTGGAAAAGATGTCTTCTTGAAGGAAGCATATTGTGCTCCAAAATCTCTATGTACTTTTCAGCATTAATGGTGCCATCACAGAAGTGCAAGTTACCTTTGCCAAGGGCACTGACACAACCCCATACCATGACAGACCCTGGCTTTTGGACTTGTTGCTGGTAACAGTCTGGATGATCCTTTTCTTCTTTGGTCCAGTGCACACGGCGTCCATTTCTCCCAAAAAATACCTGAAATACTGATTCATCTGACCACAGTACACGTTTCCACTGTGTGATGGTCCATCCCAGATGCCTCCAAGCCCAGAGAAGTCAACGGCGCTTCTGGACACTGTTAACATAGGGCTTCCTTTTGGCACAGTACAGTTTTAACTGGCATTTGTGGCTGTAACTATGTATTGTGGTACTTGACAAAGGTTTGCCAAAGTAGTCCTGAGCACATGTGGTGATATCGCTTATAGATGAATGACGATTCTTGATGCAGTGCCGCCTGAGGGATCGGAGATCACGGTTGTTCAGCTTAGGCTTGCGCCCTTGTCCTTTACGCACTGAAATTCCTCCACATTCCTTGAATGTTTTAATTATGTTATGCACTGTTGAAGGTGAAATAAGCAAATGTCTTCCTATCTTTCTTTGAGGAACATTGTTTTTAAACATTTCAATAATTTTCTCACATATTTGTTGGCAAACTGGCGATCCTCGGCCCATCTTTGCTCCTAAAGGACTAGACCTTTCTTGGATGCTGCTTTTGTGCCAAATCATAATTACAATCACCTGTTGACATCACATCATTATTTAACCAATTTACCTGATTACTAGCCCTAAATTGCTCTTGTCCCAACCTTTTTTGGAATGTGTTGCAGGTCTAAATGACAGGAAAGGATGTATATTTACAAATTAAATTAAGATGACCCAACAAAACATGAAATATTTTGTGTTCACATTGTCTGCAATGAAATACAAGTCAAAGTACATTTAGAAATCACTACTTTCTTTTTTTATTTGTGTTTTCCATACTGTCCCAACTTTTTCTGATTTGGGGTTGTACAATTTGTTGTTGTGTGTATCTTATGTATTACATTTTTCGCCTGGCACTCAACTTGTAAGTGTAACCTCTCAGTAAAGGAGACCAAAGTTAATGAGATTTGAACAACTTCAGACCTATTATAAAATGATTAATAACACTAGGTAATTGCAGGTGACATTTGCCCTTGGTTGACAGATATCACTTTTACAGAGGGAACACCTTATTGTTAATGCCTATTGCTTGAATTTAGGATTTATATTTTGGATGTACAATGGTCTGAAACTTAACTCCTCAAACTTTGTACTTTATGCTTATCAAGGTCCTCTAGTTAAACTCGTTGTACAAAACAATACATTTACACTTAATATGCTTTGTTCCCTTCTGAAACACAGTTCATCATGGTGAGTAAAGAGAACAGCAGATAACCAGAGAATTGTGGTCCTCTCCCACTGGGGAAGACTGATAAAACTGTTCTCCTTAATGTAATCTTTATCATCATCTCATTCTGTTATTTTAAGTGAAGCACAAAATGCTGTGTAAGGTTTTAGAAAATATTCTCTTTAGACTCAGGATTTCATGTACTAAACACATAATTATGTACAGTACTGTATATTGTTCAGTAAATCTTATCACATTTAAGCTATTGAAGTGTTATTATTTGCTATAAAAGTTCAATCTTTCCTCACAGAGTTACTGTTAAGAATGATTTATTGGTGAAGTTGGAAATCAACACAAAACTACACCCCGTTCTAGATACTGCTCCATCATTATGCTCCATTATTTTCTGTCTCACATTTCCTACCTACTTGATCCCCTGCTGACTGACCTTACAGGGACATTTTAGCCCACACGTCCACGACCTTATGACACTGCGAGAGAGCGAAAGCAGGAGAAAGGGACACCGAATGTCCTGTATGTCATTTTCAGTCTTCAATTCCTCCCAGCCCGTTACTATGGAAACTGTGAGTTGAGGCGAGTTGAAGACTAAAAATGCTGTACAGATACAAGTAGCAGCTGGTGTGTGTTTGTCCCATCAACGAGGCCAAGAGGCCTGATGTGGATGTCAGGGACCTGCACCGAGAAACCTAGGAATTATTGGTAAGTTAACACTGAATCTTCTTTTTATCTCATGTGAATAAATGGTGCTCTGTGGTTTATACAGTATGTCCGCTGATAGTAGGCGACAGCTTTGCTGCCAACACTGTTGCAAGAGTGAAAACTGAAGCACATTACAAAATAATGTAAATCTTAATGGAAGAGGACTTAAACATTACAAGGAATGGTTCAACAGTTTATCTTTTTTGTTTTTGAGAGTTAAATGAGAAAATCGATACGCCCCCCCCCCCTACTGAGTATCTCCACCCATGGCTTGAGAACATTGCTTTGCAATGGTGCACCATATTATTCTCGCAAGCCAATCAGAGCAGACTGAAATTTTCAGACAGAGGGTGAATAAAGGTATATTGACAGTGACATATTGAACAGTAGTAAACATGTTCTAGTAGAAACCCCAAATACAAGTATGAACCTGCAAATGAGCATGACATGTCTTCTTTAACACAATTTAAGTCGTTTCAGTCATTAAGAATTTTACAACACAGCATGAGCTATGGTTGGGTACCACTCCCTTTTTTTCCAGTACCGATACCTGGAATTTGGTTCCGGTACCCAGCGGTACCTTTTTTTTTTTTCCTCGTTATTTTCCCTCTGTAATAACGACAAATTAATTTCAGTTGTAAAAATAATTCCAAACCTACTTATCCTATTTAATAAGAGCATTTTATTTATTTACATTTTACACTCCACACAAAAAACACCTCCCTCTCCCCTCCCAAACACCTCCCTAAAAAAACATCAAATAATAATTAATTTCTTACAGTGCACTGTATCTTTTATTCTTGTATTTGTATTTTATTATATTTTAGCCTGTTTTTGTTTTCTATCCCTTTTTAAACTGTTCTTTAATGGTTCATGTAAGTGTTTTGAATTGCCTTGTTGTTAAAATGTTTTTGAAAATAAAGTTGCCCTGCCTTGCCCTACAACCTCAGCCTGTCAGCCTCTCAATAGGGCATAGTAAACACTGTGGTGCCTGCCTGTCACAGAGGAAGTCTAACGTTAACCACACCGAAGATCTATTTAATAGCTGTGCAGTGTTGTTCTTATGGGGGATCAGAATTTTTCACTTGATGGTAACAATAAGTTTGTGTTAATGCTAAAGTCATGAAAGAGCAGTTGGAGCATATTTGACTGCACTTGAAATTTGTTTTTAGAACTTCATCATCATCATCATCATCATCATTTGACCTAGATGGTAAATGCATTTGTGACATGGTTTCACGAGCCTTTATGCTGATTTACAGCATAGTTGTATTGCCTTATATTATCTTGATCATCTTTTTTTAAAATTGGAACCATAATATACTTTCATTTACCCTTTGGCATTACACATAATGTGTATGCACTATTGTCTGAATTGTTACACCACTTTCAAAACACCCTTGTAGTAACAAGATAAACATTTTTAGTGTGAATGTAAAAGAAACAATGAGTTGAATGAGTGGACTCCAATTAAACTAATTGGCTAACTTTTTATTTATGTGGCTATAAGAGCATACCATTTTTTTCCAACAGTTGTTCTCCATCAGATTGAGACTACATGAATGACAGTTAACATGGCATAGCAGCAATACCATGACAATTGTAATGCTTGAGACAGGGAAGTGATATTTTAGGAAGTACTATTAAGTCAATGGCCACAAAAATAAAAAGTTGCAGGAAATCTTAAATGTGATACTTGAAAGTTCCAGCCACTGACTGCAGTGTGGAAATGATAAATACACACCATATGTGATAATTAAAATGTGCTCGGAAATCCCAAGAGGAAATACGCTGATTGTCATTCTGTTAATTTGTTCCTGTGTGATGCTCATTTTTCCACCTAGAGCTCTCAGATCTGTCCATGTGGTCTGCGGGATAGTTCACAACACCGGAAGGTTTCCGCAGAAACACAGTGCACGTGGAAGCGCCGCAAAAAGCCGTGAAGCGTACATTCGTGCCTGATCGCTCGCCTGGCTATTCATACCAGATGCTCATCTGTAGACACAGCTGAGACAGCCAAAATCCCTATAAACCTTGGTGTTTTATTTTGAACCGTTTTATTTTCTAAAGTATCCGGCTTCACTGTGGCCTTCCTGTATGTGATTACCTGCCTGGCTTGACACATTCACTCGCAGCTTGCGGAACAAATAGAGGAGATGACGCAGATGACTATTTGCGGCACTTCCGTGTGTGGTGTGTTTCTGGCGTTATTGGATCAATCAAGCAATCGTTAAATTAAGTAGTGGGTTATGTGCTGATGTAAAATAAGCCGTATGCCTCTTGTCATTGACTCACTTCATTAAGATCACAACCTGCAAGTGAATTAAGTCATTGTCTGCAATTGATCTCTTCTCAGACTGTTATGTTGGACTTTTATACAACAAACAAACATGTCTCCTACTGCAGAGCCAACGTGTGAGAACTGCTAATGATAGTATATTTGTATGAAATAGATGAGCACCTCACTTCCTAAGGGTGCTCAAATCAGGATTTTTGCGGTCGATCACCGATTGCTGGAAGACGTATCGGCCGATACCGATCACTTTCATGAACTGAAAATTACGCCATTTCCTAACAGTCACACGTTTAGAGAATGTATCAGAAATTGTTTGGCTTTTTGTCTTAGCACAAAATCTAAAAAATGTCCTTTCAATCACTGCAGACATTTCTTCAGCAGACACACACACACACACACACACACACACACACACAGGTGAGCGGCGCCGGAACTGCAACACTCCGCTCTGCCTTAGCATTAGCTAACTATGAAAACTCCTCATACTCCTTTCCGTGACTAACCTTCAAATGTCTGATGAGGTTGGTGCTGTTGAAATGTCTTCGGAGCTTTCCGCCTCGTGCATTTCCTTGGCACACACGTTGCAAATCGCTAATGTATTGTCCTTTCCAATGAGTCGGCGGACCACCGGCGGTGCTCCAGAGGCAGAAGCGTCAGAATGGTGTAATCGCAAACACGTTTGCCGGCGCACCGGCACCGGTAGCCGCCTTCGTTCCGCTGTTCTGCCGCCGTTCAGATACCTTGTAGAACTGCCAGACCGGTGAATGTAGGGAGGCTGCCATTTTAGCTCCATGTAGAAAATGTTCTCATGAGTAGTGCGCTCTTAATACATCCATAGTATTGCGTCATCTGGTCGGCCTTTATGGAGACCACCAATCAAACTATTTAAAGCCATTATCGGCCGATACCGATCGGTGACCGATCAATCGGAGCACCCTTATTACTTCCTGAGATGATGCCTGACATTTGACCTTCTTATTGTCATCCTCTACCCGTAGAGCATCAGACAAGATCATAGAAAGCATCACCCAAACCTGATGTGAGCAGTCTGGGATCACCTTTCCTGAGTCATCGCCAACCTTCTCTCTTTAAAATACTCTGCCAGTGCATCTTGCTCTTCCCATCTCCCTGTCATGCTTTATTTATTCATCTGTCATTGCCTTCACCTTTCTCTTGACCTTAGCCTCGACACCCCTGTGTCTCGGCTAACTTCATCCTCTACCATATGTCTGTTGTCTAACACTCTTCAGTGTGTTGTTTGGACAGCTGAGGGAAGCAGGGAGTGTGCAATAGCACCGCAGAGAGGCATTGATTGTTTCTTTTCTTTGCATCTACATGCTAGCCCTCACTCTTAGATGACCTATAGTTTACAGACAGACTGACAAAGGGAATGTATATGCTGCTCATAGATACATTGTGACAAGAATTTGTCCTGAACCATTTTTCTCTCCATATGTACCTCTCTGCACCTCTTCATACCCAGCATTTGACAGCAATATGCAGAAGTTCAATGTCAATGACCACTGAATTCTCACAAGATGAGTTTATGGTGCGGTAAAAAAAATCTTATTTGAGAGATGCTTTTGTCTGAAAAGTACATTGTGTCATTTAAAGGATACAATTTCTATTGTTAAAAAATCCAATGAAAAGACCAAAACCCAAAAATGCGTCCGTTTATCAATACTAAACTTTCCCAGCCTTAGTCTCAGACCCCATCCCATTGTTTTTTACTGAAGATGTAAATATTTAAAACCAGGTTGTAAGTACGTACTTTTATTTTTATAGGAGGTGTTCATGGTGTGAGTTGTATGTTATTTTTTTTCTTCTTATAAATCAAAAAAACTTCATAAAAAAGGCCAAATTACCCAAAACAGCTGGGAACTGCTGTTTTAGCAAACATTTCTCAAACAGCAGTGTGGCTTATTTGTTTTTTTTATAAGATTATTAGATTATTAGATTTAAAACAAATCGTGATTAATTTTTTTTTTTATCTCAACCGGTCGTTTACACATTTATATTGATTTTTAACCGATTCGCCGCTGCCACCACACACACACACACACACACACACACACACACACACACACTTAATGTGTACATTTTTCTTTTGTAATATGTCTAACCAGGTGCTGTGAAAGAGTTGTGCTCATGAGAAAATGTAGTAGACTATAAGTATACCTGAAACTATAAGTATACTAAGTACACTACGTTTACTCAAGAGTGGCATCTTCAGAGTCCACATTAACAGGAGCTGAGGAAGAGGATTTGTGAATTATCTGTGTGTTGAAAATATGTCTTGAATGTGGTTGGAAATGCCTGGAATATAAAGTATAGCTGAATACATTGTTATGCTTTCGACCTACTGCTGGGGTTTTCAATTATTCAGAATCTTCCTATCTGTCCATCAGCAGATACCCAGACTTTGACACAGGGGCTCTGTGATGTGCAGAGGTTGGTGTAAAACAGGAAAATCCGCATAAAATCATAATCCTGAGACTTTCAGATCAGTTTCTTGGATTGAAAAATGTATCCACGGGTTTCTGGGTTGAACACCAAGAAAGCAGCAGGACATGACAGTATCAGTGGGCGCGTCCCCCAAACTGTGTTCTGACCAACTAGCGCCAGTATTAACAATAATATTCAACCGGTCACTGGCTCAGTCTGTTCACCATCATTCCTGTGTTCAAGAAAACAAGACCAGTCTGCCTGAATGACTCCCGCCCAGTGGCACTAACCTCTGCAGTAATGAAATGATTCAAACAACTGGTCAAGGATTACATCTGCTCCTCTCTACCCAGAACAGTCGACCCATTACAGTTTGCCTAGTCTGGATCAACAGAGGGATAAGATCAAGATTATGGATTAAAAAAAGGCAAATACTATTGCACGTCCGTGAGGTGAGGAGAGCTCCAGTCTCCTGCATTTTAGTCCGATATGCTACATGCCCATTCCCAACCCAGACCTTCCCCCCCCCCAACCACAGGGTTGTTATGCTAGAAAAGCTGCCTCATGGCAGTTTGAAGAACCATAGAGATACCAATTGCTGCTACTACTTTCCGACTAACCACTGCAGTGTTTCTTCAAGGCTGAAGACCTTTTTGATGTTGCCTTTCGTTAATAACTATCCATTTCTTATACTTTCGTTGCTCATTTTATCTGCTTTTATATAACTGTTTTTAACTGCGCTTTAATGTTTAATTTCTTATACTGCACTGTAACTTTTATTCTTGTATTTTAATTGTCTTCAAGTAAAGTACTTTGAATTGCCCTGTTGCTGAAAAGTGCTATACAAATAAAGCTGCCTTGCTTTCAATGTTAATTTTGTAGTGGCATCCCACCATGGCAAAATTTCTGCCACCTTGGTATCAGAAATGGGGCTGTACAAGAAATGTAGTTGTAGTCAGTCCGTTCTAAGTGTAGACCTCTTATAGATGTTAAGTGCTCAATAGTTCCTCAAAAAATACAGTTCAATCACAACTGAAAATATGTGTTATTGTGTGTGAATACAGGTGAATAAATATATTTGTTTGTGTCGCAGCGAAGTGTCAGTTCCGTTTCATATGTAAAACATTTGGCGGCGGTTGTTGGAACTGTTGTTCAGGCAGACCTGCCCCCACTGCTAAAAAAAAAATCCTGAAGGAAACACTGCACTGGGAGGTTATTATGAAGAGAACTCCCATTTCACTGGTCAAGGGTGCATCGTTTTCATTAACCAGCCTGACATTTTAATGATTCATTGGGGTTCAACAGCCAGCAGTTGCTTGCAGATCAAGGGGTAACCAGGCAGATAGTGGACTGGTGCTGCACATTGTGCTTTGTGTGGCCATGGCAAGCAAAGCCATTAGACCTGTAGAGCAGAGGCACCATGCCATGCAGTTGAAGTTGTACAGTTGAAACAAAGTCATCCTACACCTAGACTAGTCTCGTAGAAAAGTGAACGTTAAGGAAAAAAAGGTGTATGCCATACGGTTTTTAACATTGCTTGCAATGTAAATTACAGTGTAGTCTATAATATAAATATTCGTCAACACTGTAGAGTAGGCCAGATGGTTTAGCCTTTGTTAAGGGTTAGAGAAGCTGGATTGTGACTGGAAGGTTGCGGTTTTAATTCCCAGACCACCAAGATAAGGTTGAGTGGTGTAAGTGAAAAAGCAGTTACGGCCTTCTTACCACACTGAGTGAGGCCCTAAACCCGCAAACCGCTCCAATGGAGTGGCACAGGTGCAGGATGAGAGGGAGGCCTGGAAATCTTGTAGGATTAGTTTACCCCAGAGAAAATATCAAATTGTTTATAAAAGATAGGATTGTCTCTTTTTCCCTTACCCTAAACTTGGCACTCTTTATAAGCACAAATTAGGAATATCACTTATCCAGTTAAAAATGCAGTAATGGTTCACACACACACACACAATTGATAATGTAATTAGTTGAACATTTAATTCAGTTTACAAACTTTACAAATAACTTGTTGTCCCTTGGTGTATTCCACATGATAGACAGGGGACTCCATAACCCCAATGACATAGGGGGGCAGGGAACAAGAAGGGGTCTGATCAGTCCTAATTATTTGTTTTATTTGTATTTGAGAGAGAGAGATGCACAGAAGTTGTTTGGTGTCTGCATTCGTGTCATAATTGTCCTGTTTACTTGTACTGTTGTTATTGTATCAGATGTGTTTGCTCCTTGTTGCTGTTTATATGTATGTTTGTTGTTATGCTTTGGCAACACAGGTATTTTTGTCATGCCAATAAAGCAATGAGAGAGAGAGAGAGAGAGAGAGAGAGAGAGAGAGAGAGAGAGAGAGAGAGAGATTAAGTTATAAGGCAAATTAACTTATTGGTAGAGACAGCAGCTTGAATCAAATTGACGTTTGGGCAATATCTTGTTTTCGATTAAACATTTACATTTATTACAATCAGACAACAGATGTCTAACTACATGTAAGAGAAATACTCTTCTTGGTTAGTGTTTACAATTTCATCCTCCTTGGTCTCTTGACAAATTTTTCAGTAAAGTACATTTCTGATCACGTTCGTATTTCATGCTTTCCCCAGTTTTACAGATGTTTTCATGCCCTGCTGCGTTGTGAGGCTCCTCGACGAGGCTCGAGCATAAAGAGCTCCTCCAAGGTCGCCACCAAGGTCATGAGGGCTGTAGCAGTCCCTGGTACCCACCGCACCAACAACTTCCTCTTATTGGTAGCCTCCCTGGGTCAACCAGCCGCCACCATGCCCCAACCAGATCCCTCAGTGGAAGAAACCATTGATAACAACAAAGGCCCCTCTTCAGACATCAACAAACCTGCCGTAGTATCACTAGTGGCTGATGATTGGCTATAACTAGGGCTGTCAATCAATTAAAACATGTAATTGAATTAATTACAGACTCTGTGATTAATTAATCTAAATTAATCGCATACATAATTTTTGCTGTGAAAGTATTTTAAATATTTCAATTCAAATAAATCAATGAATGATATATATATATATATATATATATATATATATATATATATATATATATATATATATATATATATATATATATATATAAAAACAATCAACAATGACCCAATATGCTGAGGAAATAAATTCAAAAGGGTATTTTACAATAACTACAAATGCACCACGAGGTGTAGATTACCAGTTTCATTGAACGCACCATCTCCGTCTTTTTCCAACAACGGCAGAAACACAGTCAAACTTTACACCGTTTAGCGTTAGCTGTCAGCATTTTAACCGTGTTTAATCCAGCTACTAGCTAGCGGAAGGCTAACAATACCTGCTGTTGAGTGTAGCGTTAACCATAGACAGTTAAAGAAACTAGCGTCACGTGCAACAATGTTTCTATTGCGCATTCTCTCGTCTCCCTCCTTCAGTTTACAGTTGAATGGTGTCTAGAACGGCTCTGGGTAAAAGGTCAATATGGAATGGATTAATCTGCGTTATTTTTTTTAACGCACTATTTTTTTCTCAGATTAATTAATCGAAATTAACGCGTTATTTTGACAGCCCTAGCTATAACCATAAAATCCCAAAGTGCCCAGCTAGAAGTCATTAATAATGAGAGAGGTGGTGTTACTGAGGCTTGGAGAGCAGCATCCAGGTGGAGTTAATTGCTGCTGGTGCATCAGCTTTACCCCAGCTAGTAGACATGATGGACCGCTAAGAAAGGCACATCTTGGACTGCTTCTGGACAATTTACTCTCAGAAGCTGGGAGTCTGCGTTTCTCTACGGATGATGATGATGTTCTTATGATTTTTTGAGAAACCGCCGTCAGATTGTTATGTAAATAGAAGGGGATTTGAGGGGATCATTCATTTTGTGCAATATAGAATGTTTGGTAAGTATTCACTTAGGCATAACAGAAATGTGTTCAGAGTGCAAGAATGTTGTATTGATGCTGCCCCCCCCACCATAAACTGCCGCCGCCTGTTGCTGATTGGCTGGAAAAGTGTTTTGTGGCTTGTGCACTCCTTTCTGTTCATTTTCCATATATACAGCCAGGGCTGTGAATTAACACCACATTTGTTTTCAGCACACACAGACAATAGAGAGCTAGGTGATGTGAGGAGATATTCACTGAATTTGACAAAAACAGTATTGGATTAACATCACTTACTATACCTTTAAGCTGTGCTAGATTCGGTCAACCCTAAAGTGCAGGGAGTACTACAGTATCTGTAAAAGAACTGATGTCAATCAACTCCTTTAATCAGTGATCTATAAACATCACTAATTATTAGCAGTTCAGTTCCTTGCTCATAAGCATTAGCCTCTATTACACAATATTCAAACTATTTCCTTCCACAAAAGTCATCCCACTGTCTTTGAATAACTGGTATTCAAGTAAATCCTGACAAGAACCTAAAATTATTTACAGAACATAACAAAAAAAAGGGACTTGAGGCAACAAATATCTTTTAGATGGAATAGGTTTGTTCTGTAAACATTGTTTGTCATGTGCTTATCTGCATTTTGTTCATTTTGTCAACTGATTTTGACACTTTTTCCTTCTTGCAATACAAAAAGGTAACTGGAGTTTCTTAAAGCAGTGCATCAATGCTGTGTTGTCAGTGGATGTCACTATACGTGGTGTGGCACTTTTTTCTAGGATTACAGTGTGTATTTTTTGTAATTCACTTTTTGCACACTGTTTTCTATGTGCTGTCAAGATTGTGTATATATTGTACATGAGTTGATACCAAAACTAAAACAATGTCAATATTTTTTTAGGGCAGCTGTTCAATAAAGGTTTTTTTAATCTAACAATGTGCCGTGCTTTCTTTTGATGAAGACTTGTTTAAAAAGTGGGGTGGTCGATAATAAGGAGGCTTAAAGTGTGTATGGTATAGATCAGCGGTTTTCAATAGGTGAGGCGCGCCTCCCCTGGGGGGCACCAAAGAGCCACAGGGGAGGCGCGACACGCAAAGAAAAAATAACCGTATGCAGCTCTGTTGATATTGGTTATTGTACGTGCGTTTATTAGCTTTAAAATGCATCATTTCCTTGTCCCAAGTCAACAGAAGTCAGCATTATTGGAGGAGACAGGACCCAGCAAAAAACCTACGAAATATGATCCTGAGTTAGAATTAGGTTTCACCTGGTCGGGGTCCGAGGCTGCACATCTGCCGCAGTGTGACAGAAATGCCGATCGCGCGTTTCTGGTTGTCTGTGTAGAGCGAGTTCACCCAGATCTCCACTAAGGCTATGGACGTCCTAATCCCCTTCACCTCCACCTACTTGTGTGAGTATTAAAAACAAATACAGATCAAGGCTGCAGGTGGAGGACGACTTGCGTTTATTTCTCTCTGAAGTGCAACTTAAACTTTGTGTCATTCAGAGACCAGAGTCTGAAACGGGGCTCTGTGTCTGTCAGCAGAGCAATCACATACTGCACAGCAGGCTATGGTGCAGGTAGATTATTACCTAAAATATAGTGACTTTATTCTCCTATTATTACTTTATTTTTCTCAAAATATCAGGACTCCTCAGAGAACACAGATGGGATGAGTTATATTTTGAATGTGTACAAAGTTTTGAACATGAGCAGAAATCTTGCTCAAACATCTGAAAGATTACATTCTAGGGGTTTATTAATTCATTAAAATGAATTGATGTATCATTGAAGTGAATAATTGTCATATGCACATAGGCCTATGTGCTCACTCAGATCCAAAGGAGAATAAATAGATGAAAGGAATACAGAATGCCTGAGAGCCTTATTGCAATATATTCCATTATGTTTTTATATTTGGATTGTAATCAATGTTTCCCTTTACATGAAAATATTTCCAGCATACATTGATTCAGAAAAAGTTAGAAATAGGTGCATAAAAACTCAACTAAATGCAGGAAATGACGTGTTTAATGCTCTAAAGTTTTCGGGGGTGGTCCCCCCCCCCCCCCATCATAAGTCGCCACACAAATCTGGAAACAAACCCTGTCCTTTGGGTTGCCAAGCCAGTTATGATTAAAAGTTACTTTATTGTCACATACACATACATGTAGCAAAATTCATTCTCTGCATTTAACCCAGTGGGCAGCCAATCACAGCGCCCGGGGACCAACTCCAGATCTAAGCCAGTGTCTTAATCAAGGGCACTGACTGGAGAACCTAGTACGTGTTTTTTTTATGGTGGGGGAAACCGGAGCACCCGGAGGAAACCCATGCAAAAATGGAGAGAACATACAAACCCCACACAGAACAACCTGGATTCAAACCCAGAACCTTCTTGCTGTGAGGCCACAGTGCTAACCATTGGGCCAAATGTTGGTGCCATCTAACTTGCCGATTACACGTTAAGCATGTTTTGTTGACTTGTGGATAGGCCTGCTGATGTTCAGTGATTTTAAAAGTAGCCTCAATCAGGCCTGCATGGAATTGGAAATGATTTGCTGTTGCAAAGAATCATTTATGAATGCACTTTTAAAAAAGTTGTGGAAATAAAATGTCTTCAAATACAATATAAAAAAATATTTTGATTTTATCAGTTGTTATTCAAACTCATTGCCTGGAACACACAAAAGATGGCATTTACTGCAGAGGCATGTGTGGGTTAGGGCAGGCGGACGGGATTTTGGGGAAGGGGGGGCTCGGCTGTCCTTACCTACTCTAAGGGGAGGCTCACATTCACGCAATTTGAAAACCCCTGGTATAGATGTATAGTATGTACAAAGTAACAGAACAGTCATATGTAATTAACCATTTGCTAAGCTATGACTGGTCAATCACTGTTTGGGGTAGGGGTATAACGACCAGTGTGCATGGGGCTATAGTAAGAGTGATGCTCCATAAATAAAGTGTTGGGGGGTGGAAAGGTCGATTAAGTGGGGTGTTTGTTTGCTCAGCAGCTTCAAAGGTTAGCATGTCCAGCTAACTATGTTAGAATGAAATACGAGTCTGATTTTAGTCTTCCCTATTCATACTTACTAACAACTAACATTGGGCCTCATTCATCAACCATTCTAAGAAATTCTAAGAAATTTCTGCTTAAAACTCACAAAGTTTTCATTAAGATTCTGACATTCACCAATGTTTTCTTATGTGGGATTTGTTCTTAGGTAAGAAAGAAATCTATGCACACTCAAGAGCACACTTATGTACATTTGAGTGGCAACGTTTTGTTGAAAATTGGTTATTGCGTTTTCTTTTTCAATCCTACAGTTGTATTTTTAAAAATTATTTTTACTATTTTACATGATGGTCTTTTACAATAAACACCACACTTACACTTCAATTCACATCAATTATGTTAATTGGGAACCATGCTATCCAATAATTAGTGATTGATAACGCTATTTTAAGGCCATTTCTGCACAATGGCATATTTACTGCTGCTGCAAAATGTTGCAGATCATGCCCTGAGGAGGGAATGCATCTTTCAGGACCATGTTCCATATATTTGCAGAGTGTGAGACACTAATATAACAGCTTGTTTGGCGATTAGTACCTCCACATCAGAACTATTGAGTTTTTTTTTCTTCTTCTATTTGGAGTCCAGTGCTCCATTCTTTTCAGACTGTCATTTGGGGATTCTTGAAGAATTTTGATTGGTAAGTCTGCCACAATTGTAGTTGTAAGGTGCATTATGTGCCATCCAAAGGAAAATAAATGTAATTAAGAGGGGTGGGGAATAGCAAATGGTTGGGCCTAAATGTCATCATTCAGAAAGAATGTACGTTAAAAAAAATTACAATTGAATGAACAATTCCATAGACAAAATTACATAATAAATAGGCTGAAACTAGTACGCGGCTAATTAAGTTTCTGTCTATAATGTAATAAACTAATTTTCTGCGGAGAATATTACATTTCCAACCTGGTCACATATTATGTTGGAGTTCCTGTCAAGTTGGAGCTACCACCAAGCCATCCCATGTTTTAAATATACACACAGAATCAAAAGGAGGAATCCTATGACTATCTACAGTAATGAACCAAATTGTCAACGTGCTGACTTTACAAATTAAAGAATACTTGTTTAATTTTAAATCTTTTTTAAAGATTTTAAACCTGGTTATAAAAAAATCTTTTATCTGGATACAGCCAGGGTGAGAGAAGGTTACACCTCAATATGAAGATGAGAGCAGACTGGTGATTTTAATCACTGAGTAATTCCTCTGGAATAGCTGGAGATGGCAACTGACAAGATGTAGTTACTGAATCATGTATGATGGACATCTTGAATTAAATGTCTACTAGAATGACTGGAAATAATGAATTGTTTAATATAAAAATATACAACTGTCATCACAGTAGGGTAATTATGTATTACTAAAACATGACCCAGTTATATCATTTATTTATGGATTACTCTGTGTGTTGGCCGACAGTCTTCCCAGTAAACACAAAGCTGATGTATATTAGAAGCCGTTTGACATGTGGGTAAAGCTGTAAAACTGAAACTACAGAAAATGTAGATGTTACAATGTTAAAATGTAATCAAAACATGATGCAAAATAAATAAATAATTAAAAAAAAAATACTTAAGTGCAACTGCTAGCAGCAAACAAACAGTCTGTACAGATTATATGCAGCGACTGTGGCAAAACCACCATGTGGTTAATTAGGTTAGTGCTATTTAGCTTTAGCCTTCAAAATGTGCCCGTTTGGAAGGGGTCGATTGCTAGAAGAAGAAGAAGAAGAAGAAGAAGAAGAAGAAGAAGAAGAAGAAGAAGAAGAAGAAGAAGAAGAAGAAGAAGAAGAAGAAGAAGAAGAAGAAGAAGAAGAAGAAGAAGAAGAAGAAGAAGAAGAAGAAGAAGAAGAAGAAGAAGAAGAAGAAGAAGAAGAAGAAGAAGAAGAAGAAGAAGAAGAAGAAGAAGAAGAAGAAGAAGAAGAAGAAGAAGAAGAAGAAGAAGAAGAAGAAGAAGAAGAAGAAGAAGAAGAAGAAGAAGAAGAAGAAGAAGAAGAAGAAGAAGAAGAAGAAGAAGAAGAAGAAGAAGAAGAAGAAGAAGAATTATTATTATTATTATTATTATTATTATTATTCCAGGTAAGAGATTCGGTCTCTGGTAAGATTTGAGACAAGACCCTGTGAAAATGTATGCACTACTCAAGTGAGTGCATTGTGTACTAACAGAAGTCAGCCTATTCCAGTCCATGGCCTGAAGTTGTAGTTACTGCCAAAAACACAAGAAGAACAACATGTGAACTTTAGCAACAACAATAGCTGTTTTCCTTGACATAAATTACACCATTTGCATCATAAATATGTGCCTGAAAATGTGTCAGAATGCAGGAAATTAATTGTCTGGCTATCACCAGACCAAGCTCAATCTTTTGTGATTGAACATTAGTCCGGGGCGTCTGCTCTGTATTTTCTCTGTACAAGAGGTATGATCAACGGCATCGTTCAAATGACTCTATACACAATTGGATAGTCCTTGAACCAATCAGACCAACGATCCGGGTGACGTAGCAGCGACAGTGGCATCAACGAGTTGCTACCATGGAGTGCTGCGCTTCGGTGGCCGTCTTGTTGAATGTAAACAAAAAGCTGCATGCAGTCGCTTCTCTATCGGCATTGTGTTAAACCTGCCAATAGCGCAGCAGGTGGATAAGCCAGTTTGTGATTGGTTCCCGCAAATTTGTAACAGAAGCAGGAGAGATAAAACTACAGGTTTCCAGCCTGAGCTGCAGGGCGAAATCAAATCGGCGGCAGATCGGGCTGGGTTTACCCAGTATAGGAAATTAAGTCTTTGACGCTCAAAATTTGTAACTGAAATGTAAAAGTCATCCAGTGACTTTTGTTGCTAGCCTATTATGTTTCTGCTGTTTTGACTATCCCAGCCAGCTTGTTTTTGTTTGGAAGTGTTAAATGTCCAAACCAGACAGAGATATTAAACACAAGAATACTATCAGGCTGGCAAACAATTTCTCCAGGTTGTTTTGACTGACTTCAAAGTCCTTCAGTTTCCTAACCGACTGGCTTTCTTACATATGGAATCAACATTTTCTGTGACTCAACTCAATTTGTCATCCATATGTGTACCTAGATACTTAAAACAGTTGACACTTTCCACTGATTGACCACAGAGTGCAAGTAACAGGGGCAGTTCTGCATGATTTAAAAACAAACAAGCTCCTATGTTTTTACAGCATTGTTTGACAGGCAGCTGGACTATCTTTCAACTGTAATTTAATGCAATATTATCATTATTATTATTATTATTATTATTATTATTATTATTATTATTATTATTAATAATAATAATACTACATTTGAATTGTAATTGCATTTTGTGAGTAAAATCTGAATCTCCAACATAACCAGTAACCTTTCTTTGTCAGGTAAATGTAGTACAATGGCTGTCAAAGTCAGTAGCATACAGTCTGGTTGCTTTAGGGTCCTTATGTAAATGGGGTACAATGGTTCTGGAGAAAGCTACAAACAGCAATACCACAGGCCAAGCAATCAGCCCATTCCAAACAGGCACGTTTTGAACGGACACTGCACTAGTTACATTTTTAAAAGACGATGCAATGTGTTTTTAAATGTTCTGTTGGTCCCTGAATGCTCCACTCTGCTTGGTGACTGTGTCTGACCTGACATTGTCAAGGTTAATTACTGTATCCAACGTTAGAACTCAGGTGACAGTTTGGTCCAAATGAGATTTATTAATACAATATATTAACCAAGGGAACAGTGGGAATTCCTCTGCCAAGTTGGCCTTACAACAGCAGCCCACCTTGCGTGTAATTGCTGCAGGAAATGCTGTTCTGTGATATATTGCTTGTTTTGATATAAGGGCCCATGCTGGCTTGGGGGATTTGGAGCTGCAGTCAAATCAATGATTGTTAAATACTGTCATCACTGCAGTGTGCATTGAAAAACACCTTTGTAAAAATGTAAAGCTCCAAAAGGTTCCATGTCATTTATCTTTCAGACACACCACACATCGCTTACACACTCAATGGATCATTTCTCTTTTTCCCCTTCCCTTTCATAGCTGATGGGCATAACCTGAGCCAGTTTTGGATACTGCCACCATTGATAAGGGCCTATTCCCTCTATGGAGATGCCTTTTCAAACTGTCACATGAACTTTCCCTTGTTGCCAAAAGCTCACAGGTTTTTCCTGCACAGAGAACGTTTTGGCACCCCCCAAAGAGGTTTGTAGCCAGCGCCAAAACGTCTGATTTTCAGCAGCCAGCCTCCCTCTCATCCACAGCTGATATTTTACACATGCAGCTGGCGCTGATAAGACTGCTAAACTGCATTGTTTTGAATGGAACTGAACACTCCACTGTGAAGCTAGTGCTAATGAGATCTCAGTTTGCAGAGTTCAGGCTGTACCGGACTCTTTCGGTGATCATGCTGCTCTGAGGGACCGGCTGCCAGCGAGCTGGAGCGCCGAGTGCTGCCTGTCCGTGCGGCCGTTTGACGGCATCAGTATTAAATTGAGAAATTCATGACCGGTTAAAAACGTCTCGTAGTCGCGTTAAATAGTAGCCTAGTCCAAGTCGGTGTTTTGTTTCAGTTGATTTTAACACCTGATGCAGAGTGTAGGCCTACGGGAGTACACATGAAAACCCTGAACAAGCGGCGTCGTTCCGCGTCGTCTTTCTGCTGTGCCCCATTCACATAGTGTCACCTTTTCACTATGAAGGTTATACTATCCGTGTATCACATGTATGCATGAACTGTGGTGGTCCGTTACACGGTAAACTCAACAAAAACTCTCCTCCTGATAAAAGTAGTGGTTGGATAGATAGATGGAGAATCAAATTTTATTGCACAGAGCTCCTCCTGAAGAGATGGTTCAATAAGTATTGGTGGCTTAAAACATCTTGCAGGTGAAGACTAAACACAACTGTATAGTTGTGTGTGTTACTATTAATAACTATGCATGCACACACACGCACGCACACACGCCAAGTGTAGCTACCTGATCAACACTATACAAAGAGCAGAAGTATAGGGGCTGGTGTAGAAAGTCGAGCATTTCATAAGCTGAGGTGACACTAAACGTTACACGACAGGACATTGTAGCTGCCCAGTGGTGCAGTATAAGCAACACATTACACAGCTAATTCTCCACCTTGAATTAAGGCTTTATCTGCTGATTGAACCAGTTTACTGCCATCAGAGGAGAGGCAGCTGAGTTTCCCCTTGTGCAGAAAATGTGCTATATTAGTAAAAGATTGCTCTGCCATTTCTTAATTGCCTTACCTGTTGAGCAGCCACACCTCCAGAGATTGGACTTTATGATATAGTACAGCCAACCTCAGGCCAAACTGTGATGTCATGATATCCTATCAGGTAAACTGAAACAGCAAGAAATAGGTTGAATAAGCCTTGCCCTGGAATATGAGGAAATGTAAGAATATCTACAGTGCACTCAAAAAAAAAAAGAAATTGGTCTTTCATTTAATACCAAGATTCAAATGCATTTCACTTAAAACGGAACTAGCTTATTCATTACTCGTTTTTATACGTACATGGTCCAAATTGCATGGCATTTGCATTAACCTGTGTTCCACATTTGGGTGATGTTGCCAGGTACGTAACGCATCCTACATCCTGACACATTAAAATCTGAAAGGACACAGTAAACTCCCTATTGAGGCATTTTAAGGGACGCACCCAGTGTTTCCCACACATGGACTTTATTGGGGCGGGACACCCCGGTACATTAACAGTGGACACGAGAGCGAGAGCCCTGTCCTGGGATGAAAGTTACGCTTAGTGATTTTAGTTGCAAAATGCTCCACAGCAAAATCTTTGAGGCTGGCGGGATGCATGTTCCCCTACCTGTCTGTGTAGGTCTCTAGGTAGGTCTCTACCCAGTCTCTTGAGTTATCCTATGTTAATACAGTATGAAAGTACCCTAAACGTTAGCCTGGATGCCAGCCGAACTTAGCCCCGCCCAGAACATACGAGAGGTCAAGAAGTTTGACCTTTTTTTTTCGAGAAATTCAAACTTCCCGACCTCTCAAATGTTGTGGGCGGGGCTAAGTTCGGCTGGCATCCAGGCTAACGTTTAGCAGCAATAATTGATGCAAGGGGTTAAGAGAGTCCTAACATAGATATTAATGTAGTAGTCACAGGTTTTGATTTATTGGTCAGCATCCAATGTCAGCCATTGATAGAATCACCGCAGCACTAGGTGGATATACTTTACTCAATCAGGCCATATTGTGCTTTACTAATATTACCCAGGTGATACAAGCCATAGTGGTAAGGATTGTCTTATTTCATTACGGAATAGAAGACATTTCTGTGAAATTGGTGTTTTTACACTCCCATTCAATGTGACAGATGTGACTGCGGTGAGCAGAAGGATTGCTGTGGACATGGCTTGACTAGACGCAAAAGAAAAGAACTGAGCATTTTTTTCGACTTGTAACATGTTTTCTTCACTTTTAACAATCTCTACTGGCATCAGTAAATTGTAGGAAAAAAGCAATCAGTGCTGACCAATCACAGTTGTTATTCTCACCATGTGGTAGCTACATAACCTGGTGGAGTAACATTGTTGACACACATGAGCTGCATAGCTTCTGTGGCTACATGCATAGACTCCCATAGTTATGCTGTAACCCCTCAACGCAGACCTAAACAGAACAAAAAATGATTGGGTCCGCCCAACCCAAATTAGATTCAGTCTAATTGGGTCGGTAGAGTCCCTTTTTCGAACGGTGTGTCAATATGTCTTGCTGTCAGCTCCAGTCTGAATGTATTACTGTTCTGAGCCGCTTCTGCTCGTTAATTGGTGGAGAATCAGGTCAGAACTAAGATGATCCTAAGCAAAACTCAGAGGAACAGTTTGTCACTAAAATGAGATTAGCTGGTCCACAATTATGACAAGTGAGACTACAGGGCTGCCACGGTTAGCGATTTTGTTAAAGATCAAATTGCGTTGACATCAATATTTAAAAGGATCATGTTTAAAAAAACAGTTCAATTCATTATAACCTTCAATATCACTTTGCAATTGCTGCGTCATGACGTCAGTCGTTTTTGGCTCCAGTCCAGTCATTTTAGGGATAGTTTGGATTTTTTTGTAGTGGGGTTGTATGAGGTACTTATCCATAGTCAGTGTTTTACCTACAGTAGATGGCGGTCGCCATGCCCCCAGTTTCAAGAAGCAGGCAGAAGTAACTTTATCAGCACAGAAGCTAAGCATTATGTGGACAGGGGCAGCAGCACTGGCAACTTAATGACTTGTGAGGTACTGATTGGTTTTTAGGTTATGACTGAAAATTGATTTTTGTTTCTTTACAAATTCAGTGTAAATGGGAATAAAGGCAAAATATGTGTCAAACTGAAATAAGTATTGTGGTGCTGCAGAGACGTCCCAGCCTACAAATGGTATCTTACACACTAAAGAAAAACATATGTCTTTGGCACAGATCCTTGCAGAAATCATACTATGATCAGTTTTAATATTTTTTAACATCGTGAATCATATTGCAATCACAATATCAGTCAAAGTAATCGCAATTATGTATTTTTCACATATCGTGCAGCCCTACACTGGTATTATATTTTTGTAACCATTTCAGTAATATGCAGCCATTTGTGCACTTCCCAGAAATAATATGGCATTCAGTGCTGTGAGCTGGCTTGACATGGGTAGCATCGCAGCATTCAACCTATTCACAAGTGGTCGCTGAGACTAGGAAAGTGCTATATAAATGCAGTCCATCGGCCATCTGTCTGTCCACTTTTTTTATTATTAGGTGGTCGTCAACAGGTGTCAGGCCATTATAACAATTTGGCTCGCTGAATAGATTTTTAAAGTGAAGCCCTCACAATCAAAAGGTATCTATCTATCTATATATATATATATATATATATATATATATATATCTATATCTATATATATCTATATATATATATATATATATATATATATATATATCTATATCTATATCTATATCTATATATATCTATATCTATATATATCTATATATCTATATATCTATATATATATATATATATATATATATATATATATATTTGACTACTGCTTCTGAAGTCTGGACTAGTTTCTGCTTTAAAAAAAAACTGTATGGCCCCTAAATGAATTCAACCAACTTTTCTTAAAAGCTCCACACTGAATTCTGTCCATTTAAGTACAGGCTGCAGTTACAGATAGTTGAAATCTTCTTCACTCGCGACAGATCTGTAAGTATTCAGTGCTGCGATTACAGGCACTCAAGTCAAGGCTGTTTTACAGACAAAAAAAGGTTGTCAGCTGTTGTGAATGAGTAGAGTTGTAACTTTGCCCCATCTGCTGAGGGAATAAAACCAATTACCTATGCTGTATGCTGAAAGGCAGCATTTACGGTGGTTGACCTATTCCTCCTTTTCTCTGTGTGATGTTTATAACTACATACAGGGTTTCCCACAGGTTGAGAATTTACTCATGGTGTTGGGTGGTGCGCGATGTAACAGCGCGACGCATGATGGCTGGGTTCTGTAATAAACTAGTCAGATGAAGGTTTATGATATATATATATATATATATATATATATATATATATATATATATATATATATATATATATATATATATATATATATATATATATATATATATATATATGAAGCAGAAAATAACTTTCATTCACCTCTGTTGCCCTAGGTTGTTGGGGGAGTTTCAGGAACTATCTGGATGGTGGGAAACCACAAGGGGACAGTGAGAAAATGTTTTGGGGGGAACTGACCCTTTAAATGCTGCAATACCTACTGCTTAAATATCAAATATAGTCCAAATTGTTTATTTTGTTTGATTAATTCTCTTTTTAAATACATTACCTGTGTATTCCCCACAAAGATCATAAAACCTGAATATATACAAAAACCTGAACAACACACTTATACCTGGTACCCATCTGACTCTCCGCCCTCTATTCTCCTGATTTTAGTACAAGGACTTCAAATGAATTAAACGTGACCAATACTTTCACATTTCACATAACTGAAGCTTGTCTACTAATTCTTTTTGATTGGACATTGAAAGCAAGTGTGTTAACATCACTGTAAATAACCCCCCCCCCCCCACACACACACACACACTTTAATCCAAGTTGCTGTATAATATAGTAGGTTTATTGTTTGCACTGTTATCCGGCAATCTAATCCAGCTTCATGGAGTACTCCCTTGTTCACCTTTGAGAATGACTAAGTGTTATGAATAGACTGACAAATTGGAAGTTATTAAAAGCTGTGTGCATGCCGTACCTCCATTCTGTATTCCTGCAGAATGGAGGGTGGATGCCTGTGGAGCCGAAATAAATATGGAGCTGTCAGGGAGATGCACATAGCAGCAGAGAGAGGACACTATGACCCAGCCAGGGAGTGTGGTGGGGATGTGGCTGAATTGGTTTCAACTACCTTATGCCCAATATGTCTGTTATTCTATCGCACTCTGTATTAAACCGTTAGCATGATCACTTTCGGAATAAACAGCCACAATGGCTGAACAAATAAAGGTAGGACTGTCACTACAGAAAATCCATCAACAGGAGAACTAAGACAGGATGTCTCAGTACCCACACTTTTTAATTGAGAAGTGAGTGCCAAAGTGCCAAAAACGCTGTCAGATGCACAACAATTAAAGAAGCAGTTGTCACTGAAAACCTTGGGTCTCAGGCTCCCTCCAACAATGCTTATTAAATTGTATAAACAAAAAATCCAAGAGAAAAAAAAAAAAAAAAAAAGAATTAGAATTTAAGAAGACATAAAATAGTGCAAGTTAGAATATAGGAATAAATATAATACAAAGTGAAATAAGGTGATATAAATTTGAGAAAGACAGTAAGTGCAAATGAATGAGCTGAATGTAAAAACATGAATGTAGTATATGCATAATGAGAATTACATTTACCTTTTTTTGCCACATTACATGCGTCACGCACATAATGAAGTCCATTTTCAAGTGTAAAAGCTTTGAGCCAATGGTTTAGTACACAAGCCAGTGCCCTGGAATCAATCTAAATGGATGCTGAGAAGAGGACCTTCAGTGTGCTTAATTCAACTCCTAATCAGAGTAATGGCTTAATCAATGTATTGAACCACTGGAAACAGGTAATGACACAGTTCTCTCCAGTGAACCAGCACAGGGATTAATCAACACTGAAGTCCAATGAGTCAATGAAAGCAATAGAGAGTGTGAGTGAGTGAGTGTCTCTGGTGAAACTGCCTAACTACATGATATAGTGGTAACATGCTTCGTTGCCTTCTAGCCAATGTATGTTTGCCGGTTGAATTATTACTCTTGAGAAAAATTGCAGAGGATGTTAAGATTCAGAAATCTGAAATAAAGAGGCAATATAGAGCAGGAAGAATTATCTGCAGTGCTGAATGGCCAATAATGACACAAAAGCACAAGCACTGTTTGTGTCTGTGCATTTTAGCGTATGTGGGGGTGTACAGTACATGAATGATTGTGTGAGCTGCGTGGATGTATAAAAATGCTTGCTTGCATGTGTGAGTGTGAAGTGTAGGTGGTGCAAGGGCACGTTGTGGCCAGGCGATAACAGCAATGAATGGCCCCACCAAGTATCTAATGAAGCTTAAGTGACAGACTGAGGGAGGACACTCTTCGCCTCTGCAGCCAATGCACTCACTCATTCTTCATCCTGCGTGCGGAGGGACTGGACTGAAGATAAAAGGGATAAACAGAGGTGTAGAGAGCGCATGGAGGCGCTCTCAAGCTCTCACCTAAAAAAAAGGCGGTAGAATGTCAGCTCAGCAAAAGCGTGAAAAGGGGGGAAATGTTTGGCATCTCATTTATTACATTTGTTAGCAAGGAGCATTTGCTGAATATATGCAACATCCATGTCTCCATGTATCAGGGGTGCATCACCTGCATATAAAAATGGAGGTTATTGTATAAACATGGGATGTCACCTACTGGTACAGCAGTAATCAAACACCAGAGATAGGTCCAGATAGGTAGAGTGGGGAGGTGGGAGGGGAGGGTTGAGTTTCTCAATTCATTCTCCTCCTCCTCCTCCTACATCAAATCGAACAATGGTAAGACCGGGGTCTCACCTGCCCCTCTAATCTACACACTGCTTACATAGTACTGAAGAAAGCACTGCAATGATTTGTCTTTTTACGACAGCTGACAAGGATTTCCATATCACAGGAAGGTATGATGCAACTGCTAGCAGTGGAAGCACCTTAACCTTTGTAATAACTGTGGTATACAGGGCAACATCACAAGACATGAGCTTCTGAACAAACTGCATCAAACATATTACGCAACCCTACCTTCCGTTTTGTTTTGTGTTGGCATTTTAAACTCCGGTGGATTTATGAGGACTATGGTTAACAGCTCCTCAGATCTCTGCAGGGTAAATCCAGACAGCTAGTTAGACTATCTGTCCAATCTGAGTTTTCTGTTGCACGACTAAAACAACTTTTGAACGTACACGTTCCACCAAAACAACTTCCTTCCATGGGCTATTTTGCAGCGGCACCGCAATTGTGATTGGTTTAAAGAAATGCCAGTAAACCAGAACACATTTTTCTCCCATCCCAGAATGCTGTGTGGACTGGCAGGACCCTCCCCTGCAGTGCTGTGGAGGAAGGTCTGGCAAAGCGAGACTACCAGTTGCAAGGCATGGGAAAAAAACACATTTAAAAAAAAAAAAAAAATAAGCACACGTTCAGGTCTGTGCAGTTTTAAGTTGTCTGGAGGTGAACGAATGTAACACAGGATTGGATCATTTAAATGCCATATAATAATATAAAACTAGTATCACTTAATGTAAATGGGATGAATAATCCAGTTAAGCGGAGTAAGGTCCTGGCTAAATTGAAAAAAGAAAAGGCTCAAGTGCTATTTTTACAAGAAACTCACCTTTATCAACAACAACATAAGCTAAAACGCTTTGGGTTTTAGGAATACATTTTACAGTTCCTAGAAACCGAGCCAGAAGAGGGGAGTGGCTATCCTCATCACAAATGCAGTTCAGTTTGAATGTCTTAAAGAAGTTAAGGACACTCAAGGGAGATTTGTATTAATTAGAGGGAAGCTGGAGAACAGAATGGTGACATTGGTCAATGTATACGCCCCCCCCCCAGAGAGTACCAAATGTTTTTTCAAAACTCTGTTTGACACTATCGCTAATGAAACTGAAGGTATTTTGATATGGAGGAGACTATAATGTGGTCATGAACCATAACTTAGATACAACAAGCCCCAAAAGAAGCAAGATGCATCTAACCAAGTTTATTAATACATCAGTCCAGGAAATGGGACTAATTGATGTGTGGAGAGAACTTCACCCACTAGAAAGGGATTACACACACTATTCAGTACCTCATTCTGTCTACTCCAGAATTGATTACTTTTTAATTAAATACAAGCGAAAGTCACAGGGTCACAGAGTGTAAAATCGGGGTGATGGATGCATCAGATCACAGTGGGATCAGCTTGACAATACACCTTAATAATAGGAAAATAAATACTGTATGGAGGCTAAATGTGGGCATCTTGAACAATAAGGCAAATGTGGAGCAGATAAAAGAAGAAATAAAAAGGTATGTAGAAGAGAATGATAATGGGGAGGTAAACCCTGCAATACTGTGGGACGGTATGAAGGCAGTCATTTGTGGGAAACCAATCGCCTTGACAACATCACAAAAAACTTAACGATGGTGAAGCCCCCCCATCGTGGAAGGAAGCAATTGTTACCGTTTTACCTAAAGAAGGCAAAGACAAAGAAGAATGCCAACACTATAGGCCGATTTCACTTTTAAATGTAGACTACAAACTATTTACATCAATTATTTGCAAGAGATTTGAGGCCCTCATACCAGATCTGATTGATGAGGATCAAACTGGGATTATTAAAGGACGCCAAACACACGATAATATTAGAAGAACCCTCCATATTTTAGACAATGCTCAAAAAAACGGCACAAGTACAATTCTGGTTAGTTTAGACGCCGAAAAGGCATTTGATAGTGTTACTTGGTTATTCTTGTATGAGGTACTAAGGAGATTTGGCTTCAATGAAAATGTAATCCGATGTATTAAAACTATTTATCAAGAGCCCACAGCTAAGATCAGAGTAAACAGAAGCCTGTCCAATACGATTCAGTTGGAGAGAGGGACAAGACGAGGTTGTTGTCTGTCTCCTACTCTTTTCGCCTTACATGTCGAGCCCTTAGCACAGGCGATAAGGCAGAGTGGGGAACTGCAGGGTATCAATGTACATATATAAATTGGCCTTTTCGCGGATGATGTCATTATTTTCCTTGAACAACCACATACGTTTCCCACACCTAATGTCTCTACTGGAAACGTATGAATACTATTCAGGGTATAAACTGAATATATCAAACACACAAAGTCTCTCATTAAATTATTCCCCATCCCGACAAATAAGAGATGCATAGAATTTAAAATGGAATTCTAAAACAATTAAGTATCTTGATGTAACTGACTAAAACACTTACCGACATGTTTGAAAACAATTATAGGGAAATCAATAAAAACATTCAAAAAAGGTATTGAAAGGTGGTCTACCCTTCCATTAGACTTCAGCTAGAATACAGATGGTCAAAATGAATATTCTACCCAAGTTGTTATATTTATTTCAAGCTCTTCCAATTAATATCCCCCAAAACAAATGTATAGCCTGGGACAAGATGATGTCTAGATTCATTTGGAATAGTACAAAACCAAGAATCAAATTTAAGACACTTCAACTGCCTAAAAGTAAAGGTGGAATGGCTTTGCCTAACCTTACAGTATATTTTTAATGCAGCTCAACTTAGACCTCTGGCCTGTTGGTGTAGACCTGACTATGAGTCTAAATGGAATGCTACAGGCCAAAGATTTCTATAGATACAAGAGATTATTTCACAAAGGAGATAAGGCCAGTTGAAACTAGACAAAAGGTGATCGGAGCAATTATGGATTCGTACAAACAGAAGGGGTCTCGGCACATCTCTGCTTTCTATCAAGCTTTGGGTGAGAGCAGGGGGGAATCAACACTATATAAAACCAAAATGGGAAACAGAACTAAAGATCCAAATACAAGAGGAGGAATGATATCACATGTGCGAGACACAATGTACATCTACAAATTCATTAATATGGAGGGAGCTCTGCTGGAAAAACCTAACTCGCTATTTTATAACACCAAAAATAAAATCTAGGCAACTCGCTATACAACAAAACTGCTGGAGACTGTGTGGGAGTGTGGAAACAGACCATGCACACATCTTCTGGAACTGTATACTGGCAAAATGTTCATTTAGTTGTAAAAAATGTATTGGGATATGAAATCCCAAATACTAGCCCAGTGATGTACCTTGGGAACATTGAGAAGGTTGTAATGAAAGAAGATCTGTACTTGACTAAAGTATTACTTGCAGCCAATAAGAAAGTGGTCACAAGAAACTGGTTCAATGTAAATATCCCAGAACAGAACCAGTGGTTAGAAATTGTCCAGGAAATATTTGTTATGGAAAAATTGACATACCTTTTGAGAGTCAAAGAGAATGTATTTGAAAAGAACTGGGAAAAATTTAACATTTATATGAGACATGATACCAACTGAATGAATGCCAAATGGAATATAGTGGACTGAATAGTGGATCATCTCCAGACAGTTTGTTAGTGTTTTTTTACTATTGTTATTTTAATGTGTTCATTATTTGCTGTATTGTTTTGTCTATATGCATGTGAAAACTCAATAAAAATTTAAGATACAAAAAATAACAAATAAGACAGTGATCTCCAAGTACCTGCTGGTATGACTTTACAAACAAGGGTATAACCAGATATAATTTGTTATTTAAACCGCAAAATATCACTAAGTACTAATACTCATAAAGTAGGCTACTGTACAGATTATTGCAGTATTTATGGAACCGCACCAAATTCATTACAGCCGACTTTCCCTCATCCACAGCAAAAGGTATCACTGCATTTATAGCCTAACAATCCTTATCTAGCTTATGATACAATACAAAATATCCTTACAGTAGCTACTATGCATTTACAAAGCTCTCATTTACAGAGCATCTCAGAAGTCCATGAAGCAACAACCAGACCTATATGAATATTACACTAACATTTTAACCCAGCCGAAGAAGGATGACACAAGAGCTATTTATTACGACACCTGCGCAATAATCATACACTGCCACGGCGGGCCACAGAGCGAGCAAAGAGAGGAGGAGGGAGAGGAAGAGGAGGTAGGTGTATTTAAGGCACCACCGGTTTCTGAAGAGGAAGACCCAGGGTTGTGGTGCTTAATGACCGCAAAGAATCCAATAACCACATTCCCACTGTAGGCTACTTCGTGTCTTCCACAAAATAATACTCCACTAATATTTCGGCGAGGCATTTTCTGTCAAACTGTAACTTGGTCTCTCACCTGTTCTTCTGACGGTAACGTTACACAGTTGAAGTCCTTCCCGTCCGATTCTTTCAGTCCGCGGTAACTGAGAAGTTGCTTTTCACCCAAACTCCAGATATCCATGCTAAATTACTGCTAGCTTACTCAACACTGGAAAACGTAGCTAACTTTCCTGGTAGTTTTATTTGAATATAGGCTTGTTAACATCCTGGTCTAACTGTTGTCTGACGTCCATATACTACACCACTGAGACCATACGTTTCTACATGTGATTGGATAAAACTTAGTAGTTTGTTAATTAATATCAATAATTTCACATGGCTTCCCCCGGGCACACACCTGACATGATTGTCTCCTTCCGCCAGGTGGTTTCACCACACAAATTGATTGCAATCCAGGGGGCGCTGTTAACCCTTGAAGGAATCCAATGAAAAGTGGTAAAGAAATGGTCATGGCAATGCAATAAGAAATTAGTCATGTGGCAAAGAAGATTATTAAAATTCTCGAATTAAAAATTGTTATTAAGCTTTATAAAAACGACAACAATAACTTAGACAATAGCCTATCTCTTCTTCACTTGTAGTACAAACCAACTGAGTCACTAGTGCTATGGTCTATATCATAGACAGTTAAAGAAATGGACTAACAGATCCCGTTGCTCTCAAAGACAGTACATACATATCCCGTTGCTCCTTCTCTTAATACATCCATGCTCTGGACGGAGACGAGTGAAGTCTATTAGAAGCACTTTTCCGGTGATAGCCGAGCGTTACTGCGCAGCTGCAAACTGAGCTTGCCGACATAGATGTGACGTTAGCAACGTGTCTGAAAGTGGTAAGTCTTCTGATAGCTGTGCCAAGAAAAATCTCAATAATTTCAAATCTTGCAGAGACGGAGAGCGTAGGTATATGTAAGGAGATAACATAGGCACAGGCTAATTATTACTAACTAAAATGCTAGTTAACATTAGCAATTAAACTAAACAGCTAATGTAAGTCCAAACCGCCTGCGAGCTTCTCTGTACGGTAATAAAGAAATAAACAATGGACAAATAGAGTCTTTAAACGCTTCAGGTGTAAAGTTATTGGCTGTCAAAGTGACGCCAAAATGAATGGCAGTCCCCAAATGCTGTGTGGAGTAGCCAAACTCTTCTTCACCGCGCTTTGGAGGAGGGTCTGGCAAAGTGAGACTACTAGTGCGATAAGAAGGACCAACTCTCAGGGCAAGGGCCCAAACGGTCAGGGAAACTGCTGGAGGGCCCTAAGACTGGAGCCTGAAAAAAACTTCTTTACTTTGAAGATGTCATAACATAGAGGCCGTCATGACACTTTTATTTTTCATTATGAGTTTGAGATTCAGTCCAGTTTACTTTATTTACCAGGGTAATCCCCTCAGTATCAATAATGTTTTTTAGGGAGTCAACATGTCATTTTGTTACCTTAGTGCTTTACATTAGTAATTTACCTTTCTTTCAGGCTACATTGGCAGCCTACATCTATGAAAAACCTTGTCAGTACAAAAATGTTCTCCTAAGGCTGAAAATGTAATTTTGTAATCACTTCACATAAGCATCTTTGGAAGAAAAGGTCACAACATATAATGGATGAAAAGATATGTATGTATAACTGACTGCAAGTCAGGGTGAAATGATTGCCACTTTTGAAGATGTCACCTTTCAAGAACACAGGATGATATGTGTGCTTTGGAGGCTCACCTCCTCTCACAATTCAATCCACATTAGTCTCAAAGATGTGACTGCGCTCCTCAGCTCAGATGACCTTTGGATCCGTCAAAGAAGTCAGAGCAAAGCGCAGACTTTGATGGTGCATATTAAGGTTTTTTGCTGAGGGGCAGGGATTTTGTTTTTCTCTTTGAATGAAAAACAATAAACAATAAAACATGTTGAATAACTTCGAACTTGTATTGCTGACATCATTGCATCCACATGTAATTGGTATGTGGCCAATTGTGTCCAGTGTTAACCCCTGACCTTTTATAATCAATTGGACCCAGATCATGAACTTGGGGTTTCTCTTACCCTACCTAAGCATTTCACTCCTTTTTACAAAGTATATTTTTCATCCGATTGATTTTTCCTCTGTTGCTGCAGAAAGGTAGATTCACTGGAGACGGAGTGGTAAATAGATAGACTGTGCTTTGTCTCCATTTCCGACAACCTCTTCTTTTTCTACCCGCTTCTCCGGTTCCTGCTTCAACTCTTTAGCTTCTCCTCCAGAAAGCAGACCGGTCAGCTGAAATTAGTAACAGTTGTCTGTTTCTGCTAGATCGACATACTTTACCAAACCATCCGTCAACCTGCTGACAGCTCTCCGATGCTCTCTTCAGAGGAAGAGCCTATACCCATATGCACAATGCACATGCGCACAGACACACACACACACACACTCACACTCAACCACACCCTCCCGCAAAACCTCTCAAAATCACCCACCAGCCATTTGGAATTCCCTTACCCAGCATTAAGCTGGGAGGGTTGGGACTGAGGGAGGGAGAGAGTTGGATAGAAAGCTGTAGGCCGGGCAAACTCTAACAGCACAGGGATGGCTAAGGCTCAAGTTGTAGTGTATTCTCTGTTGATGTTGTTATGCCAAGGAATCAAATGGGAGTTGTATGTGTCCACCATCTTTGATGATTGGAAAAAAAATCTTAAATTTCTCTCTAAATTGGCTCAGCTCTGAGGTTCAGCTCAGATGGCAGCAGAATAGCCAGGCTCCAAACCACTGTGGCTGCAGAGTTGTTACACAACTGTTTCTACCTCACTTCCTTGCCAACTATTTTAGCAGTGCTTAGCAGGAGAGACATTTCACTCCTATTGACTCTGATTTCTCTCTCTCTCTCTCTCTCTCTTTCTCTTTCTCTCTCTCTCTCTCTCTCTCTCTCTCTCTCTCTCTCTCTCTCTCTCTTTGACGTATTCAATGATCTGCAGAGCTCCTGCAAGCTGTCTTATCTTCACTCTTTTAATCTCTCCCACCAATTGTAGGCTATGACCAAGTGTGACACAGGTATTTTAGTTTAATAGCCTATTCTGTGCTTTATCAAGCTTCTTATTTAATGTATCTGTTTCTTACTCTCTATAAGACATCTTATATTGCACCGCCCAAAGCAAATGTATCTAATTGATCACCATGCACCCAGGGGCAGGTCTAGAGGGGGGCCCGGGGTAGCATCGCATCTTTAGGAAGGCAGTGGGCGGAGACATCTCAAATAATCACAAATTAATAGAGTTGTATTATATTATATGTATTGTCCGGTATTACACATAGCTCCTGCTTGAAAACCAAAGCAAACAGTAGGGAACAACCAAAAGAAATGGGCCCACCCATTTTAGGTCCGGGCCTGCCCATTTTGACCCAGGCCTATAGTGAGAAGTGAGTGATTTTCATTCTAGCAGTTCATCCAATAAGCAGGCCGAGGTAAGCTTTGAATGAAAGCTCAGCTAAAAAAAACGCTGAAACGAGATGAAGGGGAACCCGGGTTTTTTTGGCTTATTTTAACTGGCCCATCCAGTTTTCTGGAGGCCCACCTACAATCAAAATTCTGGCACCGCTAGTGGAGGGGAGCGACATGTTTTGATTGATGTTATTGTAGAACTTGCATCACTTTGACAAAACCAAATTAAGGATTGATGTTGAGATCAATTATGGAGCTCCAGCATTTTTCAAATCTGTGTGGAAATTGTTTTTCATTGCTGTTAAATATGAATGAAGTGGTAGAGAGCACTTCTCTCTTCCTGTCCTGCTCCCCTCAGTCTCTTTCAAAGACCTGCTATGGCATAGATACCTGTCTCTGGCTCCTGTCTTTCATGTGGGATGTTGGAAGTAAAATATTTTGTGTGTATTAATCAAACGTCCTCTTCAAGTAGCTAATTGTTTTGTTTACCAAGCAATTATTATTGTGCAGTGTTGGTGATGAACATCATCTGTTGTAGTTCTCCTGGCTGCTGTTTTGCCTTTTGTCTCCTGTTGTGCTTTGTTTATTCAGCTCCTTCATTTTGGCTCTTTTACTGTTGCCATTTGTCTTTTCCATAAGTATTCTTTCATTCTCCTAGCTTGTCTGTTCAAAGCAGATGGTTTATTTCTATTCATATTCTGCATCCCTTTTCTTATTGTTTTCTTCTGTATTCATTTGTGTGGTATGTCTCATCTCCCTATTTGTTTAGAGAAGCTGTTTGCATTGGAAGGTTACTCAGCCCTGCGTGTGTGTGTGTGTGTGTGTGCGTGTGTGTGTGTGTGTGTGTGTGTGTGTGTGTGTGTGTGTGTGTGTGTGTGTGTGTGTGTGTGTGTGTGTGTGTGTGTGCGCGCGCACCCGTGGTGAGTAAATAGTGGCGCCTCAATGAAGTCTGATATGTAGAACTTCTTTGTTTTACTGTTGGAAAAACTGTTTTACTTTATAAACATTTTTAACTGTAAAATATTCTGACTAGCTTTTACAAGTAATGCATTTGTGTGTTATGTCAGTCATTATGTAATAGAGACGTTTAAATCTTTTTTTTTTGGGGGGGGGGGGGCTTTTATTGCCTTCAATCAACAGGACAGCTTAATGAGAGGAAAGGGGAGAGAGGGGGACCAAGGACTCAGCTTACATGGGGCGCACACTACTGAGTGAGCTAGAGGTCACCCCATAGAGACTTTGTTACTGTCCTCTGTAGAACCTTTTCTGTATTTCTTCTTTTAAACACACTAATTTCATCCTGGTGTGAAGTATATATTCATGACTTACGTCTAGACTATCAATATCTAGTCTGGAGTCTGGACATACTTTGTGTTTTACCTGGAGTTGTACCTTCAATGCAGGTGAAGGTCTTGGTACACACCTCTTTTCTAACTCCTAATTCATTGATGTGTCCAATCCACTTTCAACTCAAGAAAGGACAAACTAATAATTCCTAAGTTTATCTCCAACATAAAAATGTGGTCCTAAAAATATAGGTATCCACACTCGGCTACCAAACCAATCCCCCGGCTGAAAGCACCTTGGAATTCAAACTGTTTGGGCCTCATCCAGCCCCTGAAATAACCTCTTCCACTCTGCACTTAAAACTAATGCTAGGGTTTTGAGTGAAAAATATACATTAAGATACAGAATAATATATGAGGCCACAACAACTTCATTCGTGTTCACAAAATTAATAATACGTCCATTTTTTGTGAGTTGTATAAATACAAGAAATGTACAGTAAACATAGATGCTCAATATCCTCTTGAAGTATCAGTACATAGTAACTTATTTATGCACACACACACACACGCACGCACACACACACACACACACACACACACACACACACACACTGTAGCAGTACAAATACACAGACCATGCAGTGCAGACATAATAGTGAGAGGCAATGTGATGTATAGATAATTTGTGGGGCTAAAGCAACACAGTGTTGCAGAATATAAGAGTGTTAGGTATTTTACAGTGTCCAAGTTGTCCAATGTGGCTTTTTTTTGACAAGGATCTTAATACTGAAACTGAAAACTAAAAAAATAAATAAACGCAGAAATAATTATTAAAAAAGTGGAAAATATATCTACGCATATCAATGTTTTCAGATAGCAGTGGCTGACCACAGATTGAATGGACGTAGAGCTGCAGGGCAGCTGCTTGAGAAGAATGATGGCTCTCAGTAAAAGGTTTGTTCTATCTATATTATCTCTTAGAGGGGGATTTTAGAAACACATGGTTAGCAGGATGTGCAGGTTCGACTGTAATCCTTCCTTGCCCTTGGTTCACCCTGGTGACACCCTGCTGTTTTACACTCAGGCTTGTGAAAGAATGTATCTTGCAAGAAAAGCCCAATATTACAGAAAGGAGGAAGTCACCCCTCCCCATGTCATTTAAATGATATAACGATATCGATTTTACTCAAAGATTAAAGAGATGTGTGCTGTAATAATAAGCAGAGGGATTCCCATGTGCTGCTTTTGATAGACAGAATTTTGGCAGTAGAGTATAAAGTACAGAAGACAGTAATCACAGTTGAACAGAGAGCTTGCTCAATTATCTGCAGGATTTCTTTAAGGGTCCTCGTCTCTATCTCTTTTCTGTTTTGAGACACACAGCTCTGTTCATGACTGAGGCTTTACACTGACACTGTCTACACACAGAGTAGTAAGAAAGGGAAGAGTGTGTGTGTGTTCCACTGTCTGTGCACTGCCTGTCACATTCATGAACTCATCAAATACACAGGGAACTACACATAGGCGCCTGAGCAATGGAGCTAGGGAGCAAATGCATCCCCATTATTCAATTAGGGGGGAGTTATAACGTTGCTACCCCACTTTTTGTCTTTAAAAAAGAAATAAACGTACAGTCACCGCAATCAGGTGATTACATTTGAGCAGTCTACATCAATGTTCATTTTACTATTTTCAGCAACTGACAAAAACAAGTAATAAAAAAATCACCACCCTTTTGATCGTTTGCCACCGCATGCTTTGGCTGTCAATCACAGTCAGTCAGTCTACACAGGAGTCTGACTGTTTGCAATTTAGCTTAAAGGTGCTGTAGGTAGGATTGTGAAGATCCAGGACTTAGACAAAGAATTTGAACATCAACTACTTCACAGTCCCTCCCCCCCCTTTCTGCTAAAGCTCAAACGGTCTACTAAGCCCCTCCCCCCTCAAGGGAGAATGAATGCGTGTGCATGACGCAGTTAGACACCCCCCTGGCGCTGACTGGTGGATTTGAACAGGGAGCGGTGGATTTTTGCAAATCGCACTACAGGCTGTAGGTGGTGCCAGAGGAGCTGGATTTTTTTTTTAAATTAGCTGCTTTATGTATTTCTACTGGAACATAGGGTCAGTTTCAACAAATATGACAGAAAGTTAGTTTTATAAGTCTTACCTACTGGATCTTTAACTGCGATCGTGGACTGAAAACAGAACATAGGAAAAGATAGGCCAGTATATATATTAATTTAATTGTCCCACTGATTCCAGCCAAACTTCAAATTAGCTAAAAGTAGGATTGTACTGTCACCGATATGCTGAACCGATTTGCGAGTCAACATTAGCTAACTTGATATGGGACGTTCGGAAGCAGCCAAAATCTTTTAAGTGTAACGTGGCTATGGATATTTTGCATTAGCCCTGTAGATTTTATTATTTGGGATCAAATCTCTATGTTGCAGGTGGCTTTTGACTCAATCCAACAGCTGAGGTGGTGTAGAAATGCAGGACATTTGTTTTAAATGATTGTTTTTCATTTCTGGGGAAGGATCCACAGGCTCCCTGACAATTATGTATCTTTCTAAGTTTGCTGCCTCAATTTTTAAAACACAGCCAAGCGCCCATGGGGCTAACACATTGCAGCTTAATTATATTTTTCCTTAAGGCTAAGAAACCAACTGTACTCTGTGTGCTGGGATACTATTTGCCTCCAGGTTGAGGTTGGATGTGTCAATTAGTTTGTGCTAATTTGATTAGACACACGGGAATATGGACCACTCGGTTGTTGTGGCAGCAGGCTAAACAAGGTAGCGCAGAATTCCTTTTCCTGAACCACGTCCTCCAGCTCTTCCTGGGAGATCTCCAGGCGCTCCCAGCACAGCTGTGATATGTAATCCTGAGGCAACCATCCCAGACACTCTTCACCTCAATATTCTGTTCATGAAAATCCCAAACAAAGGACCCACCTCTTAACTTTGTCACACACTGAACCTGAACCTGGGGCCATCAGACTCCCCTGGCGGTCTTAGGGCCAGAACAGCTGCCTACTTTGTCCACTTCATAGTTAGTAGTCTTGGTTCTGAGAGAATCGAAAGAGTTCATGTAAGGGGACCCAAAATGTCAACTTAATCATCACTTTACAACCCAGTCTCACGTCAGTTTGTGATGGCATCACGAAAAGAAATCTATTAGATCATTATACATCACGATATTGTGAAGATTTACGTGATGGGGTCACATTTATTTATTCACCAGATCTTACCATGGTTCTCATGTATTTCTTTTAATGTTATTATTTCAATCTATTTCGGCCAGGGAAGCTGGATGGATTTATGTTTATTGATATTTTTTAAACTATAACGCTACATCTATCAACATTTATTTAGATGTTATCATGGTATTCATTTCTTTATTTTAATAATATTATTTTGGTCTTATTACCGGTGAAATAGTAGGCTACGATATGAGCCGAGCTGGGCACATTCAAAGCAGATATATCCCACAATGCAATGCAGGCCTTCATATCAGAGAATCGGACAGCGGTCTTTAACGCCAGTATTGCTTCAATGTACATATATAATCAGTGGTTTTGTCACCAACAACAACATGTTGCTCAGTTTTGTTCCAGTAAGTTATGCACTGTAATAACGTTTAAATAAATCAGCTGAAGACTACGGAAGTGACGTAGTACTTACCGCTCGGCAGATAGGAAAGATACAAATACATAATATTGTAGACAAAAACATAATAATAATTATAATAATAATAATAATAATAATAATAATAATAATAATAATAATAAAAATAATAAAATACAGTTTCATGTATTTGTCTCATGTACTGTTTGCTCGGTCGGCCGGCGGGCAGCAGCAATCTGAAATGGAATTAAGCCCATTCACGGCAGACAGCAGAAACACAGGAGTCGAACATGTCCAACTGCTCACCCCGGAAGAACTACAAGTACACTAACTTCGTAACAGGTTCTGGGCCGTGTCTATAATGGGAGTTGTAGTTTTTAAATATATTGATATATTTCCCATAAGTAGAAGTTGGTAGTGTTGCATTTTGGATGCACCCTGGGGTTGTTTGGGATGGGGAACACACTGGTGTCATCATACTTTAAAAATCAAATCGTTAAATAGGTGAAAATAGCTTATTACCATATTTGACAGTGCTTACAGTGGTTAAACGTTGGTGACCATATCTACATGACAGCTGAGGTCCAGAGCTTTCTATAACAGCTGATCCTATGTTTGTAGCAGCTACTGTTGCCAAATGACAAGCCTTCAAACATGTACTGGGTTCAAGGTTCAGAGGTCAATATTTCAAAGCAGGAGTAATGTATCCGCTTCAGACTGACATATGTTACTGTGGAGGTTGAGACCTTTCCAACGATATGTTTGCTATAGACCTACGACAACGTTTTAATTTTCACATATCATGGAGACCAATTTGCAAGCGATACTTTATTGTCCCCGGAGGGATATCTGCCTTGAGTTCAAATTCTTCACACATAACACTTGACATATTGTTTTATCATACAGCTGACAAATACTTACAATAAAAAAGTGATATGTAGCCAGACTGAAGCACATCACACAGCCACAATCTATTGCTCATCTTTCACAAACAGTGACAAGATGACAGCCACCTGACAAGCAAGCTTTAAATGAGATGTTTTTAGATATTGCCATGCGGATATATTTGAATATGCTCTGTAATGCAGCCTTTTATTAACATAAACCCTCTGATTCACCGTGAATGTCTGCTCTAAATTATAACACACACTTTGAACATGGGCCTTCCAGCCAAAGGTCTTGTCTATCTGAACACCAAGGTGCCTATAGGAGCAGAGCCCATTGATTGGTTCATCATATATGACCTCTGATACCCTCTGACCCATGTCACGACCAACTGATCAGTTTGTGAAATGGTTGAGTGAGATTGTTAGCATGGCACCACAAGTCTCTATTTTAGCAGAATATGCAAAACGTACTTGTGTCTGTGTGCAGTAGGTAGAAGTGTGCCAAAAATGCCAAAACACATGTTGTATATGCACAGATACCCAAACAAAGCTATATACATCTTACTCTGTGAACAAAAACCTTTTCAACAATCTGCTTATTCTTTTAATTTCCTGAAAATTCTTCCTAAAACTAGTCCCCTTAGTTTTGAAAAGATAGTCTCTCAGTAAAGGCTACAAAGGTTAGGATGGCTACAAGCTGTAACCATGGTGATTGATATGAGGATCATCTTATGCATATAATAATTGATATGTTAGGCCTGTCATAAATTTTAATTTCAAAAAAGTCATTTATTTAGAACAACTAATAATGCAGTGTGATTTTAAATCTTACAAAGTCCCACACATAAATATGCTCATTTTTTTTCCCCCTTTAGTCTTTGCTATTAACATTCATCAACTGCAAAATTATAAAATTGCATTTTTAAATAATGATGCATGGAAAATAAAATAAAAAAATGCTTCTCTTTGTAGGCCTAAATCGTTCATCAACAAGTCAAAACAAATGCAATGTAGTCAAACCAGCCATTAGGCTGTATTTCTAAAGACTCAACTGTAGGTTGTTTATATAGTATATATAAGGCAAATGAAAGTGCTTAGCATAAAACACTATATTTTCATTATTGGTATTTTTATTGTATAAATTCTCACGTACAACGTGCAGCAATCTTTCACAGACGCAGAGCAGTAATTATTACGTCACTTCCGGAGTCTTCAGCTGATTTATTTAAACGTTATTACAGTGCATAACTTACTGGAACAAAACTGAGCAACGTGTTGTTGTTGGTGACAAAACCACTGATTATATATATGTACATTGAAGCAATGCTGGCGTTAGACCCGCTGATCGCTGTCCGATTCTCTGATATGAAGGCCATACCGTAGCCTACTGTTCTGTCTTATTTACTGTAATATTTCACTGGTAATAAGACCAAAATAATATTATTAAAATAAAGAAATGAATACCATGATAACATCTAAATAAATGTTGATAGATGTAGCGTTATAGTTTAAAAAATATCAATAAACATAAAGCCATCCAGCTTCCCTGGCAGAAATAGATTGAAATAATAACATAAAAACCATGGTAAGATCTGGTGAATAAATGTTGATAAAAACAACATTATTTATTTTATTGGGCTAAAAATACCAATAATAGCGAAGCTGTATACAGCTTCTCTGCTGCAGCCGGCTGGCAGAAAGATTCATGCTGTGATCATGAAAGGTGCTTCCCATTAAAATACATTAGTTTAAAAAAACGTGACCCCATCACGTAAATCTTCACAATATCGTGATGTTTGTCCTCTCCCCACTTCTCTTCATCCTCTACACTGATGACTGCAGATCCACCCAGCCTAACTGCCACTTTGTGAAATTTGCTGATGACACAGTCCTGCTGTCTCTGCTTCCCAGCCATACACAACATCACAGCCTAGCCCTGCAGGACTTTATAGTTTGGTGCGAAAAATCTTGTCTTGAGCTGAACATAAGCAAAACCAAGGACATGATTGTAACCTTTTCAGCCAAACAGAGACAGTTGGCTGAGGCAGTCACCACTACCATCCAGCATGAGCCAGTGGAGATAGTGGAGGTATACAAATACCTGGGAACAGCCTTTGACAACCTGCTAAGGTTTTCCTCTAATACAGAGGAAATCCTTAAAAAGTGCCATCAGAGACAGTACCTACTCAGGAAGCTGAAGTCATTTGGGATTAACAAAGACATTCTCACCACATTCTATTATGCTTTGATTGAAAATGTAATAACCTTCTCTTTCACTAGCTGGTTCCACTCCATCACCCTGCAAAACAGAAACCGCCTGTTGGGTGTGGTTAAGGTCTGCTCAAAAATCATTGAGCAGCCCGTCCGAACTCTTACTGCCCTATGTGACCAACAGACTGTAAAGGTAGCACGCAGGATTATTCAGGACCCCTCTCACATCCTGTTTTCTGAGTTTCAGTGGCTTCCCTCAGGACGCAGACTCTGCTGTCCGCTTTATCGGACACAGAGGAGGAAGGCAACCTTCATCCCGAGGGCTGTCCAGCTTATGAATGATAACCGACTCATGAACATATGATTTTTTTTTTAACTGCCTCTTATGCACTTTGGTTTTAATTGAAGCACTAAGAAAGCACTTTAAGAACTTTTAGAACTTTTAGAACTTATAACCACTACTATGTGATGAATGATGATATGTGGTATGTAGTATGTAGTGTGTGGTTGTGCAGTGTGGCTGTGGATTATGTTTGTGGGTTGATGTATAGTATGCGTGCTGCTTATGTTGTTGATTGTGTCCCTTGTCCCTTGGAATGCTGAGATAAGCTACTGTAATGTGCCTTTTTAAAATTGCCCCTTGGGGACAAATAAAGTGCTTTGAATTGAATTGAATTGAATGGTATCGCGATCTAATAGATTTCTTTTCGTGATGCCATCACAAACTGACGTGAGACTGGGTTGCACTTTAAGTATTAAGTCTGTGTTTCTGTTGTTGCCTCAGTCTGGCTGGTCCTGGAGAGCCGCCAGTGTAATGAAGAAACTCTTTTATGTTATTCTTTTATTTCTCCACTATCTAATCCAGGAGGAAGGGGAGAAACCGACCTGGCCTCTGTGACTGTGCAATATTTAAAAGTTAACACTGCTCTTAAAACCTTTTATTTGTTTGAAAACTTGTCTTTGGTTCTGTGGAGGATTTAGGAAACCCACAGAGAAGTGTCTGTTTGTCACTCCCTAAATGAACTTAAGAGCACAGCGTGTGTGTAATTGACAGTGTGTTGAAGAGCTGTCGAGCAGTAATATGAAAACTGCTGTCTAATACAGGGGGGCAATTTGGAGCTGCAGCAGTAACAATTGTGTCCTTGGAGAGTGGGAGTGAGTGTGAATTAATTAATTAATGGTGTCTTTTTACTCTCAGAGAAAGTCAGTGAAGGCTGTGGTGATTGGCAGGGAGATTCAATTCAATTCTTTTACATGTCAAAGGTGAGATAAGGCTTGGGATATAAAGCAAAAAAAACATTTCTAAATCAACTTTGGAGTGTGTACTTTGGACGACTGTAACTTTATGTAAATGTGCATTACAGCAGATTGCATTGCTAAAAGGCATCAATGCTGATAAAAGTGCACATAACCCATGTTGTTCATTTTACCTGATGTAGCAAAGTCAGTCTGTCTTAAAAAAAATACAAAAGGGACAGCAGTGTACCACGGTGACAAAGTGATTAACACCGTCACCTCACAGCTCACAGTACGAGGGGCTATTCTCAGCGCCTGCCGTGCTCTATAGAGTTTGCTTGTTGTCCTCTGTGCTCTTCGCTTCACTATCCTCCTAAAATGAAATTGCCCGCAGATTTGAATGTGAGCATAAGTGATGATGTCTGTTTACTTGAATTAGCTCTGTGATGGATGCCGGACCTGTCCAGGGAGTTAGGTATGCTTCATGCCTATTGTGTGCACACTGTGTTCCTGAAGAGAAATACAACCCCAAATCAGAAAAAGTTGGGACAGTATGAAAAACACAAATAAAAAAAGAAAGTAGTGATTTCTAAATTCATTGCAGACAATGTGAACACAAAATATTTCATGTTTTGTCTGGTCAACTTAATTTAATTTGTAAATATACATCCTTTCCTGTCATTCAGACCTGCAACACATTCCAAAAAAGGTTGGGACAGGAGCAATTTAGGGCTAGTAATCAGGTAAATTGGTTAAATAATGATGTGATTTGAAACAGGTGATGTCAACAGGTGATTGTAATTATGATTTGGTACAAAAGCAGCATCCAAGAAAGGTCTAGTCCTTTAGGAGCAAAGATGGGCCGAGGATCGCCAGTTTGCCAACAAATACGTGAGAAAATTATTGAAATGTTTAAAAACAATGTTCCTCAAAGAAAGATAGGAAGACATTTGCTTATTTCACCTTCAACAGTGCATAACATAATTAAAAGATTCAAGGAATGAGGAGGAATTTCAGTGCGTAAAGGACAAGGGCGCAAGCCTAAGCTGAACAACCGTGATCTCCGATCCCTCATGCGGCACTGCATCAAGAATCGTCATTCATCTATAAGCGATATCACCACATGGGCTCAGGACTACTTTGGCAAACCTTTGTCAAGTACCACAATACGTAGTTACAGCCACACATGCCAGTTAAAACTGTACTGTGCCAAAAGGAAGCCCTATGTTAACAGTGTCCAGAAGCGCCGTCGACTGCTCTGGGCTCAGAGGCATCTGGGATGGACCATCACACAGTGGAAACGTGTACTGTGGTCAGATGAATCAGTATTTCAGGTATTTTTTGGAAGAAATGGACGCCGTGTGCTCCCAACCAAAGAAGAAAAGGATCATCCAGACTGTTACCAGCAACAAGTCCAAAAGCCAGGGTCTGTCATGGTATGGGGTTGTGTCAGTGCCCTTGGCAAAGGTAACTTGCACTTCTGTGATGGCACCATTAATGCTGAAAAGTACATAGAGATTTTGGAGCATAATATGCTGCCTTCAAGAAGACATCTTTTCCAGGGACGTCCATGCATATTTCAACAAGATAATGCAAAACCACATTCTGCACACATTACAAAGTCCTGGCTGCGGAGGAAGAGGATACGGGTATTTGACTGGCCTGCCTGCAGTCCCGACCTGTCTCCAATAGAGAATGTGTGGCGCATTTTGAAGCGCAAAATGCGACAACGAAGACCCCGTACTGTTGCCCACCTTAAGACTTGTTTGCAGCAAGAATGGGACAAAATTACACCTGAAACACTTCATCACTTGGTGTCTTCAGTCCCTAAACGTCTTTTAAGTGTTGTGAAAAGGAATGGAAACATTACAAAGTGGTAAATGCTTTACTGTTCCAACTTTTTTTGAAATGTGTTGCAAGAACCAAAATAGGAATTTTGTTTTTTTTGAAAAAAAAAACAATAAAAATCATGAGGAACACATTAAATTATGTGCTGTTGTATTGTCTGCAATGAAATACAAGTCAAAGTACATTTAGAAATCACTACTTTCTATTTTTATTGTTTATTTTTATTGTTTTTATTGTTTTCCATACTGTCGCAACTTTTTCTGATTTGGGGTTGTATGTAAGAAAATGCTTTTGATGATATTTTCTAAATAAAGTTTTATTGTGGGTTACAATTTGTTACTGCTGACTTTCAGCATCATGGGAATAGTGTGCAAGATAGATAGACATAGATAATAGCCAGCCAGCCGGCCGGCCGGCCGGCCGGACGGACGGACGGACGGACGGACGGACGGACGGACGGACGGACGGACGGACGGACGGACGGACGGACGGACGGACGGACGGACGGACGGACAGACAGGGGTGTGAATCTTCCCTTGTGTCACGATTCGATTACGAAAATCCTGTCAACGATTCGAATCGATTCAATATCATGATACATCACGATGTGTCACCTCCTCAATATTATTATATATTGCTACACATGGTTTTAATCAACATATTCAAGCATATTTTTTATTGTATCTGCTCTTGAAAAAGACAGTTCCTGAATGTAGCGAAGTCTGAACACAGCAGGCAACAGAAGAAAGGAAACAACAACAACAAAAAAGCAGCAACCAGAAAATCAACAAGTAACATCATAAGGCAATAATCGATTATGGTCTGTCACTGCATCGATGCAGAATCGTCCAGGTCTGCAACCTGATGCATTGACGCAATGATTAATTTCAACACCCCGACGGACGGACGGACGGACAGACAGACAGTCCTTACTTGCATGCATACGTAGGCACAATAGGTATAAAATTACATAACATATATGCCACATGAGTTACATTTGCTTCTTAGGTGAAATATACTGGTATGCATACAATGACAGACAATGACAGAGAATGCCTGGGTGAAACACTGTGTCGCTGTGTCATTTGTCAGTGTGACAAATCCTACTGCATTATCAGTATGATAGCATCCTTGCCTAAGGGAGGTATTTGCTGCTGGGCAGCACCAAATCATCAAAAGATATTAAGCTCTGACATCTGACATCTATCTTCTCCACCATACAGTATAAATGGAACTCTAAAACCCAGTGTAGTTAATTTAGCATTGTTGAATGACTGTATCATAGCTGTGGCTCCCTTTTGCATTTTTTTCCGAATTCTTTGTTTTATCAGAAATTAAACTATAAAACGTTTTAGTCCCTGTGCATCCCATTAAGACGTCAAACTGCTGTTTTATGAACCACTGGCGCTGTGCCCTTAAAGCCCAGCTTGAAATTGAATTGAAACAACCTGAGAGGCAGTGTGACTCAAAAGTCAACTCCTGCAGATTCCCTGCCGTCCTCGAAACACAGGCTGTACCAGGGGAATCATTTTTGTGGGCTTTGGCTGATAGTAAAGACCTCTGGATGTGTGAAGTTCATATATCCTGCAGCTGATGAGCAGATTGGTGTCAGGAAGAGGCCCTTTCCTGGGATTTATACGCAGGCTGCCTGGCACATGAAGGCTAACTGAGGACAACCATGTTGTTTAAGATATCACAGGTATGTGTTCTCACTGGTTCAAGATGTGAGTTGCAAGTTTTTCCACCTGGACAGACCTGACTGTTGTAAACTAAGATACTGTAGATGCACCTACAAAGTCTCGTACACCCATGTATTTCTGCTCTCAGGAGGATCTTCTGTTACGTCGAACCATTTACAACTGCAAAAAAAAAGCAATTAATTGTGGGTTATCTGTATTCTGATGGAGGTACATAATCTCAACTTTATTGTCTACACTGCCACATTTTAGTTGTATTTGCAATTATTTTATATATAATAGTGTAAGATGAGAGTCTATTATCAGTGGGTACTCAAAGAATAAATAGCGCTTTCTTTTACTTCATCTTTAACTCATGGAGTTTATACAGCAGTTTTGATGGCAACCACATATCGACTGACATTGTATTTGGTCCCACATAATAGATATTCCTCTGTGCTTGCAGACGGTCATTCATCTTTGATAAATAAAAGAACACAAAGAAGCTATTTGGCCTTTCTATCTGGCATTATGTCTTATGTTCTGAAAGCTTAGTATGTGAAGACAATAACTAGAGTATCATTAGAAATCTCCCAACAACAGAATGTGTACATCAAGGCAAACTTAAAGCTGCATTATTCAGTTTTCTTTTTTTAATACTACAACTGATTCAATGGTCTACATGTTATGTAAAATGAGTCCCTTTTAGTGACAAACTCAGAGAGAACCTTTTAGAAAACGTATTTACACATCCAGCAGACACGAAACATAAGCATTTATTTGGATTCTCGTTTCTGTAAATACCTCATAAATGTTAATCCAATATTCACTCTCTTTTTTGGTCTCAATCAATCAATCAATCTTTCTATCAATCGATTTATTTGTCACGTGAAATCTTATACAATGCAATTCCAGTGAAATGTATTCCTGTCGCTGTTTACAATTTATGCATTAAAAAAAGTAATAATAACACATTTAAATCATGTAAAATATTCTCGTAGCACTGTAACAAAGTTAAGTGGATGGACATTCCACCACAATTAATCATAGGATAGAGACCATGATGTAAAAGCCTATACTGGACAATGAATGTGATGCCAGATAGGCTTCACGTATGGATTCGAGCAGCAATAGCTAAACTCATTAGAAAACCAATAATCCTGTAAAGCGTGAATTGTGCTTATGTAATTATTTCAGTGTTAATGTGCTTGAGCATTTGATGATTTGGTGCCTCTACAGTTTCATAGTGCAATTCACTTACCAGTATTCACTGCTGTGCTCATTGTCTGTGTGTTGCCATTAAAATGTGGACAATGACACAAGAAGGTACGCAATGCAGTAGTTTAACCTTTTTCTAAAATGATGGGTTGTTAACAGATACACTGATTATAAACACACAGCACTTATTTTTGCCATAGAAATAAAGTACTCCAAATACAAATACTTTATTAGTATATCTGCTCACAGATGAGAGGCTTAACAGTTCAATAGTTCTAACTCAGAGTGTTTGTGCACGTTTGTGACAGAAAGGTGGGGATAAAATACATCTCTCTACATCTCTGTGTTTTAGGGAGCGCTCACAAGGATATTGAGATACTTTTAAGGTCTGTTGATGGAAGGCCTTGGAAATCAATGTGAGGTGCAGTTAAATTTCCCCTGGGTGGTGCGGCAGAGTGCTGTTCATCAAGTAACGACCACAGGGTCCAAATGAATACCACACAATTACTTGGAGAAAATAAGAGCTCCTCCAACTGTGCATGCTGCACAAATGTGAAGATTACCTACACAGAGGGAAAGTATGGACAGCACTGGAGCTCTGGTCTGCAGGGCTTCAAACTATGACGGTTAATGAAGCTGTGAGTCAAATAAAGGTCAAGGGAGTGAATTCCAAATTCGGCACCTATTTCACCTATTAAAAAAATTAGAGCTGATTGTTTGTAAGGCATACAACGTTATATTCATTTTAATTACTGCAGGTCTGTCTCTGTGGTGTTTTATTCCTCACTCTCCCTCGTTGTCCGCCTTGTTCTGTTTGTTTCGCTTTGATCTGTCTCGCGCTCCCTCCCTTTCTTCCTACCTGTCCAGTCCACTGGATAAATGAAAGCCCATCAAGAATATATCAAGATAAACATAAAAGTAGTCTGAGGTTGACAAGAAAATAAGAGTCATCCATCAAAGGGCTTAGCTACTTACACAACATGTCAGAGAAACCCTTGCGTTCTCAACAAACTGCCTGGTTCTTTTAAATTCAGGACACCGAACCGGAACATTGGTATCAGACAGCCGGACAACAGGCTAAGAGATAAAAAAAAAGTCTTAAATGTGGTGTTTTTTGTTAACATTGCGGGCCAGTTTGAGGTCCTGGAGAGCATCGCACCTTTCAAGGAGATGGTAGAGGAGAAAGTCTTTATCTTCATATCAGACCTCTGAAATCTGCATTAACCCTCTTTCTCCAGGTTTCCCCTGACATAGCTGGCGTCAGAGTTTGTTGTTTTAAAAAAAATGAAAAACCTAATGGTCCATTTCGCTTGCACAGGTGAATGATAATCAGTGAGTTACATCACTTCTTGTCCATTCCGTTGTCAAAGATAAGCCGATGTTTGTACAGTTCTGTCCTCCTTTCTAATGTACACCACGGTCCTGATAACCGCCATATAAATAAAACCTTCTCTGTGACCTAATCTCACTTTTTACCTGGTTATAAATCATTTATTGTACTGTGTAAAGCTACCATGTGGTTGACACCAATGAATTATACAACTTCCCACAAATCATTCAAGGGCAGTGACATAAATGAATTATGAGGGTAATGATGCAGTATATTACACTTGGTGACCTGCAAATTCAGTGTGATTGAGATAATTTAACATATATGTAATATTTCTGCATGACTAGACCTATGTTATATATATTTTAGTTGTTTACTTACATTATCCCATTGTTTCTGCCATACAGCATCATTTTTTCATTACTTATATGCCACACAGTAGAAGAGACCTAATTGTGTCCATTTTCTGTTTTTTTGTTCATTTCCTTCAGGTCAATGGTTAATCTTTATGAAGTGGTAAGGCTGTGGACAAGATATGCATGTAGCTTCAGTAACCAGAGATTAAATTAGATTTGGGACAGAGCAGGTACAGTAAAGTGCAGCAAAGTGTCTGTTGCTGCTGCACTGGGCTGCATTCTAACAAAAATAGGTTCATATGGATGGGGGTGTCACCTGTTTCTAGTAAACAAATCACATCTGGCTGTGAACTAAAAATATCTCATATAATTTATTTTCAGTGCTGTGTCTGGCAAAACAAAACAAAGTTTGTGTAAGGAGCAGACCTGCCGTGCCCCAATATCTTGAATATAATGCGTAATGTAATACATATATATATATATATATATATATATATATATATATATATATATATATATATATATATATATATATATTTATATATATATATATATATATATATATATTTTGGGGGGGGAGTAGTTGTGTCGCAGTAATTTGAAATCAAATCTGGTCAGAATTACTTAATTGCAGTATATAAAGTGTATGTTTTTTTAAGTGCACATTTGCAATTACACTTTTATTTATTTTACATATTTTCTCTTTTATATTGTTCTTTCTACTTTATATTTTATGTTTTATATAGTTTTATATTTTATTGCATTTTTTATTGTTTGTTTTTTCTTTTTTGTAGTAGTAGTTGGCTAGTTTATGTGTAGTGGAGTAGAAGTATAAAGTAGGGGATTTTTAAGTTCCTCTGGCCGCAGTACCGTACTCTTTTAGCTCCTACTTCAGAGCAGGGTCTTTTCCCTTTTTCCTTTTTCTAGGTCTACTTGATTGGTCGAACTTATAAGTCATGCCCACTGCCAACCCGGAACTTGCAGACAGAGCAACAACAACAATTTTCACCATCTTATTCATCATTAAATTCACTTCTGACAACGTTTTAGGTGAGAAATGAACTGTTTAGATTTCGAATATAGGCAGTCTTCCGAAAATCGTTGCCGAATTGACAATTTGCTTCAAAGTTTTCGGAGTTGAAAAGCTCCATAAAGTGATGGGACAGCCAGCTGGTGGCGGCTGGGGATCGCTTGCTCGCCGACCGGCCAGTCATGCTGGGACACCTCGCTGTAAGCTGGAGGTCTCTCAGACCGGTCTCGTAAATAAGAGTCTTTTATTTCGCCGTTGACGGATCGTTTGTTTAAATATCACAACACATGTCCATCATAAGATTAGAGGGAACCTGTGGTTAACTGCCTTTTTGCCGTTAAACTCCACAAGCACCTGCAGGCTTGACAACCTCACTGGTCCGCCGTCTCACACACACACACACACACACACACACACACACACACACACACACACACACACACACACACACACACACACACCTACCTACCTACAGAACCTTTAAGTACAGTAAATGTACTTAGTTCCATTTTACCACTGACTATATGATGAAGGAGGTGAGATCTGCAGCATGTCAATAATATTAAATGGGTGTCACCCAGTGATGGCTTTTCAGTCTGAATGTACACAAGGTGAAGCAGGCTTGAGGCCTGTGTTTGACTGCTCAGCAATGTTCAGAACTACAAACCCGGTTCATGTGTCATTGGAACGTAAAAACCTAGGAACGATGGCCCAGGAACAAAAGATGGAACCTGGTTAATGAGTTCAAAGAACAAATAAAAGCAGTACCTGAATCTCTAAAAAGGTTTCTGGTTATCTGGAAAGGTTATTGTTGTTGGAAAGGGTCATTAGGTCAGAATGTCAGTACGTCAGCATAAGTAAACCCCTTGTATAACATTTATTTCATTGGTATCTATGATATTCATTTCTATTTTTCTCTGGGGAAAAGTGTAAGAAGTTGTACAGAATGAAAGTTTATAAGAGATGCAACGGAAGGCTGCTTCTCTAATTGGACAAATCCTGTGACATACTGGTCAGGATAATGAGTGCAAATAGAAAGAAGAGACAGAGCAAGGTTATTCACATGACTCTTTGGCAGTGAACAAAAGGCTTCTGCCACTGGCAGGAAGGGATACACAGTCATCTTGTGACCTCCTCTGTTTAGCTCTTACGTGTAAAGCGCTCCTCTTACCAGTTCATACATACTTAAAGTTATGTTAGGTATCACATAGATCTGGAACATCTGGCATCATGACACACCATGAGCCCTGGTGATTATGAAATTGCCTTCAGCCGACACAGAGCAGCAATCCTGCTACCAGAAGATGACCTGGCTTGTTGCCATGTTTGCCCAGCACATCACACAGAGCTGAGAAAAAAAACCTACAGCACTACACAGGGTTTGCTGGCTGAGCACATGCTTGATTGTAGCCCCCCAATGCTCCAACTACAGCATGATAATCCTAAATCCACAGCAAGGATCTACAGCACCATTCATCACTGCCAGGTTGTAGGCCACAACCCATTAGTTAGAAAGCATTTGCCCTTCCACACCAATACTCACCACTGAGAACAGCACAAGCAGTGGGCTTTTGGTAGGCAAAATCCTGTGTTTGAGGGTAGAAAACCTGCAAACAAGGTTACAAAAAGGGGCAGAGGTAATGTGCTACTTTCTCTACTTCAATCATGCTCAAAAACAATAAAAACTAGAGCTTTCATCACACATTGTAGCCACAACAGCATTCAAATCATGCCAGGAGAAACAATTGGTTAAGCTAGCCATGCATTCATATGTAATTAAAGATCCAACATAATCAGTCAAGAGGCAAGTAGAATTAATTAGGGATAATTAATCAACCTATCCCTTATCCGTTTGCTACAAAAGAGGTTTTGGCGTGTAAGCTTAATTCAGGCAGCCAAGCAAATGAGATTTTGCTTCCAGTAAGCTTTTCTATCTATTTTGCTGTCGAGACAAAAGAGCTGGCTTAGAAAGAATGAAGATGTATGGCTTCTATTAGCTGTTGTGATTTGAGTTAATACATAAAAAAAAGCGTGGTACTTTAAATAAAGAGGGGGGTCAAAGGTGGTATTGTGTAACTACAGTGTTCATTAAATGAGGTGGAAGCTGCGCTACTTTTTCTTCACGGCTGTGTGAGCAGTGATCCGAGTGTCGCCCTAGAAAAGGGGAGTGTATGGGGGGGGCAGCGGCCTCTTTTTCGCTCAATATCGGTTCAGTTCTTTTCTACTCTCTTTGCCATAGTTAATTATCTTCAGTAAATTGGGTGGAAAAAGAGGGGCTTGAGATGGAAACAGTGTGTTGGGATCAGGACAGGAGGCAGACAGGAGGAATCCTGAGGTCTTTCAACTGTAACCATGCTGATTAAAACAAACCCGACCAATTAACTGAGTAAAATGACAGACACTAAAACCTTATCTCATGCAATCCTGGTCACATGTACATTCACTTAATCAAAATCTGAGCATTGTTTCTATGGAACCAATGAAGAGAAAATGCTTCCATGCTAGCAGCTTGGCTTGTTCATCCAAGCAATACATACAGTGTAAGTGATTACCCATAAAGCACTACTTACCAACTAATAGCCCTAAAAAAAAAAAAAAGTCCAATCATTAAAAGACAAATTAAATCACTTGAAGCAAGGCACAGTTGTTAATAAATCATCTCAATTATGTAATTGAATTGTGTATTGGCGTGTGTGTACATGTATGTCAATCTATGCATGGCAATAAAGCATGCGGCAGCTGTGTAATTAAATCTAATTACCTTGATTATAATTGACTGAAAATTACCCCTTTAGGTCTCATAGTCCAAGAGTGGTGTCAGCTTTCAGCGTCTACAATTTCAGTGAATTCCTTATTCACTACAGTTACTTTCCAATCAAACTACAAGTGTGTATACTAAATGATACTTTTGTCAGTCTTACTATATCTGAATGGCAGACTGTTTGGAATAGAACAATGTGATGGGGCAGTGTGCCAGAATGGATCACGGTTCAGACACGTTCATATTATCTATCTATCTATCTATCTATATATATATATATATATATATATATATATATATATATATATATATATATATATATATATATATATTTTTTTTTTTTTTTTTTTTTTATTGAAGGATTAGAGCTACACCTTCTCTACTGACATCTCTGCAAAAATGCACCAAGTGCTATCCTTCAAACCTTCAAAGTTATTCTTGAATTTATCTTTGAGAAAAATAGTGGCTTACAACTGTGGCTTCAATATAATCATCAAAATGTGTTAAATGATTACAGGCGAAGTCGTTGGGTCTTTGTGTTTTTTATTCACACACACACACTTCATAAACAGTGTACACAGGCAGTTTTCCCCAAATAACAGATCTTTTAAAATCTCAGCCTCCAACCCCTGTTACTGTTACTGTTACTTGTGTGCATGTTACTTTAAAACCATTCTGGGTATGAGGCAGCCATGTAGGCTATAGTAAAAACATGTGGGTTGTATGGGTGGCATCCTTCCGTAGAACTAAAGACCAGACTGAACATCTCCCCAAATTCTCACTACAGTGATAAAAACTAATGGTACATTTAGGCACACCAACCACCAAACAACCAACAAAGTGAAATTAGCAGTGGAAAACTGAGTATTAGCACTTGCCTCTACATTTCCTTTCAGCACTAGAGCCTTTCAGGATCTTTTAACTCATAGTTTTGGTTTTACCGACTGCAACGTTACTGTTTTGATTCAGTCTCACCAGTCTCATCAGCGTTGTTTCCAGATGTAGCAGTAGTGGAGCACGTAGCAGCTAAAGAGACAGATATTACCCTCAGGAGTTGGTGGAGACCAAAAAAGACCTAAAAGGAGAGTAAATATTGGACTTTTAACATGTTAAAATGTTCAGTATATCAGCTTTGTACGATGATACTGTGTCAGTGTTGTGTTTACAGTTTGTTGTGCTGCCTTCAAAATGCTAAAAATAAATAATAATAATTATTAGTTTTCTGACTTTTCTCTTGATATCAGTGGGCTCATTATTACTAGCATCACAGATGGCATGAATAATACTGATACTGACTGAATACAAAAAAAATTGTCAGTGGAATAAAAGTTATGATTCAATTCACGTTCTCAAACATGTTGTGTTTACTCAGCAAGTACAAGGAATAAGGGTTCATTTTATAGCCCACTGAATTGTTAAAGCCCCAGTGTGTAACATTTGTAGTTGTTCATTATCAAAATATGTATTGCCCTTCACAAACTTGTCCTTTTTTATGAATATTGACCACCACCATCAATTTCAAATATTCCTATTGGCTTCAAATTTTACATTTGTGCTTGTATGAACTGGGGTAGACGCTGCATATTCATGCGCCATCTTGAAATACCTTAGCCGGTAAGGGACATACAGGACATACTGCTCCGCCTTTCGCGTTTGCACTGTCACATGATAAACTCACAGGTGCTGCTAATATAATGCTGCCATTACAGTGTTGCCAAGTTAGTGACTTTGTCGCTAGATTTAGCAACTTTTCAAAAAAGCGACTAGCGACAAATACATTAACCAGGTATTAACCAGCGAGCGTGAGGTATTTCTCTCCTGTGGCTGCCAAAACAGTCTTCTGTTCAATGACTGAGTGAGGAGCAGAGGAGCAGCCCCTCCCCCCTCTGTGCTCTTGTCTCCCCCTCTGTGCAGCAGCGCTGATCAGGCCGTTAGAAGGGTGCGGGGGGACAGAGCAGGCGATCAGACCGGCCGGAGCGGGCAGCTGGAGCCGGCAGCTGGAGCCGGCAGCTGGAGCCGGCAGCGGCGAACAGACTGGCCGGAGGGCCTCAAAACACTATCGGCCCCCGGGAAAAGTCCTGACTCTCCCGATTGCCACTCTGCCTCATGCACGTATTCAAAGTTTCAGGAACAGGAGTTCTCCCAGAAAAAGAAAAAGGATATTGAAAAAAGCAAAGGACAGGCTTTTGGAAGCGCGAAGGCTACCGTAGCTGTAATACGTCATTTGAAGTGCATGATTCAAGAGAGGTGATTGCAATATACAATCTTAACACTAGATGGGGGAAATTCCTACACAATGTAGCTTTAACAAGGAATTAGACAATGATGCTTTGACCACTGGTGGCCTACTAAATCTATAATCTAGACTCAACTCATCCAGTAGACCACTTTAGACACTTTCGCATGTGTTTCCATTACATGTAATCACATAAAATAATGATGGCTTACAATGTAGTAATGACGGAGAGAAAAAATGCCTGAGAATAATAGGTTTAAAACTGCAATTATGAGACACTTATAGCCTCATAATTGCAGACTATTAAAACCATTATTCTCAGGCATTTTTTTCCCTCCGTCATTACTACTTCATTGTAAGCCATAATTATTTTAGAGGTGCTCCATAATGATAACATTGTATTTTAGGACTGAAATTAACATTACCCATAAATCAATGTATGCATTCAAATGCTCTTATTCGCTCCTCAGTCATTTTGCGCTCAACAAACAACTTTCCCAAGTGGGCCTGCATTTCTTTTACAGGTAGGTTTGGCAGAAAGACACAGAAGTGGCCTCAGTGCAATTAAGCCAAGCACAACAGCCACTGACAGAATAAATATAATGAGGACCTGTAGGGACACAATAGAGAGGTGGACAGAGGAACTCATTCCTCATTGTGGTACCCTTTTTATTGAGTCAGTACTACAGCGGTGAGGCCACATTCCTCCTCAGGTCTCTGAGTAAACGTTGAAGTGTCTCTGGGAGTGGATATGAAAAACTCCCAACTAAGTTGTCTTTTCAATGTTGTACAAATCCTGGGAGTTAGCCATGCATTTTCTCCAGTTGTTCTTAATTTGTAATTTAGTGTGCTTAGCACTATACAGTATTACACAGGGAAAGATTGTGAGTAAATACTGTAATTAAGAATATAACATATAGTATTTGCACAGCTATTTTGCTCCCTGAATCCCATTTGTTGTTGCTGATCAAATGAACCACAAGGCTGGAGGACCCAACATCTGCAGGCAGGAGATAATGGGAGCTCGAGTAAGTGCTGCAATTGAGCAAACTAGACCATTTGTTATGTGTTGTGTGTACACTAGAATAACATCCATTTAGGGTTCAGCTTGAGCTTCTGATTAAATTTGTCACGTTTCTCACACGTGATGAACACAGAATTAAAACAGGCCGTCATTGGTTACTGGGCCAGATTTACGGCGTCATTTACACTTACTGGCTTTTCAGGGGGCTTTGATGTACCGTCCATGTCATTAAAATGGGTGAATATTACACTGGAAAGGAAATTCCTATTCAGCTGTTTCCAGGCAGCCGGCCTTCACACCTTCAGCTCAGCTTGCATCATGGCAGTGATGTAGTGGACAACAGAGAGGGATCAGCTCAATATGGGAAAATGGAAAAGAAAGTAAAACCTTAACACAAGGTAACGCCACCCTCTCCCTTTCACCTTCCTTTAAACATGCACATTTGTCCTGCAAGGCTTTCAGCTCAGGGGAGATTATGGGTTTCCAACCATCTTTAAGAGTACAAACTTCATTTGATTATCAGTGTATCATTACAACAGTGTGACTCCTTTCATCCTGGATTACTCCCACAGAGTCAAGCATCTTTTGTCTCAGCTATCTTTAACTCTGTTTGCGTCTAAAAGACTGAGACAATATAGTGCTGTCAAACGAATAAAATATTTAATCGCGATTAATCGCATTAATGTCATAGTTAACTCACGATTAATCGCACATTTTTATCTATTCTAAATGTCCCTTGATTTCTTTTTGTCCCATTATTTTTTCTCATTTTAATGGTCTTATCAACATGGAAAAGTGGATCGGCTTGCTTTGTGCAAATGTTTTTTTTAATCGAAAACAACATTGGCATATACACCGTGGTGTGTGCCTGTTTTGTTTCCGGTCTAGCTAGATCCGAAAGAACGTTAATCTCGCGCTAAAAAAAATTGACGGCGTTAATATGGGTTTGCGTTAACGCCGTTAATAACGTGTTTAACTGACAGCCCTAAATAATACATTTAAAATATCTGACTATGGTCAGATGTCTTTGTAAAAAAAAATGAATTGAGGCATTGTGCTTGCAGGTGTCCAACACTTTTGAATGTTTTGGCTGCAGCATCAGACACTTACAGAAACAGACTGCTACTCTATGTATTGTAAAAGCAGATCCGCCGGTCACATTCCAACAACAGACCCTGCAAGTCTTCTTTCTTTTTAACATTGTCTTAAAGCTTTCTTCCCAGTCACGGAGCTTCATTGTGTAAAGTCACGCTGACACTGGCAGGTCAGAGGTCAGCGAGCCTTTCAAAAGTAACTTCACACTGAGATAAGTGTTTTGTTGTTCTGCTAAGTGTTTCCCGCAGTTAAATTGGCTTCATCAGACGTTTGTTGTGCAAACTGTAATCTGGCATCGGGACTGAATGCTAATCCATTCCACTCTGAATAAGATTGCTGGTGTGGCAGCGTCACAGTTGGAGGCTGCACAGTAACGCTCAGCCATCACCGGAAAAGTACTTCTAGTAGACTTCACTGGTCTCCGTGGGAAGTCTATGGCGTCGATTTGTCCATTTCTTTAACTGTCTATGCCCTAACCATAACCCTAACCATTGCCTAATCCTAGTGCCTTCCAAGCAGCGCTGCCTGGAATACAACGTTGGAGGCTTAAAACACCAAATACCATTGAAAACACTATACTGACTTTTGTTTCCAGCGAACTCGTTTTAAAACAAGAATCCTGTAAAATAGGTCTTAAATATGCACTTGATGGCTACATACATGACATCGTGCTAGACGACTGAAGCTAAATCTGCATGTACCGCTAAATGAAACAGTATTGCAGTTTAGGGTGAGTTATTACTAATAAGGAAAATGGTAAGATTTTGTTTTCACTTTTAACGTTACAAGACAAAAACACTTTTAGGATAAACACACAACGTTGGGTAAAGTTGGCTGGGGTTGCTTGAGTGTCTATATCCTTCACGTTTCACTTCCGGGATCACTCCAGTGCTGCAGGAAATTCCCACGAATGCACGTATTTTCCGATTAAACCAGAGGACGTTTTCCTCCCATCCCTGAATGCTATGTGGAGTAGCCAGCCTCTCCTTCAGGGTCTGGCAAAGCGAGACTACTTCAGCATAAACTTTCCCATAGACACACAATGTGGAAATAGTGTATACTCCACAGTGGATGTCACACAGGACTTTTCAAACTGCACTGTAACACTGTAAATTATTTAAATATATATGAAAAATATTAAGTCTTTCTATCATGAATTTTTTTATCCCTGAATGTTTTATATTTGTATTACTAGTCTAGCTGGTAAACACTAGCATGCATGAGCAGTGGGCCGGGAAACGCATTGAGCAATCCTGGAAGCTAGAAAACGTTTTTTGGCTTATGCGCTCGGCTAGCAATGTTCTTGTATTGCCTCTGTGCTGTATCATACAATGTCTAAATAAATTAATATAATTAACAATTGAATAACATTCAAGTGACAGAGCACCATCTTTGTGTACATTATTTATGCTTATAATACATCCAGGGGTAACTGGTAGCTTATGGTGGCTAATTTTAGCGTATGTTAAGTAACTTAAGATAGATATAGTTGTAACTGACATTACTGAGTCAGTTTTTTGACTTTCTGCTTACTTCTTTACTACGCTACTGTAACATTACGTTTTATGTTATTATCCTGTAATATGCACAATGGTCCCTGTTCACATTTTAAAGTAGAAGAGGGCCCACTGAGGAGGCAGCATTTGGCAGTTGAAGCACGTATTTACACTTCTCCCAAAATAAAACTTGCCTTAGGCACATTAAGCAACTTGGAGCCCCACGAGCTGTACAAAAGTGATGTAACTATTTGAAACGATAACGGTTTTGCTATGCAATTATCCCCCAGGCCATTGTTCTTGGAAGGCTAATTGGTCCGGTCGAATGGTACGCCAGCTGTCTGAGGATTTCTCAGCTATTTATTGTTATTAAGCATTTACGGTCCAACTGAGGGGTACAATGTCGGGGTATTTTCAATTCCATTAATGCATCTCTGTTGAATATTGTCAGCTCAGGCCTTTTTTGAAATGACTTGAACACATTCTCTTGGCTTGGGGTGGAATGAGTTTATTGGGCCTCAGTGGGTTTTGGATGGGCCAATGGTAATTGATAACAAAGTTTTACAGTACAGCTGATGCTTTAAGCCAAATACTTGCAGTAGTTGACGTAGTTGAGTTTACAGTGAAATTACAATAAAGGAAGTGGGAAGAGTTCCTATAGGATTATGTAGCCATTTCACGAGGAGCAAGAGAAATTAACAAATTATTAAAAACAAAATACACATGACCTTCTTATAAAACCCTTTTTTGAAAGGTTAGGGAAATGCCACATATCTCGCCTACAATTAATCACACCAATATGCTGCACTGCAAGTGGCCTTACTCCTCAAGTCTTAACTCTGTGGATGCGCACACAGTTATGCTCTTAGTGGCTTTCATGTGTACATGACTATAAAGGTGGGTCCTTTATTAATGCTTGGCTGGAGGAAACCATGCAAATATATAAAAACCCAACTCTATCCTTCCTAGCTTAGATTGATGCATTACCAGGATAGATAGTCAATGTAAGTGAAAAATGGCTTCTGAGGCTAACGAAAAATATCGAGCACAATATGTAAGACAGAAGTATAATCCTTTCTGTAAAAATGAGTTAGAATACCCGCAACATCTTTTGAATGATTTTGCAGTGTGATCATAGTTATACAAACACTGTAAGAGGAAGAATATCATCAGGTTTGTTAAGCATGCCAAGTAAGAGTCAAATCCAGTAAATACATAGGTCATTATAATGTTCTCTTCCAAACCCACACGCTTCAACGGTTCAAGCCTATACACTACAAAGACATTAAACAAATATAACTTACAAATAGGTTATACTATATACAACCCCAAATCAGAAAAAGTTGTGACAGTATGAAAAACACAAATAAAAAAAGAAAGTAGTGATTTCTAAATGTACTTTGACTTGTATTTCATTGCAGACAATGTGAACACAAAATATTGTTTTGTCTGGTCAACTTAATTTCATTTGTAAATATACATCCTTTCCTGTCATTCAGACCTGCAACACATTCCAGAAAAGGTTGGGACAGGAGCAATTAAGGGCTAGTAATCAGGTAAATTGGTTAAATAAGGATGCGATTTGAAACAGGTGATGTCAACAGGTGATTGTAATTATGATTTGGTACAAAAGCAGCATCCAAGAAAGGTCTAGTCCTTTAGGAGCAAAGATGGGCCGAGGATCGCCAGTTTGCCAACAAATACGTGAGAAAATTATTGAAATGTTTAAAAACAATGTTCCTCAAAGAAAGATAGGAAGACATTTGCTTATTTCACCTTCAACAGTGCATAACATAATTAAAAGATTCAAGGAATGAGGAGGAATTTCAGTGCGTAAAGGACAAGGGCGCAAGCCTAAGCTGAACAACCGTGATCTCCGATCCCTCAGGCGGCACTGCATCAAGAATCGTCATTCATCTATAAGCGATATCACCACATGGGCTCAGGACTACTTTGGCAAACCTTTGTCAAGTACCACAATACGTAGTTACAGCCACAAATGCCAGTTAAAACTGTACTGTGCCAAAAGGAAGCCCTATGTTAACAGTGTCCAGAAGCGCCGTCAACTTCTCTGGGCTCGGAGGCATCTGGGATGGACCATCACACAGTGGAAACGTGTACTGTGGTCAGATGAATCAGTATTTCAGGTATTTTTTGGAAGAAATGGATGCCGTGTTGTGAAAAGGAATGGCATCATTACAAAGGGTTAAATGCTTTACTGTTCCAACTTTTTTTGAAATGTGTTGCAAGAACCAAAATAGGAATTTAGTTTTTTTGAAAAAAGAAAAACAATAAAAATCATGAGGAACACATTAAATGATGTGCTGTTGTATTGTCTGCAATGAAATACAAGTCAAAGTACATTTAGAAATCACTACTTTCTTTTTTTATTTTGTGTTTTCCATACTGTCCCAACTTTTTCTGATTTGGGGTTGTAATACTATAGTATAGTAGTATAGTACTATATAAATAGTATTGATGTCAGCCATGGCACACACTATACTTTCAACAAAACATTTATTTCCCATTGTATGTGCACACCAGCCAACCGCAAATACATAAAGAAAGCTTGCACAGAAAAAAAGATAAACAACAGCAAAAATTATCACAAACTACTGTACAATATGTGCAAGAAAAAAGAAAATATGCTGCAAATGTATTAGACTCATGGGTCATCCAATCTCTCCTCTCTGTCTGGCCAGAACATTATATAGACATCACACCTGATCTCCTCCCTTGCAATGCAACAAGGGAAAAACCTTGCAATGTACCAGTTTCATACAGAGGACCATGATCTTGCAACAACCAATCAAATAGCTACAAAACTATGCTGCATCAGTAAACAGTCTTAAACTCCACCCGCGGCCATCAATCCACAAGTGTGACCATTCTAGTGTAGAAATAAAAGGTACAGTGTGCAGTAAAACGTGCTACATTTAGAGAGAGTGCATAGTTATGACACATGACTGCATGACACCCAGCCTCAACTCACACCTAGTAAGTCGGACCGATGTGAGCTTTGAAAGGCCGCTGGTCTGCTCTGTCATTTATCAAAAGTTTTAGAAAGTCAACCAAAGCTTACCCCCCCCCCCCCCCCCCCCCCCCCAATGTGAAATTAATTTTGAGTGGACATCGGTCACTTTAATGTAACCCCCCTGGCAGTGACGATGGGAGAGGAGTGAGTAGGGAGTCTATGAGAAGTCAGGGGGGAATGGTCAGAGGAAGGGTGAGGAAGATGACAAGGACAGAGGGAAAGAGCGGGTGATAGAGAGAAAAACAAGGAGAAAAGAGTGAAATGAGGAAGAAAAGCCGAGAGGGTGAGATTTTTATCTCAGAGATGGGTAAGGTGGGGTGGAGAGGGCTAATTGAAGAGAGGAGGGGAGGGACGGTGAATGGAAAAAAACAAGGTTAATGGCTCACTGGGTTAGTGGGGACCCATAAATAAACGTTTGGCAGCGATAAATATAGTATAACAGGTCATCAGCACACAAACTGAACACTGAGAAGGTAGGAGTAGATGAGGATGACCTTTAACCTAAGCTGTGTGAGGCGAGCAGTGAGGGATCGAAGGCTGCAGCGATGGGATCTATCAATCACCTTGTGCAGAGATATATTGGTTGTTATATAAGGTGACAGTGATCAAGCCTGATCAGGGTTTAAGGGATGATATGAAGTGCAATGTTCCAGAGGTATGTCATGGGCAAAAAAGGCAATATTTTGTCCAGACTGCCTTTGACAGAACTAAATTCCGGCTGACATTGGAAAAATAGTTGTGCTTTAGAATGATGAAATGGGTCAGGAAAAGTTCAGTTTAACAAAAGTGAAAATAATAAGTGAAATGACAATGCACTTTACTATCCCATACAACTGCATTTAAAGGGATACTTCACCGCTGGAAAGCTGAATATATCTTTAAATTGGGTCACTTATGTAGCAGAAATGTGAAAAAAAATTTTTAATTGGTGCCTTCTAGGCCGAGAAAAGCCAGAAAATGTGTTTTTGGCTCATATGGATGAAAGACACCAAATCCCAGAATGCACTTCGCTTCGCTGCTTTGAGTCCACTCCCAAGCCACGCCTACCGCTTGACAGACAGACAGCGAGGCATTCGACTCAACTCAATGTGTTTTATTGTTATTTCAACCATATACACAAAACAACGTTTCATCGTGGCTCAAGTGGCGTTACACATTTAAAATATATATATAAACTACATTATATAACGACATACGAAACAGGCTACCTTTAGTGCACACAGACATTATAGGTTCCGTAAAGTTCAGCTAACGCATACTAGCATTAGGCTTGGTGGGCTGTAAACACCGAGTATAAACACAGCCGTGAATTAGCGTGGAATGTCGAATGGTCGCCATGTAACAGTCACAAACTCCAGCGGTTAGCAGTTAGTTGGATACAAATCACCCCATTTCTGCACCAGTCCGTGTTAACACAGCTCACCTTCATACAGAGCATCTCTAGCTCGGATCGTCGGAAGGCTAGCAGGCCTGGTAGCTGGACAGTCCGGTTCACTGTTGTTCAGCCATGTTTCCACGAAACAAAAAAAACACAGTCTCTGAATTTGCGTTTGGAGCATCGTTGAAGTTGGATGTAGTCCAGTTTGTTGTTAAATGAACGGACACTTGCAAGCAGGATTGATGGGACAGGTGGCCGGCTAGCGTTAGCTCGCTCTGGATGTGCCTTTCCCCCGGCTAGCTTTAGCTTCCCACCTATCCGACGTGAATGCCCCCTACCCCGGCTCGGGGTAGGAGCGAGCCCGCGGTCTCCGTGCTGTTCTCCGTGGCAGGCGAAGCTCTTGTAGTGGGCCGATTATTCCGTCTGTAATAACGTTTCCTGCATATTCTCTGCCGTGTAGCGATGTATCCCGGTGGTATACGTGCGGTAGTTTGAATGCACATAATTGTTGTAAAAGTTTGCTGCTGAGAAGATAGAGCAGAGCCCTGTTTAGCGAGGATTCAAGATGGCTGACATTTCGTTTTTTTTCGGCCGAGATCGCCTCGCTTCGGGTGATGGGCGGGTTTAAAACATGCGGAAGTAGGTCCTACTACTGGTTGTAGTCTTTTGCTCTGGCCAAAAAATCTTCCGATGACGCAAAAATCGTCATTTTACGTCATCGGAAGATTTTTTCCGGACCCCCCAATGCAGATATCTCCTGTCTCAGGGGGATAAGAGTGAGGGACGCACGGTCATTCAGAAATACTACCGGGTTTCTACTGATACAAAGCTGAATGCTAAATCGGTGAAGTATCCCTTTAACTATCTTGTCATACACAATGAATTAATGTGCATATACCAAAGAAAAAACACAAACACTGAATACCTCCACAATCTTGTGATCAGCCAGGTTCTCAGACACTATGATGAGGCTGTACTGTGTTTACTAATATAATGGTGTTGCTGCTGGAAGAACCAGTAAAGATAGATGGAAGATGAAAAGAAAGCTGTGGCCATGGAAGCAAAGGAAGATGCACAAAGAGCCTAGAGAAGAGGCTTTAGTAGAATGGCAGAAGAAGAAGATCCCTGGACTGAAGTATGCTCTCACCCAAGCACTGACTATCTTAACATTAAAAAAGAATAAGTTCACTTCCATTTCACATATAACTATAAAATACATTGTGTCATATGGGCAGCTTGCCAGGGGCACCCAGGGAGAGGGAGCAAACATGAACATGATGGCCCTCAGGAAAGAAAGGTGAAACAAATGTAATAGACAATGTCTAACAGGGTTGCAATATCCAATGCATTGATCCATCCATGCATGTAGGCAAAATCTGCTCGGCTATCGGCTAATACTGCAGAATAAATCATGATTTGTAAAAAGTTTTAGAGGTAAGATAGAGGGGTGAACCAGAGGGTAACAATGACCCACCATGCCCTCCTGGTGTTTAGGGAAACCCTGTTCCAGCTAATGTATATTGTACACGGTCATCTGCTACAAGAAGAACCCCTACAATGAGAATTAGCACTCCAAATCCTCCTGCACCTATTTCTTTTCTTTCCAAATCAGTTTACCCACTGTTAAGGTATGACAGAGTTGTGGTAATTACCTAAGACCAGTACTATATATATATTATGGTAACTTGGCTGCAGGCCTTGGCATCAGAGATGCAGACGCTGCAGGCTGGGGGTGACATTTGGCTGCAGACCAATGAAGAAGCTGGGTTAACTTTCCTCCTGCATTAATATGGTTAAAGAGCATTTGAATGTATCACACAGCTTGAGATTTGTTATCAGCTGTAAGTTAGGAGGAAAGTATCAATACATTTGACTTTATACAAATTTGTCACTGTTGTAAATGGACCAGAATATAACTATGACTGCAAAACCAAAACAATTTAGAACAACTGACTCTCTCAGTGATAGTTTGGGGAGGCCTTGTCAGTCTGAGGTATTATGTCAGCACATACTTATTGTGTTTAGCACTCAGATAAAGATAAATAAACAAGATGAATAAAGTCTTTATTATCTTAGGTCAGACTAATCCGAAAATGTATGGGTCCCTTCGGAGCCGTAGATCACATAATAAAACTGAGTTTTTTTTAATTTGTGTTTAATGCTGGTGATGAAGCTGAAGCTAGAGACTGTTGCAGATTGGTTTGTAATGAGAGCAGCACGCTGCAATTTCTCTGCCATGCTCCGTTCCGTCTGATAATACTGTATATGAGGGACAATGAAGCAGCTAGTAGACACATTTGGTGATTTCTGCACGTATAGCTGCTGATACACAACTGGGAAAAGTCTCAGGTGCTATGAATAAATGACGAAAAAAAAACAAAATTGATGCTAAATCTTGAATACACAATAAGCAGTTTAAGAGTATAAATGGGATTAATTGGAAGTATAGTAACACAAACACTTTGCTCATGCTCATTCTTGCAATTCATTAAAAACCTTCAATTCCTTCAGTTTTGCAACACCTGGAAACACCTACGCTCGCATCCTGTTTATAGACTTTACCTCGGCTTTTAATGTCACCCTCCAGACACATAAACATGGGCTTCCCACATAAAAAAGTCGAAACAAAAACTCTTTCTCTATCATTAAGAAATTCTGGATCTGACCTCGCCTCGCCCATTATCACTGCTCGCGCTAGTTGAGACCATAGACAGTATCAAATATGGACGTAGTCTCTGTGATGCCACCCGTTGGTTTCTGGAGAGCCATAATGAAGCTCAAGTGGTGTATCTATTCAAGCTTGCTTGGGATTGGTTGAATCTCAGATTTCAGGGAAGTGCACAGACATCTCCCCTTCAGGAAAGGAAAGACAAAACACCTCGCTAGTGACACAGATAGAAGTCAGTATAGTCAAGGTCTGACATTTTAGGGGATATAAACATGAGCTAAACACTTTTCGAGTGGAGGGTGAACTTTACCACCATTCATCCTCTCACACTCCTCACCAGGCTTCAAGACATGAACACCAGGCCAACTCTGCACTGGACTTTCTTAGAAACAGAATTTAATCTGTCAAGCTTAACAACGCTACATCACACCCTCTGACCATCAGCATACTGGTGCACAACAAGGCTGTGTGTTATCTCCTTTCACACATACGAGTTTACATCGCACCACAGCTCAAAATGTTTAAGTATGCGGACAACAGTTCTATAATTGGTCTATCTATCTGTTTATCTATCTATCTATCTATCTATCTATCTATCTATCTATCTATCTATCTATCTATCTATCTATCTATCTATCTATCTATCTATCTATCTTGAAATTGAAGAGATCAAACACATGTGGCAAGAACGCAAATCAAACATTTTAACACAGCAAAAGCTCATCATCATCATCATCATCATCATCATCATCATCATCATCATCATCATCATCATCATCATCATCATCACCATCACAGCTCAACTTCAGAACAAGAACTCTCAAGAGCAGAATGTAGTTCATTTGATGTGTTAAAAGAGGGAAACAAACACTTCTGAGGTACATCAGCACACATGCTTTTAAGTTAAAAGACATGATTGAGTTCATATGCAAACATAATTAGTAGAGTGACACTGACACCAAAGCATATCTGCAGTCTGTGGGGTGTCTCTAAATGATAGGAAAAGCTGTACAAGTGTTTTGATTTAAGGGACTGTTTACTGAAATGATAAAATAACAAACATGTTTTTTTCAGTTACCTCTAGTGGTGTCGAGCCATGGAAATACAGTAGTCATAGAATTTTTAGGGTAACAGGAACCCCGTTCATTAAAGGTAGGGTGACCAGATTTCCCGGAACTAAAACCGGGACACTTTGCGCGTGATCGTAGTGCTCGTGCACGCACACGCTTTTTAATGTGAACATGTGCCAGCCCAGGTCAGACATAGACACAGACAGATTAGACACAATTTTGCCAACAGCACACGTAGGCCTACTGCTCACAACATAATGGGGTATCTCAGTTAATATTCATGAATTGTCTTGGTATGTAGCCTACATATCTAAGAAATAATAGGCTATTAAAAGACATTGAGTGAGTTTCATGTGGGACCAACTTTATTTTTCAGAATTAAAGCATTCTTTTGGAAAATGCACCCACTGAACTTGTGACAAACTTTGTGAAAAAGGTATTTTTCATTGCTGCCACAGGCTTGAACTTAAGTTAAGTTATTAACACTTTACAGTAAGGGTACATGAATTATGAATTCCTTCATGAATTAATTCATGATTTGTGCATTACTTCATTCCTTTATATCTTATGAATCATCAGGAATTGACATCTCTGACTCATTCATGACCTCATGCATGAACAACACATCAACTAAAGCATTAGATAAGTTGGCTACATCATTATGGACAAGTTGTGTTCAAATCAGAATTTGCGCAGTGATGACCACATTTTTTTGCAGAAAAATGATCATGATCACGCTTAATAAATCATAATTCATAATGATGTGCCCACATACTAATGCTTTAGTTGTGTTGTTCATGTATAAGGTAATGAATGACAGACTATGAACACGTCAATTCCTGATCATTCATGGGATATTAAGGAATGCAGTAACACACAAATCATTAATTACATAATGCATAATAATACATAGCCTACATCAATTAATTCATGCATGCATTCATGATAATTCATGTACCCTTACCGTAAAGTGTTACCAGTGTTATTCTAACCTTTAGCCTGTCTCTCTTAGTTATGCTGTTTTAGTTTTAGACTGCCGGGGGACTTCCTTTGACACACTAAGCTTCTCTCTCCTCTATGTTCCCTTTACTGTGCATCCATGTCCAAGAAATGCGTGTTACTAACCTAGCCCTGGGAGCTTGTGCTTTAGAATGATGAAATGGGTCGGGAAAAGTTCAGTTTAACAAAAGTGAAAATAATAAGTGAAATGACAATGCACTTTACTATCCCATACAACTGCATTTAACTATCTTGTCATACACGATGAATTAATGTGCATATACCAAAGAAAAAACACAAACACTGAATACCTCCACAATCTTGTGATCAGCCAGGTTCTCAGACACCATGATGAGGCTGTACTGTGTTTACTAATATAATGGTGTTGCTGCTGGAAGAACCAGTAAAGATAGATGGAAGATGAAAAGAAAGCTGTGGCCATGGAAGCAAAGGAAGATGCACAAAGAGCCTAGAGAAGAGGCTTTAGTAGAATGGCAGAAGAAGAAGATCCCTGGACTGAAGTATGCTCTCACCCAAGCACTGACTATCTTAACATTAAAAAAGAATAAGTTCACTTCCATTTCACATATAACTATAAAATACATTGTGTCATATGGGCAGCTTGCCAGGGGCACCCAGGGAGAGGGAGCAAACATGAACATGATGGCCCTCAGGAGAGAAAGGTGAAACAAATGTAATAGACAATGTCTAACAGGGTTGCAATATCCAATGCATTGATCCATCCATGCATTTGCTCCCCGGAGTCTTTGTTTCTTTTCACCCAGGATGATGTCCCGGGATTAGGATGGCACCAAAATCAGGGTTCCAGCTGTGGCCGGTATTCTGCTGCAATTCCCTGCTATGCCATGCTGTCCCCTGCTACGCTCCTACAACCACAATTTCACAATTCTGTTTCATTATCTGTTCTGTGACTGTTATTGCCCCCATCCAGCTGCGTCAGCCACCGCCTACCAAGAGCCTGGGTCTGTCCGAGGTTTCTTCCTAAAAGGGAGTTTTTCCTTGCCACTGTTGCATTGATGCTTGCTCTTGGGGGAATTCCTGGAATCTTGGGAATTGTTGGGTCTTTGTAAATTATAGAGTGTGGTCTAGACCTACTCTATCTGTAAAGAGTCTTGAGATAACTCCTGTTATGATTTGATACTATAAATAAAATTGAATTGAATTGAATTGACCAACAACACACACACACACACACACACACACACACACACACACACACACACACACACACACACACGCGTAATCTCATTTGATAGAGCAGATAATTACGCACAGGTGTCAGTAAAATTGGCCCGTGTGACAAGTAGCGCCTTTAAGGTGGGAATTCATACGGTTCCTCTCGTCAGTCCATGTGTTGTTCATGAGCATATAAAGATCCACTCAACGGGAGCATTTGTGCCCAGTAGACACATGGCAAACTGACAAAGGAGATCTAACATTTTTGAACGGAATCTCCTTTTGAAATGTGTGAACATTTCCACCCAGCGCTCATCCGCTGCCAGCGGACCTGGAGGGACTGGTTAAAACGAGACAGATAAGAAGAGGCATAACTGCAACGATGTATACATACACACACACACACACACACACACACACACACACACACACACACACACACACACACACACACACACACACACACACACACACACACACACACACACACACACACATTGTTAAAATCATAAGCTGAACGCTGTCTTTCTACATGGGTTTAGTTAATGATCGGGCTGTAATAAGATCACTTCGGCTATGCGCTGACAACCGGGACAATTTCATAGTGGTTGGTGTAAACCGGGACATTTTAGCGTCCCGACAGGCTTTTGTCGGGACTCGGGACTGGTCACCCTAATTAAAGGTGCTGTAGGTAGGATTGTGAAGATCCAGGACTTACTTCAACTTCTCAGTCCCTCCCCCCTTTCTGCTAAAGCCCAAAACTGTCTCCTAAGTCCCTCCCCCCACAAGGGAGAATGAATGCGTGTGCAGGAGCAGTGATTGCCACTTATTTTTTTTTCTTGTAAACTGTAAATGTCCCTCTCAGAACGTATCTTAGTCACACTTCTTTAGGGACCAAATTAACCCTTATTAAATGTTTATGAGCTTATGGATGAACAAATCTAGCATAGTGGTATAGGTTTGACTCTTGAAAGTTTGCTAAGAGTTTGTGAGTTGACCTATGTTCAGAGGCTCACAAGCCCACTGTGGAACTGTGCAAGTATGAAAAGCTGCTGATCTAACTGAAAGGCCAAGTTTAATGTCAACCCAGATAGACCACTGTGGGTCATATACTTTGACATTTTGAGCTCACTATTTTCAATGGGTTTTGTAATCGTGATCACTGACAAGAGACACACTGACAGGTAGAGGGTAAGATTTACCTTCATATCGAAGCCGTGACTTCAACTAAGGGGGACAGTTACAGGAGGAACTACCTGTTGCTGACTGAAGAAAAAAAAAAACACCAAGACTCAAACAAAAAGTAACTCTACAGCAGGGAGGGAAACACAACTGACTTCCTGATTTGACGTGCTGCCTGTTTTCAGCTTCACTCAGACACATAATGGCTTCCAGATCAGAGGAGGATCACTGCTGTCCGGTCTGTCATGACGTCTTTAGAGATCCTGTTGTTTTGTTGTGTAGCCAAAGCTTCTGTAAAGAGTCTGAGGAGCTGGTGGAGAGAGAAACCAACACGCGAGTGTCCAGTTTGTAAGAGAAGATCTTCAAAGGAACACCCAACTGTTAATCTGGTGTTAAGGAACCTGTGTGAAGCCTTCTTACAGGAGAGAGATCAGAGAGTTTTAGAGGCTCTCTGCAGTCTGCACTCTGAGAAACTCAAACTCTTCTGTCTGGACCATCAGCAGCCAGTGTGTCTCATATGCAGAGATTCAGAAAAACACACCAACCACAGATTCAGCCCCATCGATGAAGCTGCACGACAACACAAAAAGAAACTTCAGGAAACTCTGAGGCCCTTACAAAGGACGTTACCTCCACCATAAATCTGAAGCCTCAAACTACAAGAATATAATTTAAAGGATTTAGAGAAAGTTAAAGGTCCAATGTGTGGAAATTTCTCCCATCTAGCATTGAGATCGTATATCACAATCAACTCTCTCGCGCCACGCAGATCAAAGTACATATTACAGCTACGGTAGCCTTCAGCACACATGTGTAAATCCTGCTGACAGAGCCCGACTACCAGTAAAAGTATGAAGGACATGACAATAAATGTTAACTTTCGCCTCAGAATAGGCCAAGAATAACACGGGTCAACTCGATTCTAATTTTATCCAGCCTTCTGCTTATGTTTAGGCCACATTTTACACAATGACATGAGCAGTAATAGCTTTTTAATCTGATACAACCAAAAATGTACACATAAGCAGAACCAGACTCAAGGTAAGGTGTTCATGGTCACCATCTTGTGGCCATAAATGAAACTGCACTCCTTAATATACTGCATATTATGTACAGATGATAGATAAGAATGAAGTGCTTTTCAAGACATGAATTACCCAAAGCTATCATACCTAACCCTCCCCTAGCTGCATAATGCTGCCACACTTTAATTTAGCACAATTACAGAATGTATAATTCATCATGAAATTTACTCAGGCGCGCACACACACACACACCTGGACAGCTAAACAGTGAGTAAATGTCAAACAAGATGTGTGGTATAATATTTTATTCTCATATTTTATGGAATACAAAGCCCCCGACCCCACCGCCCCCCCCCCAAAAAGTGTGCACATCAGATCTGGTGGAAACTATTCAAGGACAAGGGAGAGAATAGGCGAGAGACAAAAGGAAGTTGCTTTATGGGTGTGGAATTGTACGACTGTAATTTAATGTGATGTTAATATAAAAAGTATACCCTCTCATCATGAATAACCTTTTTTTTAAAAAAGTAGCCAAATCTGGCTCCAGTCACTTGATAAAAGGGCTGCAGCCATGACAGCTAACAAAAATGGATTAAACGAAGCATGAGTTTCCTTTTTGAAAAAATAAAACTTATTTTCATTGATCTTTTCCATTATGCCTACAAGGACGTAATCAATCATGTGCAACAATAATTTAGCTTTACATGACAGTCGATTTAGTCGCTTTTCTATTTGTTTACACAATCTCTTGCTAAGCTGCACAAAAGGAATGAAATATTGCCCCCAAGTGGACTTGGGAGAGAAACAAAAGGATAACAAGTATACAAAAGAAAGACAAATAGCAGAAGGGATAAGAAAACGGCCAGCAGGGCTACAAATGAATGCAACCATTAAATGTACTAGCAGCCAACCTAGGTCCAAAAATGTAGGCCTATTTTCCCAAAATGGCTTTGAAACATCTGGAATGTGTTTGACATAACTAGCCATAACATCCCAGTGAATCTGTACCACTGGAACCATGACGCAGATTCCCATTAATTGGGACAAAATAGCTGAAGCACATTGAAGTATTTTCAGAAAGGTCTGGCCAAAGATCTTCGCTAATCTCATGTAAAACCAACCAGCTTGAGGACACACTGGGATGGCAAAACCACGGACAAGTATAGTGAATTAAAAATAACATTAGTAACATCACTGCCATTGAATCGATACATTTCAATGCATGACTAAGTCCATTTCAGAAGATTGGGGAGCAACCCCAAAACGGTGTCACACCAATTATTATGAGATGGTTTGAGTTCATTTTCCCAAAAAAATGAATTGTAATCTTTTCCTGACCACTACACATCAAAACACACCAGAAAACAAGTTAACCCAATACAATACACACAATCCAAAGTTCACAGTCCGAAAAGGTGCTGTTTGGAAAGAGCCTCAGGTCCATTGGTTAAAAGGTCCGACTCGGTGAAGCGGCAGTTTCACCTTTCAACGAAAGCAATTCATGTGCTGGACACTGGAAAAAGATTTATTTGAAAAAGAAAACAAAAAAAAAGGACATGTTTGGGATTATGGAGCTTCACCTTGCCAACAGCCACCTTATTTGTCTTCTAACAGCTTTTCTCAGTTGCTCTGGTGGAGAGAGTAAACGGGCTGTAGCAGCTTGCTGTCCAAGTCTATTCCTCTTTTTCAATCATTATTTCAATCCATTCATCCCAGTCCTTTCTTCTCTGGTCAGGTCCTCATACCATGTAGGAGTTCTGGTTCTTCAGCTTGTCCAGCTCTTTGCTCTGCTGCCTCAGAAACAGGATTCTGTAGTTGAAGGGAAAACAAGTACATGTGAACGTGTGCTGTGAATGTCCGCATCAGCTAAAATGTGAATGCAAATGTAACATTTGCCTCACCTCTGTTCCCTCAGCGTGGCCTGGATTTCACACACTCGGACCAGGGAGCGGAGGTTTTTCATCTCTGTGCAGATCTCAGACATGTACAAGCTGCCCATGTTGTGGAGGTCCTCGTGCAACCGAGCCGCCTGGTGGAGAGGGACGAGTTGCTTATTGTCAAGTCACGACTTTAGATGTACACAACAAACATTCAACATGAATCAATACTTTGAGAACAAGGATCAACATTAGCTTACTGACTCTGGATGTTGGGGGTTTATTCTTGACCTTGGACACAAGTTCCACAGAAAAATGACCATCACAAGGACCACTTACTTGGTATTTGCAAAGCTTTCAACCACAACTAATGGCCTCCCTCTTCAGATGGAGTTGCTTAGTAAGGGGGGGGGGGGGGGGTGATACATTATAGTATTGCAATATTTTCTGTGGCAATACTGTAGATACACAGACGCCAAATATCGATCTATACAGTATGCGTCGGTCAGTTTGTCTGCTTGACGATTCCATTTTGCAGCAATAAAATTGAAGTGAGATGAACAAACAGAGAAATGTATCGTTTTAGATAAAACAGATGTTGACAAAGTTTTCCTTTGGGGACATCATTTGAAATTGTGAAAAAAGTGAATCCATTGCAATATATCGCAGAATATCGGAATACGTTTAAAATCGTAATAATATCGTATGGTGACGTAAGTATCGCGAGGCCTTTGGTGATTCCCACCCCTACTGCTTAGTTGTCATGGAGATGATTTAGCTATTATGGTTCATCGCAACAGCTGAGAAAGGCCACAAGATGAGCTTGAAAGCTTCGGAAATCACCCAAGTAAGTACACCTTGTGATGACTCTTCTTTTTTATCAAAGACTAAAAGTCTATAGTTGTGCCAGCAGCCCCACGGAGCTGTTCTGCTTTTGTAGCGCCGTAATGATGCTACAGCTACAGTGGTAACTGGTAACACTCTGTAACGTAGAAATCTCCGTGGTGGAGTGTACCTGTTTCTCAGTGTTCTCTGAAGGCCATCCTTGGATATGTCTGATGAGGCTCTCATCAAAATGAGTTGCCAGGGTGGGGGTGAATGAGCCGGGGTTGTCGCCCTGGGATTGGCTGGTGCTGCCTGAGGGGACATGGGGCAACGCAGCACCAGCTATGTTTGATCCCGTGCACAGCATCTCCTGGCTGGTGGAGCGAGACAAATAATTACCAGGGTGAAGAGGGTGTAAATAAAATGACATCCAGCTGCAGTTTCCCTAATGTTGAAATACCGATGTTTGGGCATATTAGTCAAGGATACTGCGATTTATTCAGCCCAAAGCATTTTTTCCCCTCATTTTTTATCACTTTAGAATAACTCAAACACTGCTCATCATATTTTTGATTAAATTTGGGTAAATAACCAACCTCACCAATGTAACAATTTATGTAATGGTATGTCTCCATATTGGATTTGTGCAACAATAAATTACTTTTCCTATTGTTTAGATAGCATGATAGTACTTTTCCTATTGTCTTTCCAGAAAACATTACTCATTACACAGACCTCTTTAGAACTAATTTCTACCAAGCTGATGGTAACCATGAAAACTGTTTGGGACACGTTGCTATTGAAGTTTGCAAAATGTATTGTTGTAATTCAGGTGTCCTTTTACTTGTAAAACGGCCTTTTTGGTTTTTAATTGTTTGCTTTACCTCCAAGCAATCCATCATCACAAACAAAATGATGTGTTGAAGTGACTTGTACCTTCTCTGCTGGAGAGTCCTGGGGTCCTCTGGACGCTTCTCTGCGGTCTGAGACAGGGGGACCGATCCTTGTTTACCTGAAGACATGCTGCCCTGAAGATGGAAGAACCGACGGCAGGAGAGACACGAAATAGGAATGAAAACCAGGAAAAGAAAATTCAACAGACAAGGGCAGTCATGACAACGAGAAGAGAGAGAAGGTGGGCGTGAGTCACGAACAACGGTGAAGTACTCCGACATTCTTCAAACTGGACTTTTCTGTTACTTTTGCTCCTCCGACTCACCCTTGTTTGTGAGGATGCGATGCTGCCAGGGTGCACACCAAGAAGGGATTTCTGGTTGCTCTGTGGCGTGCCGTTGCGTGGCGAGACGTACGGCCGCGGCGATGATGCATCTGACGTCAGGGAGACGGGGGACTGACTGGAGTGCTGGGCTGCAACGGAGGAAAAGAAGGTTCAGTATGATGCTTTCCCTCGACTCCTAAAGTCACTACCAGGAAACGTAATCTTCAATCATATGTAAAAATCGTGTATGACATTCCCTGTGTAATTTAAATGTGTATTTAAAGTTTTTGCACCCTCATCCTGGTATACATCGCAGAATCATCTTAAATTAGACTACCTACCAACAATGACACCGTTTAAAATTAGGATAAAGGACTATTTGAGTACTAAATGCACATGTGCCGTTACTGAGCGCTGCTGGTGATTATGTTGAGATGGTGTTAAATTGACAACTGTCTTTTTGTTTTATGTTGTTTTTTACTGTACATTTTAAATATGGAACTATTATACTGCTGTCTTGGCCAGGACTCCCTTGAAAAAGAGATTCTGAATCTCAATGGGATTATTTCCTGGTAAAATAAAGGTTAATAAAATAAAATAATAAATAATAAAAACAGGCAGGACTGGTCCTCATGAAAACCCTCCGCCTGCAGTAATTCCCTTGCTTGCTTTCAAATGTGAATAATCAGTTTAGCAACAAGGCAGCAATCTGACAACTAGGGGTGTACGATTCAGAAAATGTCCAACTTTTAGGCTCACGATTCGATTCACTATCGATTTTCGATTCAAAAACGATTCTCGATTCAAAAAACAATTCACCGTATGTAAATGTGGTTCCTTTTCCCATGTACACACACACACACTTTTTTTTATTTTTTAGTATCTTTTATTGTCCATATTATTCATGTGGATTTATTTGTTATTTTATCATCCTGTTTATGATGTATGTTGTGTGTGATGTTTGTAAGCTACTGGGACCTTGAATTTCCCCTTGGGAATCAGTAACGGATCTATCATGTGATTGCAGTAGACATACAATTTAAAAAAAAAAAAATTGCTTGAATCGCGATTTGAATACAAATCGATTTTTTTTTGCACACCCCTACTGACACAAGCACATTAAAAGGCTAGTCATGGAATATAGGGCTTTCAGGTTGGACACACTAATTGCGATTGCTGTGCAACACATCCTCTGTTCCAGCAGAGAAGGCTCATTGGAATACAAGGGAAGACATCTGTTGCTTTCCCACATAGCTATAGTCAATCTGAAAAGCGATACGCGCAGTTAACTTGCATAAAATGCTAAATTTTACTGACTGAAGGTCAAGAACAAATTGTGTATTACACTGCATTTAAAAACAACTGGCAGGGACAGGGAGAGCAGGATCCTTTATAAATAAAAAGAAAAGGTTTGTGTAGCAGATGGTGAGGACCAGCGAGGAGGCCGTACCTTGGTTGGAGTGCTGAGCAGCTGAGAGCAGAGCAGTGATGTTGAAAGCAGGTCCAGCAGTGAGGAGCTTATGAAGCACAGACCGCAAGGAAGCTTGGGTGACAGCAGCTGCCAAGACTGGAGGGAAGACACACACACACACACACACACACACACACACACACACACACACACACACACACACACTTAGGAAAGTTTCCCTGGAATACTGTTAATCCAAGGAGAACAGATTCGTCATCCATGAAACATTTTCTCTTGGAAAATCCGTCACATAATTCTATAGCTCTCCTATCACTCTTAAAAAATACATTTCTCCAGCAGTTGGCATTTTTGTGGGTTAATTCATGGCTGACTGACAGATGGTTCAATCCACAGTCTGTTTTTCCACTAAAGACGTCAGGAGATGCTTCACTCATTTTTCATGCATGTACTCATGTATTTATTCCGTGGCGGCAAACCTCCTAAAACTCCTAAACACTTAAATCTTGAAAGACACACTATAAACGAACTTGCAAACTGGTTAGCTTAGCAACAAAAAGGCTACAAACAACCCATAACACAACACTCTCTGTAGGAGCCGGTGTTACAGTGTGTTGTGAACACATAATTGTCTGGTCGTTGATTATAATACAACCCCCACTTTTTTAATTTCATAACGTCGGGGACACTTGGTGGCTCCAGTGTGAAATGTAATGTGGAAATTAGGGATAGACCGATTATCGATCCCTAATGGAAATTTTACGTTAAAGCCGCTATGTGTATACAATGAAAATTCATGATCCCGGTGAAACTACCGAGAAAGACACTATGGAAGACAGCTGTGTGAGAGTGACATCCTGTGTTTCTTTGATCAGTTGTGCCCTCACCCTCATTGAGTTTGGCCATGTCCATGCTGCCATTGTTCATCTGCAGAGTGGCCTGCAGCGCTGGGAGCAGCTGATGCAGGAGGGCTGGGTCCTGCAGCAATGCTGGTGACGGGGACTGGACAGACTGAGGCACCTGCCCCGAAGAGGAGGAAGAGGAGGAGGACATGGCGGAGGGGGTGGAACCCAAAGCACCAGGAGCAGAGTTCAGGCTCTGAGAAGAAGAGGAAGAGGAGGAATGGCTGGAGTTGGATGCTGTGGACTGGTCCCCTGATGTTGTCTCTGTGGAGACGAGCAGAGCAGGAGAACAAAGCATTACAATATTTGTCAGGGAAATTTGTGCAATGTAGTAAATGACAGTAAAAAAAAGAAAATCATCTCTGTATCTTAAATGTTTCTCCAGAAAGTGATCAACAGAAGCTTGTCACAATCTTGGAGAAGATGACTTTGTTACTTAGGTTTTATATTTCTGCTATACTTACTTGTAGAGGCTTTGTCCTGCAAGGCCTCTTGTCTGTAGTCCATGTCCCTGGGGAAACTATTCGCTGCCATCTTGACTGGGTCTTTCGGTCGTTGTTCCCTGAAGCAGAAAGCAACAGACAGTGACAATATGCAGGATGCAGTTAGACTCTGTACACTAAGCTAACGATATTCTGGTGCACTGCTTGATCTTGTAATGTACGACTGCATGAGAATCTCGATTACTGTTTCAGGTTGAAAACTGAATTGGCTTTTAGTGTACGTATTTTGTAATTTCATTTAAGAGGGCTTGCCTCTCCAACAGGTCCTTGGGCTTCTCCCATTGGGAGACCTCAGTTCTACAGTTGTAGTAGTACTTCTTCCCAGAGGAGCTGATGTGTTCTGTCCAGTCATCCGCTGGGTCCTGGTGCTGAGAGAGACAAGACATGAGACCTTAGAAAGCTGTAGGGATATTATAACAAGTTAAAGAGTACCTAGGGCTGTGCAATTAATACATTTTTAATTGATTTCGGCTTGTAAGGATCACAAAAACTAAACTTCAGTCCGCCGCTGAAGGAGCGATTGCCGCTGCTCCTTTAGTATTTACATTTTTTTTCCTGAAGTCGTAATTACACGACTCTGCAGAGCTGTCTGCTCCACTGAACTCAAGGGGACAGTCATCAGCTCGCTGTCCCCTTTGAGGGCAAACAGTGAACAGTGACAGGACGTCATCACGGCAACCAAATAAACAACAGCATTTCCTCCTCAGGCAGGGTGACAAACGGCGACGGAAGCCTCAGCGGCTGATTTACCATGAAAACCGTGTGAAATAGGACAGCTACGGTTGCTTGGAAAATAGCGTTATGGGCACTGCATTTGTTGAATTTACTGTTTATTAGGGGTGTAACGATATATCGTGGTACGATTTATCGCGATGCAAAAATGTTACGATATGTATCGTAGAGGTATGGCGATATTATTATAATTTTTTTTTTTTTTACTACCACCATATATGTGCTGACACACATACCAGACAGCCGACCATCGGCAGAAAAGCCAGTCGAGATGATCAGTTGCGTCCCCAAGGTCCAAAAAACTGCCTCGGGACACATCAAAAAGACGAGAGGAGACGAGACGTAATACATCTCTATAACAGCAGGCGTCGCTAATCTGTATTGTTGCCCAAGAAATGACAACCGGCAGCTGATTGGACGAATGCGTCTCATGGGTTTGTTTTCTCTGAAAATTCAAAGCCAGACTGTCAGTGCGGCTTGTTCAGAATACAATCTCATATTGTACTAAAATAGTTCACTGAAACGTGTTTCTGAAAACATTTTAAGCGAGAAATAGGCCATGCAGTTGCTGAATCTGTCTTCATTTCAGATCAACAAAGGTCAGTTTAAAAGATAGAAGGATATATCGACGTCTGTTTAACCCTATTGGTTGAGCTACCCTATTGGTTGAGCTGCCTCCGTCCACTTACAAGTCCGACGTCTGGCAGCATTTTGGTTTTCCAGTTACTCAACAAGAGAATGGTAAAAAAACAGACAAAACACAAACTGTGTGTAAACACTGTAAGCAAACACTGTTATACACGACGTCGAACACAACAAATATGATGTGTCATTTAATTTATGTGGTTTTTTTTGTTGCACTTTTACTGCTTAAAGAAGTTATCTCTTGGGCTATCCTAATTCTAATTTCATGATACAATTCAGTGTTATTGGTCAGTGACACCTAGTCAATTGTTGATTTTACATACAGAAGGTTAAACTAAATCTTGATTTATATTTAAGTATTGTACATTCTTTAAGTTGTCTGTATAACAAGACAGTTATTGAACACTGTTAATGTTAAATAAATCTGTAATTTGATTTTCAGTTGAATTTTTGCATTTTTTCAAAATATTGTGATACATATATCGTGAACCCAGTATCGCGATACATATCGAATCGTGAGCTGTGTGTATCGTTACACCCCTACTGTTTATCAGACCCCAGATGAGACAAGAAGCTAACGTTAGCGAACCCTGCGGCTCCTCTGTCTTTGACTCCCCGCTGCAAGAGACGCTGTATTCCTCTGACACGCTGTATTAACGTTACCGTTTAAAACATTTTCCAGGTTAGTGGGGGTGCATGCCGCTTAAAACCATGAAAAATCATAGTGATGTTCCCACAGCATAGTAGCATATTGTTTTGTTGCTAAGCTATATGTAAAATGGGCGCCCAGATAGCTCAGTTGGTAGAGCAGGCGCCCATATATAGAGGTTTACTCCTCGATGCAGCGGGCCCGGGTTCAACTCTGACCTGCGGCCCTTTGCTGCATGTCATTCCCCCTCACTCTCCACTTTCATGTATTCATCTGTCCTGTCAAAAATAAAGGCCGATAATGCCCCAAAAAATGATCTTATAAAAAGAAAGCTATTTGTAAAATGAGTGGTCACGTTAAATCACCTGTTTCACGTATAGTTATTGTCCATATTTTGGCACAATGTTTAGTAATGACAGTAGTAGTGGTCGTAGTGAAAATGTGTTATGTATCTGGAACTGTTCATTAGCTATGTATGTGTGATATACAGTATGTAAAGCTGAACCGACTCACATAGTAAAAGATTTTATTCTAATCCAAAGACTCTTTCTGTGAGAGAAGGACACATCCTGGAACGTAATTGTAAGAGATATGATGCTTTTTAGAAACGACTGCAAATAACAAATTTCTTAAGTCTTAAATGTTCACGCTACATGGAAGTGAATGGACATTAGCAACAAAATGTTTGATAAATAGTCAGCAGCTATGTTAACTGATGACTTGCAGGTAAATGAGCGATGCTCCTCTAAGTCTATGATCCTTTGGTAAGTAAGCATCCATGTTCATTTAGTACGTAAGCATCCCTCACTTTCCACCCTCAATAATGGATAAGGGCTTTTCAGTCTGGATGGGAGCGATATGTTTAATATTCATGATCATGTACATACTGACACTTCCGGTCATTACAACAATTCCAGGAAGAAAATGTACGTAGCCTCATCCTGTCTTTCCTTTTTACAACTGCACTGATTTCAAAACTGACTGATCTTGCAGGGGAGGCTTGAGCCACAATAACATTTATTTCACGCTTTCTCACAACAAAAAAGTTAGATGGTCTTAAGAAAAATATGGACAGCAGTAGCAACTGTAGATTTTATAGCGGGACCTTGGTATTGCTAAAAACAAATGTAATTGAGATGTGATTTGGCAATTACTGCATGAATTGCAGTTAAAGATCTTAATTCAACCTCCGGCAAAAACGGAACATAATTGATGTACAGTTTTGAATCCTCTTCAATTCTATCCTTATTTTAGCAGCAGCCAACAGCTAATCAACCCATTCTCGGCTTGTGCATCTCAACATAGAGCAGAGAAGGGCAGGAAGTCATAATTATCTACTACATTAGCGAAAGATAATCTTTAATAACTTAATCTTGCCAAACCTGAACTGTAAAGCCCCTGTGTCTCTTAATGTGTTCCTCTGTGAATTTCTTTTCCTTTCATCTCTCACCTCATAATGGAAGCACAATGGTGCACAAATGAGGTAAAAACCTGCCTTTTTGCTACAATATTTGTCACTTGCTTGCTTGTAGAAACCATACTGTGTATGCACATTTAAGTTTAGATTTGGAAACATTTTTGCTTTGTCGTCTTGTCATGATGTTGACTCTACATATGCACCGCTCTCCACCCACTTCAAAATGATAACTAATAACAGTATACAACACCGGGTTCCCATACAACGTTAAATATTGAGTATCTGGCCTTATTGCTCAGTACAACCAGATACTGAGTGAGATATAATAAGATAATTCAATATTTTAACATGGAAGTCTTACATCTAATCAGACCATATACTCTATAGAATGAGCCTGTTACATAAGATTCAATCATGCATTGTTGAGACAAAAATGTCTTCACAGAGAGAAAGAGAGATGCTTCTACATAATGTCTTGCATACCATGTTCTAAGTAGCGTGACAACAATTTCTACACGAAATGCTGAGAGTATATCGTTAGACAACACTGGACAACGTCTTACCCTGTCTGCAGGCTTGCTCTGAGTCGCATGCGAGTCGGAGCCATGGTGGGAGCTGTTGTTGTGAGAGTTCTCCTGAGGAGAGCCGCTGGTCCCTGTAACAAAGCCATTCATCAAGTAAGAGTAAACACACAATGTTTGGCAGGGGGGTGAATATTACTGACAGCTAACTGCCAAATAAGAAACGCTTTGTTTGAGATTGTTTTATGTTTGTATTATTCACATCTGAGTAGCAATAGCTATATTGTGATCTGATGGCAGTGAGAGGACAAATTAGTGTGAAGCTTCACTTTGTTCCCCATGACAGTTTCCAGGTTAATGTTATGCTTTTCATCAAACTCTGCACCCACGTCTGCTCAAAAGTGATAAGTGTTAAGACTGCATATATGACAAAACAAGTCCACACAGTATGTCAGAGATCAACACACAAAATAATGCCATAATTAACATTGAAGATACTGATCGGAAGAATGTATTTGTTGATCAACGTACACAATTGATTAAAGTCAGCTGAGGCTGAGAGCTGATAGTTTGCCTGTAGCCACAAGCATCTGATATTTTCTATTTGTCTGAGGTACAGGACCAAGATGCTGCCTTTCCCTTATAGCAACCCTTTAAGATAAAACGTGCATGCATTTGTAGGACCACCAGATCCTAATAATTGCCCCTTAACAAAGTTGTTTAATTGAATTAATCCAGGCTTACCATTTTTTCCTCTAACTGCGTGAGAGGTTTTTGCCTTGCCATGTCCTGTGCCGTCTCCCTGTCTGCTGCCAGGACTTTCGTCGGAGCGTCGCAGCATCTTGTAAGGGGGTGTGGGGTCTGATGAGCCATCGCGCACTTTGTCATAGCGGTGAAGGCTGCTGGACTGGCTCTTTGGCTGAGATTTATGGGCCTAGATTGAATAAAGCATGGCAGAAAGAGTTGTTGGGCTGGGTAGTTTTTGTCATTTTTTCCCCTTATTTTATTTAAATAAATATACATGTGAAATGTGTGTGTCTGTAATAAATGTAAAATATAAGTGTACAGCCAAGGTTCTCTGCTTTTCAGCATGTCTTGAATGTATCCTACAGGAAGCCATTTAAAAGTTGGTAACATCACTTTGTGGCGATGTTCAAGGGGTACTACAGTGGTGTCAAAATTTGTGCCTAATGCTATATCAACACAACATGAATTTAAGAACATTACACAAACTGCCACAACAATACTTCCTATGGGAAGTTTTGTTATAGCCATGTAGATTGAATGCAAATAAAGTTGTTGGTGGTTTATTTAGTTCAACAGTATGATTAAGTGACAATATAATTGGGAATTTAACTGGAAGTGTTAGTGAGATTTAATTTGAATGGAAAATACTGCACCTTGATTAGCTAACGTTATGTTAGTGGAAAGTAATGACAGGTGACTTAGCTAACAAACTGTCATTTGTCATACCTGATAGGATTGCGAATCCCTTCTGTCGTTGCACCTGTGGAAACACACAGAACAAACAGTATTGTGAGACAGTTTGCATTTTTACGGCTAGGCTACTTTTTTTTACCTTAGCAACATACTTTCTGGAGCTTATTTAGCTACCGTTAGCTAAGCTAGCTTGATTTGCCACCTTAGCAACAGCTGCTTGCTCTAACGTTAGTAGAAAATACCATCATGTTTAAAACGTATCGTAACTACATATTGTGACCTAGCTAGCTATACACCCACGGTTTACCATTAACATGTTAGTTAACTAACGTTAAGTTAATTGGTAAGCTACAGGAAATATCCGGAACCCAGAGCTAATTGTAAACTGTTAGCTCGTAGCATTGCTAGCTAGCTAACGGTTACAGGTAACCCGAATAACCAACCTACATATTGAAAAAAAAATAAGTAAACCCTACGAATAACTTTAAACATGTTATGGTTTGTGCTTCATTTACCCATCGCTGACTCTTGTTGGTTTCCTTGCATACATCACCATCAAGGCCGGGGTGGTGTGTGTGTGTGTGTGTGTGAGAGGGAACCGTGGCCTCCTGTCTGTCTGCTTTCACAGCTCTCTTTTCTTCAGCTTCCTGATATCTGGACTCAGTCCGTCCTACCAAACAGAAACCTACAAGCAGTGCACCGAGCAACAGCACTGCATAGCGGGTGGTCTTTATTGCAAACCACCCTCAGTGCATCGTCTGGCATGTAGTTACGGTGTACGCTTGGCTCGGCCGATGTAGCTAGCTCAGCGAAAAGCGTCAGGAGGAAACGGTGAAGACTGACTCCTCGGTAATGTTTAGCCAGAAAAAAATAAGTTCCGGTTATATTTTCAAATTATAAGAACCTCATTGAGTAAAGAGAGGTACCACAACGAATAAAAATACATTAGGTAAACTTGTTCAAATGCCGTTTTAATGTTTAACTCAAAAACAGAAATAGGAAGGAATAACCGCTGAAACATTGTCGCAGTCGTTACTGGATAACTTAGCTAGCTAGCTAACGTTAGCAAACTGAGTGGGTCTGCTAACGTTAGTTTCAAGACGTTTCTGATAAGTAGGGAACTTCTGTGTACGCAGATATTTCATTATAACGAGACATTTAACGTTACATTGACAAGCAATGTAATGTTTTTTTTTAAATCATGAAATGAAAAAAACGGGACATAATGCTGAAAGTAAGGCAGTAGCAACCAGACTTGCCATTCATTTGTGTTGCTACATCGACAATAATATCCTCTTAGCATGGCAAAGCAGAACGAAAAACTTCACGACCACGTTGTAACGATAAAATACAAGATTTGTATTTTCTCACTAAAGTAAGTTTTAAGTTCGCGCTCTTATTTTGAAGTAAGTAGCCAGATTTCCGGTACTAGCCTAGCTGTCTCTGGCTAACGTGACGCAGCTGAAAACGAAGCTAGTTGGGGCATAGACAGTTGGGGTGCTGTGGACTCCTCCTCTGAGTTCACATCTCGTTGGTTGGAAATTTCTGGGACACACCCACGGTCGGTCTGTAGTCTGATCTGTTGTCTCTATACATTAATGTAATGAACACTAGTACAGTATCCTGGGGCCTATTTGGTATACCGTGTGTGGATAAGGCGACTTTCTGGTCAGTATGCAGACGAGCAACAGATTAACTTTTATTTCTACATTTATTCCATAGCACATATATGGGCCTATTGGTTTAAATGTACTCTCTCAGCATTCCCACAGAAAGGTCAGGGTGATACTGAACCGCTACTGCACTGGGTAAGTATTAATTGCTTTGCACAGGGTCATGTCCCTGATAAAGAAGACTTGAACCCAATGAAGGGTAATGGGGTTTACGACATGCATCACACTAAATCTCACCTGTGATTGTTGAGGTTGATTCACTCCCATTAACACACATTTTCATGTTAACACCTTAAAAAACACAACTCTCATGCAGCCTATTTTATCACCACAGATACAATTGTGAAATTAATGAGAAACAAATTAAATAAAAGTAGGTCTAACTGAAAGGATGCAAATGCTGACCTGCGATTCAATTAAATCTGTGTGACAGTCATATGTGGAAAGTGAACTTGGTGTAGGCTAACATTATGCCCCATGCTCTTTGATTGCTGTATCGATTGCCCGTCGGCTTGATTTAGGTCAGACTGACACATATTGACTGGATAAGGAACAGTCTCTTTTACAATTTTGCCAGTCGAACACTATACAACCTCTCTCTACAAGTGGACGTTCACATGTAGCTAGCTCATACTCTTTAGGTATTACGCGATATGGCCTGTCTACACTGGGCCTGATGGAATGGATAGTCTCTGGTGAGTGCAATTTAAATTGTGTGTGGTTCCAATGTGCTGAGCTGTTTTCCTCTACTTTGTTGGAATGGACACAAACGTGTGTTACACTCCTAATCTGTACCCCAGATTAGGTGTATTAGTCCAAACATACTTTATTATTTTCTCACAATATTTTCATTTATTATCTGCTATTGAAGCATTAAAAACAAATATCACCGATGTAGAATTGTATTATTTCTCTAGCCGTGTTAATTGAGGGATACTGGACACTATTTGTTTTGCAAACCATTGTTACATTTTCTAAAATTGATCAAAATCCTGAACTGAGAGAGGATTTTGAGCAGAGGACATCCAATATGTATCCTGTAGTATGAGTTATGTTTTCATTATTGTTTGTCGTACTTTTAGATAAGTTTAATGTGAAAAATGAAAATAACTGAATATTATTGATAAAACATTTACTGATTTAATATTTTTTTTATATATGTACAGTGCAACAGTGTATTACCGTAATGTTGCAATATTTCATACCAGCATTAGGGGGCAGTAATATGTCAGAAGAAAGATATTTCACACACCATGTGAAAAACATATTTCTTTCCTTTCTCTCAATATTTCTTTTTCTCTGTGTCACGCTCTAGTCTCCCTCTTCACTAATAAAATTCAAAAGAAATCTGGAGCAAGTTACTGAGTATGAATAGTAACTTGAATAGTATGAATATCAAGGGTTTCAATATTTGTTGAATTTTTCTTCTTCTGTTCTCAGAGTGAGGAGGATGCTGAGTCGAACAGAACACAGAGGTACATCCGAAGTGGAGCAGGTTAACAGGTTATATAGGCAATATGTAGGCAGTTTCTTTCACTTTTCATTTTTCTTTTTACTTTGCTTATCCTGCCAGATAAAATACCTGCAAAACTGGAAAATAAAGCAATGATCCCCATAACAGTGACTTTTTTAAATGCTTCCCTGTGGGAGGTGTTTTATCATAGACAGTATATAAAAGTGTTTTATCAGACCCTCCATTTAACCTTTGACATCTTTTTTGTTGTTTTTTGCTAGTCCAAATATAATTTGATGTATATTAACCGACTGTTATTATCGATTTTATTCAATTTGAATAAATGATTTTGCAACTTTGCAAGTCATTTGGTGACTCTGCATTTCGTTACTTTTATGTCGGGATACAGGTCTTAAAATAGTCTTAAAAAATTTGACTAGGTGAAACCTACAGAAACCCTGATAAAGCTCCATATCAGCTGCAGGTGGTGTACTTATGGATGTGGTGTATACGTGTTTATACGTGTGACAGTGTACTGCTCCTCCTCCTGCAGGCGTGTGCAGGTTGCTATCATCAGTGATGTCAGGAACAGAGTCTCACACAGACCGGGAGGAGGACTACAGGTTCCTCCACAGCATGTTGATGGAGAAGAAGCTTCACCTGCTCTTTAAGGTGAAGACACATTTGTGCTACAACGATTTGTGCTTGTTTACTTCCACTTATTTTAGTCACAGCATCTATTTATTTCTAACTTGTTTAAGTAGCAAAATACAAGGCTGAATTAAATACCCAGATCTTATTTTTAGTATTTACACCAGTTTAAAAAATACTCCATTACAAGTAAATGTTCTGCATTCAAATTGTTACTTAATTCAATTGAATTGAATTTTATTTATAGTGTCAAATCACAAACAATGTTATCTCAGGACACTTTACAGAGTTATTTATTTATCGTTAGTATTACATTCTTATTATTACTAATGCATTAATATGTAAGTGCGACTTCAGTGTTGCAGCTGGTCAAGATGGAGCTAATTTTAACTACTGTATTTTATTTTATAAGACCTCTTATAAGATTCTCCAAGAGCGCAGATGCGGAAGACCTGTAAACGCTGACCAATCAAAGCAGACTGGTCTTTTTCGGGAGGGGGGCTTGGGGGAGACAGGCGCTAAAACAGAGCAGACAGAGGGTACATGTACAGGTATATTCAGAGAGACAGTATGAGAAAAATAATGTGTGCTTTTAAGATTAAAGCATGTAAACTTGTTCTATTAGAAACCCAAAATATTGTAATAATGTAAATTGTATTATTATAAATTATTTTAATTAGTGGTAGAAGTAGTATTAGTATTTGAAGTTGCAGTAAGTGCCTTTTTTTACTGCAGAGAAAACTTTTATTGTGATACATTCCTGACTTGACAGATCCACGAGCGGCTGAAGCGTTTTGAGAAGCGAAGCCCTATCCCGGTCCAAGAGCATGCCGCGAGTCTGGCTTCAGATGTAAGTGACTCTCTCCAAACATCTTTTGCAGATAGACGCGCTGCCGAGGATGACAGTTTGACAGCAGAGGGAAGCGTTCAAATTGTTTCCTCCACGTACAGATGACTTTCCTGTCACACAGAAGCACGAGTGGAATGCACAGTCCTTCTTATGCAGACTGAATTATGAAATGTTATCTCAAAACTCTTGTCACCTCGGATAGTATCACTTGAAAGGCTGTGTTTTATAGCAGATATCGTTTTGTATCTGCATGCCAGGAATTAGGTCACAGAGGACAGTTCCGAGCAAAAGGCTGCTAAACTCATTTTGTGTGTAGTCTAATGTTTCAAGTTGGAGGAATACAATTAATTTCAGATTTAAGATGAAGTGACAGAGAGTGTTCCCACTACAGCTGTGACTCAAAATGGCACGACCAGTCTCTCTTCAGATGTGTGCATCCTATTTCATATACCAGTCCTCTTCATTCCTGTTACCAACCAATCACTCCTATATTTCGATCTCATCCCACTGCCTTCCTTGAACCATTTTGGTCATGTTCCACTTTCATTTCCTGACTTTTCCCCTCTTGTTCCTGGACAAAGTGTTAAACAAGGATGTTCTTTTTACACTTTTCCCTTACTCCATCTTTCTTCTCTCCATCCCCAAACCTCTCCTTTCCATTATCTCTACTCTTCCCCTTTCTCTGTATCCTTTCCCCTTTCTCTCCATTTGCATTTCTTTATCTTCTCTCTATACCCTGCTGCACACTGTAATTCCTGCCATGTTTCCATACTGTCTATCTAACCCTATCCTCTCTCCCAAACCCCTCTCCATCTCCTTCTCTTCACTCCCTCTGCTTCAGATTCTGTTAGACAGCCACTCTCCGCCTGGCTTAAATCATCAGGACCTACTGGAAGGGCCAAACCATGGGTCTGTTTCCCCTCAGAGAGGCTTCTGTTTGCTCACAGTGGAAACTAATGACCTTCATGCATTGTGTCTCTGGAGTGTGCCTAGACATCTTGAAGCAGTAGAAGTCATTACAGTAAAATGCTTGACAAGACGGGCGACTGCACACAGTCCCACTCCGCCTCTCCACTTGCCGCTGACGGTCAAGGCTGCTCCGTTTTAGCTGTCGCCGCAGCTGTCGTGTAGCCTTGAACATTTGGGAGCTTTTTTCCGACGGTGGCTTAAAGACACAAAACCAAAACAGGAACAAATTGTTAACATCATGAAGAAAAAAAACAAAGCCCAAGTGAGGTGAACTGGGCCATATGAAAGTGTAGAAATAATGACAGTACCGATGATGTGTCACTGCAGTCAGATACAAGTTGAATTTCACTAACCTTTTTTGTCTCTCTGCTCGTTTCTCTGTCTCTCTTGGCTAAACCTCACTCAGGCAGTGATATAAATGTATACCTCTAATTATAAAAAAATATATCCTGCCTCTCCTTCTCTTTTTCTCTCCTTCCAGTTGGCGGAGGAGCTGATATACCAAGGCTGGAGAGATGAAGTCGAAGAACTGGTTGCCCTCTTTTCCAAACCCAACTTTAAGGTGAAGAGTATTTCCTTCCATGGTGATGATGTGGTCCTGTAGCTTCACACGTGTGTCAACTCAACACTCCCCCAGCCAAGTCCTTTGTCCAGTCAAATCACGTCACTTCTACCAATGAAATACACCACTCCTAAAATAAATAGTTCAACGTTTTGGGAAATACGCTTGTTTGCTTATTTTGCCAAGAGTTGGCGTTATCAGAGAGGATTGATACCACTCTTTTGTCTCTATGACAAATACGAAGCTACAGCCAACAGCTGATTAGCTTAGCTTAGCACAAAGACTAGAAATAGAGGAAAGCAACTGGGGACTGCCCATTTCTCAGACGCTCCATTGTTCCGACCTCTCAATAACCCGAAAAATTTCCTTTGGTCCTACAGCCCACTAGTCCGACGTCCCTTTGGTGGCGAAATTACGAATCCCACTATGGCCACGCCAAGACCCGCCCTACGAAGCAGCTCAAATGGTTGGGGTTAGGCATTTGACCTTGAATGGTTAAGGTTAGGATAGCCGATTGGTCAGGGGATAGGACCTGAACAAATGGGGTTACTGAAGGGCGGGTCTTGGCGTGGCCATAGTGGGATTCGGAATATCGCTGGTGGACGTCGGACTAGTGGGCTGTATTTCAGGTTACTGAGAAGTCGGAACAATGGAGCGTCGGAGAAATGACATGGCACCAAGCAACTAGCCTGGCTTCTCAAGACTCTTCCTGTAAATCTACAACTTGACGTTTTTACACTTCAGTTTTTGCACTGATTAAACAAATGAGCTGTAACTAGTTAAGGTAACTGTTTCCTCAAGTGTCTAGTCCTTGTAGTTAGCTAAACTGTTAAAAAATAAAGCTGAGGATGGTTATTGTAGCTTATCTTCAGATCACTGTTTTGCTGAGAGTTAGACAAGAAGTATCAATACTGCTCTAATAGCTACCCATTAAATATGAAACTACAGCCAGGGAATGTTAGGTTAGCTTACCTTAGCTTAGCATTAAGAATGGAAGCAGGGGGAAACGGATAGCTTTGCTTTATCCAAGGGTACAAAAAAAACTGCTTAACTTCCTATGAAGTTACAATCTCTGTTTTTACACTTTGGTTTTTTGTACAAATTAAATAAACCAGATATCAAGTGTTAATTAGTCAGCTTTAGAGGTGCCAGTTGGCAAACTTTTGTTACCTTTTTACAAAGCCAGGCTAATGTTCCCCCCTGATTTCAAATTTTTATTCTACGCTAATTAAGCTAACCGGCTGCTAGCTCCAGCTATTTAACAGACGGACATGGGAGTGGTATCGCTCTTCTCATCTAACTCTTGACAAGAAAGCGTTTTTCTGTCACTGAAGCACATCCTATAATTGCCTTTCACATGGACCATATATGAAGCAAGAATGTAATCCACTCAGAAGATGTTGTTTTGCTTCCTTCTACTTCAGTGAGCCAAAGGATCATTAACAATACAAGTAACGTACTTATGATGGTGTGGTTACATGTTCAGTCATTTTTCTTGACATAGGTAACACTAGAACTCTAATCTGAGAAGATAATTTCCGTGCAGGAATGCTTCATCTGAGCTATTTTTATGCTGTTCAGGCGACTGAACACTGGAGCTTACACACACACACACACACATCAAAAACTTATATGGGTCACACAAAGAGACAAATTAATCCAACTGTAAATTCTATTAAATGTATTTCACCTAATCATTTTGCCCACTGAGAGGTGCTGACATCTATTAACCACACTGGAATTGAAGCTAATCTACTGCCTAGTTATGTTTATTAGTGTTCACTCATGTAGAGGCCCAGACTACTCAAATGCATGTTTCCTTATTTCAGATGTGATGACAGTCATATTTCAGACACACACACATACACACACACACAGCATACGGTTTTCCAGTGAGCTGCAGAAGTCGTGGCCTTTCTTAATGAGGAGCTGAGGCCAGCCGAGAACTAACAGGTTTGTTTGTACAGTCTTAATGACCTGTTTGTTCTTGGCCCCAACACAGGAGCTCACACATACTTATGAGAGACTCGGGGTATAATATTCTGTGAATGAATGTTTGTTTTTTGAAAACCTGTCTCTGAAAGTGGCCAGAGACACATTGCTCACGCACTGGCAGCTTCTGAGCAGAGCAACTGTTGATGGACAACATGGATAAGTAGACTAACTGACAGATCGATTGGCTGATTGTTAAAATCAAGTTGATGAGCAGATGTTTTCCTCCTCTTCTCAGTTTTTTTTTTATATATATAACAGTAAATTGTACCTTGTGCAGGCTCACAGTGAGAGATTAACGTTTATCTAGAATATTGTTTTTCTGCAAACAAACCTGGAGTTCTTGCACCGCCAAAGTTAACAAAGAGTGAACTTAAATGAACTGTCTGGGCATTGATAGTGAGTCATATATCATCCACAGTCCCTTCACTGGAAAAGCAGTTTTTTTGTGTTGTTTGTAAGACTGTTAGTAGTGTGGGGGGTTGCTTTCAGGTGGCCCACTGGCTGGCAGTACATTCCAGACCAAATCAAATTTGGCATGTTGGCACCAGCAAAACTGAAGGTTTGACCAGGAGGAAAGTGCGTTTTTTTTTTTATTCAGTCGCTGTAGTGAGTGCAGGCAGGCCAGCCACACTTATTGGAAGTTTTGCATAGTCTCAGTCACCATTAATTAGTCAACAGGGATTTTTGTTTGAGTGCTTACCATTTTTTAACCTCACAATTACATTTAACCATCTCTAGCCTAACCAGTTGGCCTAAATATGTTGATTTAAACCTGCACTGGTAGAACTGGTGACAGTGGTTCTTCATTGCGCTCCCATCTAGAATGAACACAATTAAATGAACAGACTTTTGCAGTGATTACACTGGCATTAGTTCACAATGTTGAATATGACAGCAGCTTGACAGCCAACGTGTTGCTTTCCATTTAGTTTGGAGTGTTCTGTTGGCTTTATCCAGTGCCATTTTTCCATACCAAGTGAGATGCATTAGAGGATACTAGCCCCAGTGCCACATCTATTCACAACACCTCGAATTCAAAGTGACAAACCTGACTGCAGATCAGCACCTTCGCCGTATTTCTGTTTCCTACAGGGTCTGCTGTCTGTCCATGATGCTGTAGCTCAGAGAGACTTTGAGCCTACTCTGCCACCAATACCTGATGATGTACTGGAGGAGGACGAGGATTCTGTCAAAATTGTCAGTCTGGTCAAAACCAAAGACCCCCTGGTCAGTAAACATGTCTTCATGTTTCAGAGGTTGAGTTAAAAATTTCATTTAACCCGTTTTTGGCTTAAATGAATAGTTCGTCATTTTGGGAAATACACTGATATGCTTTCTTCCAGAGAGTTTATGAGAAGGTTAATGCAGTACCACTCTGCCTGTATGTTACATGTAAATGTGCTGTTAAAGCCAGCAGGCTGTTAGCTTAGTAGGGCTGGGATGATATGCGATTTGATTCTTTCACTTTACATAAGTGCCCATTCGATTTGTATTGTAATTTTCATTTATTGCAATTCTTATTTCATTTGTAAAAAGAAGAGCATGTATTTTCTGCATTTTCTGCTTTCGCTCTGTTTAGCTGGAAGTGGTTATGATGTAGTCGCCGTCAGCGGTACCGTATAAACAGAAAATATTTAGGTGAATCATTGGTAAAAATAAGAAAATAAAAACTATTGAAACAGGGAAACAGCTAGTCTGGCTCTGTCGAGAGGGTGGTACAGTAGATTTTGTCTTTTTATTTTCTTGATCTCGTCTTAATTAGTAAGTTTTGGAGCTGTCTGAAGGCTAGGCCAGCTGTTTTCCCTTGTTTCCAACCTCTATGCCAAGCTAAAATAACCATTTGCTGGCTCTAGCTGCACATTTATGTTAGTGTGTACAGATATGAGAGTGGTATCAATCTTCTCAAACAAGTATAACTGTACTTTACTGCCTGTCAGCCTGTTTCTAATTTGGTCTACCTGGCCTTGTAATGCACACAAAACAAACACAAATGTAAGAATTTAAGTTAAGACAACCATATAACTGGGCAACTGCACTTAGAAATTTGTAATTTGTCCAGCCACAATATCTGACATACACAGGCAGTTCAAAGCAATAAACATGTCCATGGGACAGCTGAATTTTTCTCTGGTGACTGAATTTATGTCATGTTGTTGAACTGCGTGACAGCTCAAGCCATGTATGCCAAGGTGTAACAGGACTACAGCTCTTGGAATGACACGAAACATAAGAAAAGGTTCCTGCAGCCAGGAGTTTACAGTCAATTCTTCCACATCCTTGCTGCCATATAACTGCTGTGACACACAACATAGTTTCAGCATTGTTGTGTGTTTGTGTGTGCGCATATTTATGCATGTGTATCCACTCTCTTAAATTAGTCCTTTAAAGCAATATTAAGCATTACAATGGATTGGATTCTTTTCTGTTTCTGATGTAAATCAACTTGTTTCAAGGTCTTTAATCATAGCTCATTTTTTTGATACTACCGGAATGATCTGCCGTATTCCACCTTGTTCCAAGCCATTGTCACTTATTTCTGGAAATTTCCTGGATCAAGTGAATTTGGACTGAAAACGAACAAAACTACAAAGAGCGCATTTCTCTGCCAAGGCCACAAAATCTTCTAAATTTGTTATTTTAATAATAAAATGAAGTTCAGCTTTTATATTATTTGCATTTGGATCAATATCTCAATAAAATACATGTAGTGATGGACAGCTGTGGGGTACATGTGCCAGATTTATTCCACTCAAGTAAATCCAGTAGTTCATTAGAAAATAGCAGAAATGTTCAAATATGCCCTCACACACACAGTTTGTTTCTTAGCCTGTGGCATTACTTTCCAACAAATTATATTGAAATTTGTTGACAGGTTTCCTGCTAACTAAAGACAAACATCGCCATAAAAAAGTTAAGATGGAGATGTTAATTTATGAAATAAAAATATGATTTTAGGGGGAAAAAGGAGAATCATTTACTTAATGATACCTTTTTCCAGTGTGTGTATGCTCGTATGTTAGTGTTTGAGGTTTGAGAGTGGAATGTGCTTAGGACCAATAATAGAGAACACACTTTTGTATTGATCCCAAAACTAGATTGGAAGGGGACTGACCTTTTTCTGACATGGTCTCTTTTGATCGATCCAGCATGTTCCCGTTTTCCAGACAACAGGGTTACACCCGAGCGTGCGTGAGCTGATTGTAGTCCGCTACATAAGATGCTCTTTCCATTGCGATTTGCTCCACATCAATAACATCTGTTGAAAATAATGCTGATTTGGATAACCTTTTCCAGCGCTTTGTGTGTTACATGAAGGCAGCCGACTAAATGGTCCCGTCTTGATACAAATAATTTTCTCTGGAATGAAGCGACTCTAAATAAGAAACTTGTCTGGACTGTAATAAAACCAATGTGTTATTTTCACTATTCATCGCTTGACCTCTTTGTTCATCATCCTTTCATTCACTTATCACCATCCTCAAGGGGGCAACAATTAAGAGGGATAAATCCACGGGGGCTATTGTTGTGGCGAGGATCATGAGAGGAGGTGCAGCTGATAAAAGCGGTAAGATGAACAACTCTTTATTTATCACAGTTGTGTCCACTCTGCTCTGTCACAGTAGCTTTATATAAAGTTGTAGTAACATTATGATGGCGTATAGTAAATGTTACAGAGAAGAGCATGTGGTACAAATTTCCATATGTATTTCCAACACTTTGAAGGCCTGATCCATGAAGGAGATGAGCTGAAAGAGGTGAATGGAGTCTCACTGGAGTACAGGAAGCCAAAGGAAATCCTTACTCTTCTGGTTAGTCTCACCTCCTACTACTCTACAAATTTAGATTTGTTTTTTGCACATAAAACGCATGTAATTTATAAAATACGATTTTTTTATCATAAATTAAACTACCCAACAATATATATAGGCCTACAAGTATAGCTGAAATGATTCGACGATTAAACGCATAAATGTTTTGATTATTTCCAGTTTCTAAAATGTGAGGATTTTTCTGCATTGAGTACTTTAACTTTTAATACTTTGAGTACATTTTCCTAATGATACTTACATACTTTTACTCAAGTAACATTTTCAATGCAGGGCTTTTACGTGTAGTTTTACAGTGTGGTGTTAGTAGTTTTAACTTAAGATCTGAATACTGATTAGGCTGACATTGTTCGATATATAACTTATTGTCAACCGATCTAATGAAAAAAAAAAAAAACCAACAGAGCGCCAGTCCGTCTGTCAATACCTTTTTCAACTTCTCCACCATGTGTGTCTCAGGTCCATCCATATTTGTTCCTATTAAAGACAGAAAAACTTTAACAAGTCACAAATACATAGTTTTGTTTAAGAGAAGATCTCAGTCATATCCTTAAACTGTTGAACACTGTAGTTTTTAGCAAACGTATCCCAGACAGGAGTAAACAGTGCATTTGTTTTGGGACTATTTCCTGCTGTGGATTAATACACATTTGGTGCACTAGTGAGCATCTAGTATGTACAGGAGCAGGATGGTGTATTATGAAACTACGTTGCCCATGTTCATGAAAAAAATAACATGGGCAACGCTGTGGCTCATTGAAGTATTTCAATAGTTTCTGGACAACAATGGAGCTTAAATGAATAACAATAAGATACATCAGGATTTGACTGCACAGACAATGCGTGTTATTTACCTTTGGGCAGAACCAAGCTAGCCGTTTCCTCCTACTTCCAGTCTTGATGTTAAGCTAAGCTAATCGGCTGCTGGGTGTCGCTTCATATTTTCCATACAGACATGAGAGTGGTATCAATCTTCTCATCTAACTGAAAGCAAATATGAATTCCCTAACATATCCCACTACTCCTCTTGCGCAGGCTCGTTCTCAGGGTGAAGTTACATTCAAAATCATTCCTGCTTCCTCCAAGGAAGAAATGTCATCACATAAGAAGGTACAGTAAATATTAACTACATATATTCCCGTGGTGTGTGTTTTTTTTGTTTTTTTTTTAATGTTAGCATGCAATCTGACTGCATGGGGAAAGCTGCCCAGCTGGTTTCAGTAAAAAGAAATGAAATCAGTGCGTTTGGTTATATTTTGTGTTTTTGCCACGGTGCTGTCACTACAGCAGCACATTGTCAAGAACTAAATTCGGGTCAGACAGTCAAGGATAAGACAATAACTAACTTCATTACGATTTACAGCTTTTTTAACATTTAAACACTTGATTTATCATTTTCAAGATCCCCCATTTTCAAGTTCCCCAATCCTTTTCTTTGTTTAGGAAGATTTCTAGGCCACTACCGCCACATACATGAAGTGGATGTCCAAGCTGGAAATTGTTAGAGCAGGGAGTATTTGCAATGGATTAAGACAAATTATTTTCTATGATCATGGTCATTTCTCAAGAATGACACCAACATATGTGAAAAAAGCACCAGAGAAAGATGTTGTGTCCATTGCTAGGATACAGAAAATGTTCACAAAGCTGCAGTAGGAAAAGAGAAGACTGAATAAATTAATTAATTACATAATGTGTATTTTCCTTTGTCACCTATTTGTCTGAGACAGGGTTTCCGCAGGGTCTTAAAAAGTCTAAAATTTTAAAATCAAAATTTTAGGTCTTTAAAATTCTTAAATTCACTGAAGTATTGTTTTCTAGGTCTTAAATAATTATAAACAGGTCCTAATTTTCCGACGTCCATGTAACGATGCCTCTGATGCTCTTGTTTAAATTCCTTGGTGTTGTAGTTCTTTCTTTCGCTAGTTCAAATATAATTTTGCTGCATTATGACTACAAATGAGACCAACATGCAACTTACATTGCAGCCAATCAGCTTTTGTGTTATTGGCGCGAGTCTCTTTCGGATTGTAGCACAGACATAAAACAGATTTTATTCTTCAGCTATGGGGAAGCAAGTTCAGCGATACTTGGCTTGAAAAAACTGAATTTAGGGCTTATATATTATATATTAGTTGATGTTGCGACAAAGGTCTTAAATTTCATTCATAATGGTCTTAAAAAGGTCTTAGTGAAACCTGCAGAAACTCTGTTAAAAAAGAAACATGAAATGATTTTTCTATCCTCAGCTGTTTATGCGGGCTCTGTTTGACTATGATCCTAACGAGGATCCCACCGTTCCGTGCAAGGATGCAGCGGTAGCATTTGAAAGGGGTGACGTCCTCCAAATTGTCAGCATGGAGGATGACACCTGGTGGCAGGCCTGTCACCTGGGCGACAGCAACACTCGGGCAGGGCTCATCCCCTCGCAGCAGCTCCATGAGAGGTGGTCATTTTATGCATTTTAGTCGATAGCTACAATGGTCACTCACTTGAAAACACTGTCATATAATATCTATAAGACATTTTGATGTTTTGATACAGCCTTGTTTTATTCGGCTCTCTACAGGAGAGTTGCACTACAGCGACCTAAAGCCCTGTTCAAGCCTCGACGAGTCAAACCGCCAGGTGATGAGCCCAACGTTTGTCCATAAAATCACCACACCTGAAAAGAATAAAACCTTTTAACACTTTACCAATAAACATATTAAAGCGCCTCTAGCGCTAAGCTGAGAGGTGACAGGTCATGTCTGAAGATCCAGGTCATGGGTGAGTTCTGCTGCCCTCCTGTTGTACTCACTGCTTTTGTTTTCTCCACATGCTCCACAGATGAGGGGGAAGGTACTGTCGGTTTGAATTTGCTTTTGAAAACTTACTTTTAGCGTAATTTACATAATACACATGTATATTTTTGGTTTTGTTTTTTTTAAAGATTTAAGGCGGGGCATTTTCCAAAAATAATATTCATGTAATGCTCCCCGCATCGTATTTCCAAAATGTAGTGGATTCTTTTAAATGTTCCTCCAAGCAGGTTTATAGTATCTGGCCTTCTTCAGTGTGCTAGTTTTTCCGCTAACAATCAATTTGTAAGGATATGGTAGTTATTCATATTTCTAAATTGTGTATATCATTTCTAAATAAAACTATTATTAGAATTTCCAAAGCAAAATATTAGGACATTTGGGTCAGACCATATGCTAATACTTTGACTATGAAATTTCAGAGCAACGCACGTGTCATCCCCTTGTGGTTTGTGTCCACCATTTCCTCACTCTTTCCTCTTCTCTCTTCCTGATTTTCCAGTCCTGGAGGACGGAGACTACGGAGCTATAACAGGGATCCACGTTGGTGAGATGTTTGACTTGTTCCATTAAAAACCCACTGATACTGGAAAATGGACCAGTGTGATACAAGACAACACAACTCAGGGCAATTGAACATGACGGCTCACAGCAACACACATATAATGAATATATATTGAACTTAGCAATAACATTAAATGGAGACAAACCAGCAACAACAGGAGACCCTGGTTATATTTACATTACAAACCAGTTCATATGATGATGTCGTTTTGTGGTTTGGGGGATTTGAGGGAGAGGACTAGAACAGCAAATGTGGTTTTAGCCTTTCCATTTATCCCATTTGTCTTGATCTCATGGATTGGATATGATGTGCTTGTGTGTGTTTGCGTGCATATGAGCAGTGCATGATGTACATAGGGGGCGTGCACTTATGGCTGATTGTAAAAAGGCTCTTTATGTCGGTACAAGGCAAGGTAATTACAGATGTTACATTATATCAGTTCCAAAAGTCATGTGTATTTAATAATGTGCATTTCATCTTATCTCAGGCCAGCTTCCACCTGATGACGTGGTCCAGACTCTGTGTTTCCTCTTTGTCTGGCATGTAAACCTTTATCGATGCTGCACGACTAAATGACTGTATGCAGAGTAATCAGAGCAGAGAGTGGCTGAAAGAGAAGGGACATAATGGAGTACTTTGTGTAGATACACAAGTAAAGACATGGTGAAGAGGAAAAACAGTCTCACAGCTTGTACTTGTCCCCCGGTGAATGTTTAAAAAATAAAAATTGTTAGTGTTTGTTAGTGCCGTTTTCTGATACCTTTTAAACAGAGGCAGGCTAGCTGTTTCCTCCTGCTCCCATTCTTTATGCTAAACTAAGCCACCAGCTCTAGCTTGATATTTTAAAGACACTCTGAAATAAAAAAAAATATTGTTTTCCAAGTTCTAATCATGTGCCAATTGTTCAGTTATCTCTCGTTAGAACACAAATATGCCAAAACATATTTTTTTTATGACTCATCTTGAACTCGGTGGCACCCATCATATAAAACCGCACTTTACGGTTAGCTCATGAGTCACAGTAGCCAGGATGATAAAGAGAGCCTTTTGTAGCAAATTAGTATCAAACACACACCTCCTACACAGTAGCTCAGTTGGCAAAGAAATGTTTTACCTCTCCAAAGAATGTTGTTGAGGTCGGATTAAGGCCAATGTGAAGGATTGGATTACAATCCCTCTTGTAACTATATCCAGTCCAGATATTAAGTTTAACTTTTAATGAAAAATAAAATATGTCACATTACAGAAGCTAAAAAGGCTTTAAACTTTTGTTTTACAGTGACTTTAACAAAGAGGGGTTTCAATCTTCTTTTCTAAGTCGCTGCAAGAAAGCAATAAGCGAATAATCATATTTCCCAAAATATCAAAGTATTACTTCCAATGGTGAGACTGACTTATTCAATACCACTCATAGAAATAAAATGAAAGTAGAACGGACATTCCTATTAAAGTGCCCATATTATGAAAAAAACACTTTTTCTGGGATTTGGGGTGTTATTTTGTGTCTCTGGTGCTTCCACACGCATACAAACTTGGAAAAAAATCTATCCATGCTGTTTTGAGTGAGATACGGGTTTCTGAATGTCTCCTGCCTTCAGTCTCTGGGTGAGCTGTTCAAAATCTGCACGGCTTGTTACATAACTAGCCGAAACAACGGGCTAAACACAACCATTAGCATGCTAGTGCTAGTGTTAGCATGCTAGCTCGTTCTCAATGGCAAAGCACTGCTACAACACACACAAGTTCACCATAATCTACAAAAGAAGTACTTACATGTGCGCCCTTCTTTAGAAGAAGTCTCCCGGCTAATCCTGCCTTGTAACTGACCAAAGTTGGAGAAACAACCTTTCTTTTACTGTCTATGGAGCTAACTGACATGATCTATGATCTGAGCTACTGAGCATGTGCGAGTGGAATCAAAGAGTACAGAAGAAAAGATGATTCACTCTGTAACTAAAACAGAGACCTGAACACAAGGTGAAAAGAGGAGCTGCAGCAGTGAGAGAGAGATGTGCTGTACAACAAAAATATGGTGTTTTTTGAAAATTAAACCATGTAAACCTATTCTGGTACAACCTTAAAATACAATTATGAACCTGAAAAGGAGCATAATATGGCATCTTTAAAATAAACATAACAGGATGGTCAGAACGGCAGCCATTTTTATATGTTCCGTTGCCATTGCAATTGTGCATTGTGGTGGGCTAACTCATTATATTTCTATGGTCAATGCACAGTGCCGAGCGCCATTTTCTTTTGAACTAGTCAAATAAATGGTCTTGGACTAGAATGCTTCATACTGAGAGTTTATGTACACTCTCTTGCACTGCTAGGCTGAGGCTCATATCATTTCATCTTGATATGAAGGGCACAGGCCCAGTTCATGACATGCATTGCATGTATTCACTCACCCTTATTTCATACTGTCGAGTGCATCAGAAATGGCGTGCAGCATTTCCAAAAAATTTACTAAAGTTTTACAGCTGAGAGCATTTTCAGTAACACACATGATGAATTTCAATGCCAGAATTACTCAAGATTGACAATTACGATATGTTCTCCTCTAGACCTTATTTCATTCTATGAAATATGATTTTTTTGTTTGCTGTATAACATAGGTTTTATGCAGTATACCCGTAGACATTTCTGAGTGAAATCATCAGTTTGAATCCCATGTAAACAAAAGTTGGAAATCTCTACGCATAGTGGCATGTTTCTTAGAATGAAGCCCGGAGAGGAAATTGACAGATATGCTTACAAAGTGAAATTGCAGCTGACGTCGAAGAAAGCCTGGCAGCATCACTTAGCAGCAGTTAACATCATGAAAAGAGAGTGAGCTTGCCAAGCCAGGCCAGGCCAGACCACAGTCGCATGGCAGACGCTGGCTGTCAGACGGCCTACAAGCGACGCGTGACAGACTGAGTTGTCGTGTGTGGACTGAGAGTGTGCTTGACACCAGAGTTTGGGTGGCCCTGTTAATGGTTTTGTCTTCTATTCTGCTTCACATTCCTACTGTAGCTCTCTCTTCTGTCAGGGTCCTTGTTGTCATCTAAGTATCTCTGATGCCTTTTAACAGTTTTTAAGAGTTCTTGTTTTCACAGTTTTAATCAAGTGGTGTCCAAGTGGTGCACAAAGGGAAGCAATGTTTGTGAATTATGGAAGTAATTTAGGTCTTGAATAAATCAAACCTTACACGTGCAGCTTATTAATATGTGAAAGTAAGTTATCTCAAAATTGGGGTCATAATAAAACTAAATAACATGAAAATGGACCAAATAGATTGTCAGGAAGGATAAATATGGCCTTTCCTGTGTCAAGATTTTAAAAATATCTTTCTTTCGTGTTGTGATAGCTCCACTGATCATTATTTTTTTATTTAGACTACGTTAGTTACGGAGCTAAAAGATGAGTGAATAATAGACTTGCATTCGCCAGGTGACTCCAAATGAATGCTAATGTTTCTCTGTACCTGCTGTATGTTTGAATCAGTTCAGATTTTTTTTCTTAACACATTCACCACGTCAACTTTATAAGCTGATGTGTTGCGGTACGTTAAAGTAGCCAAAAAATGAAAGAATGCAAGTTTTAGGACTGTCCCAATGAGGCTATATCCTCCTGCTAGGCTTTCATTAATACACCTGGCAGGTCTCTCTCTTTTCCAGCTGGTTTAAGAAGGAGTTTCCGACTCGGGAGAAAGAGCAGTCTGGCCGGAGAAGCATCTCGGTCCGGGAGGTGGAGCACGGGGGTACACGGCTCAGTTTGTCCCCCTACCTACATAGAGGTTATCCCCTACCACAGAGACCCCAAGGACAGACACCGTCTGGTCGTTCTGGTTGGTACGTATGAGCTAAACATACGGTTGCGTAAAGAAACAGGCAAGTTCCCATCTTCTGTGAAAAGTTTGTTTTTCAAGCGCAATGCCAAAGCTTGTAGCTTCCTATGCTATGAATTAGTCTATGAGCAAGTTGTGTGACACATGTATACAACATTGCTACATACAAAGCCTATAACATGATAGTTACTGTGGTTATATGTACAATATCGCACATAGTTGTCAATTGTGTTCTGTTTTATATCACCCCGCTGCCTGTTTTTGTCCGTATAAAAAATTAAAAACAACATGATCCCATTCACTAAAAGGACAGTTTTATTGAAGCCGTTGTTGATCAAAAAGAAAAAGTAATGCATTGATGAAGATTTATGTCCCCACTCAAGAGTGCACGAACAATCCTTTCCCATCAGAACCACGTAAACACTGTCAAAGAGCTCCAAGTCAGAATATATTGTGTTCTCTTAAATTACCAAGTGGCCCACCCCATATTCACTTCTCTGCCAATCCTGCAGGCCTGCTCTATGTATTTTTTGAGCTATATCTCTCTCCGGGGAATTTTACATTGAGCCCCGCTGAATGGTTTTCTTTAATGTCATATTATGATACAAATGCAGGTCATCTCTGTGACCAAGGGAAATCAAAGAGAGAAGGGGAGAGTTGCAAAAATTAAGTCAGAGAGGAGAGAAACACAATGAACTGTAGAGGTGCAAAAACAAAACCAGATAGAGAGGAGATAAATGAAAGGTGAACGGAGAGAAGGGGATGAGTGGATTGTGAATAAGATCCCTCATAATGTCAGCCAAGTGCTCCATCATCAAACTGGAACAGTTAAGACAGCTTGGATTTAGATTTAGACCTCTTTAATTGAGTTGGAGCTTACCCCGACTCTGGATTACGTTTTACTGTCTGCTGTGAAGGCTCTTCATTGACCAAAGGTCATCATTAAGAATATATAACGTATTGGCAATGAGAGTTATAGACAGGGAAACCAAAGCCTGGATCGCTAAAACAGGACCAGCTGGATAATGTTTGACCAGGTTGGAAATATATCCATTTTTGTTTGCATTGCATACGCACTTTGAATGAAACAATAGACCGTTATGCCCCAGGAAAGTTGGTGAAAGCGACTGCCAGCCACTTTAAGCCCTACAGATCGTGTAACTTCTGAAAAAAAAAAATAAAGGTCAGTAGAAAGTATGCGGCAGAGCCTGATGATGCTCCTCTCCAGTTCTGTAGAGCAGCTGTGAAAGACATCAGCAGTGTTAGAGTGGAGAGTCTATAAACTTGATATTTTGTAATGTATCGAGCTCATGCAACGCTGTGATTGAAAAGGCAGGTATGTCAGGAATCCTACTTTCAAACAGCACTCCATTAGAGTCTGATGCAATCTGGGGCTGCGGAAACCGGCTTTAGAAGAAAATCCCAGATGCTACAGTATGTGTGTGTGCTTCATCCTGTGCATCCTACACTATAAGGACACTGACACTGTGCGGCTTTGCAGATGTCACATTTAGATGTGATGCTATAGATTTTCTAGGGCATAGGAGCAGTTAACGTTCAATAGAGAGACACAGGCTGAGAAAAGGAGTGAGGCTGGTTGGAGAATCGTTTTCAGACTGAAATCAGTATGAAATCAGAGCTCTGTCTGACTCTCTCTCTCGCTCCCCTTCTCCTTCTCTGATGATAAAAACAGATGTGTCACTAGATCACTGAGCCTATTTGATGTCAGAATTGTCGTGAGGAAAACATTAGTACACCGAGATATTAGGAATGAATACCCACATACAGAGCTCAGTGTTTTGATCTTTGTCTCAAGGGCCCAGCGGCGTTGGCGTTAATGAACTGAAGAGGAGGCTCCTGATCTCCGACCCTGACCACTATGGCGTCACTGTGCCGCGTAAGACAGACATCCAAAACTGTCACCTTTACCTCCCGCGCCCACAATGGTTTCTCATCTTTTTACAGCTGTGTTCAAGCTCCCGTCCTGTTCTTTCAGACACCACACGTGAGAAGAGAAGGCAGGAGAACGAAGGGGTGGATTATCATTTTGTGTCAACTCACATGTTTGAAGAGGATATTCTCAATCATAGGTACATATGCAGGTGCCGTTCTTAAGGCTTCCTTTCCCATGTTGTTAAAAATAGTCCCACTCACTCACAGATTGTTCCTGATTTTCATTTCTACCGCTGCCTGATTTCTGTCTTCCCTGTCTGTTCCTGTGCCTGTTTCTTTCTGCCTCAAGGTTTGTAGAATACGGGAGATACAGGGGACACTACTATGGAACAAGTCTAGACTCTGTGCACAGAGTGATGGCTGAGGGCAAGGTGTGCCTCCTCCATGTGCACCCGAATGTGAGTATGCCATTAAAAAAAGATGACATTCATGTTTACGTAGCGAACTGAATTTGACCAGGTGTCCGAGGAAAAGGACGTTTTTCCCTGGTAAATCATTCACATGCTTCATACTACACATGTTAATTGCAACGATTCCCCTTTCAGTAATAAAAATCTATAGTTTTTCATCTTATGACTTCTTGATGTTTAAATACAACCCCAAATCAGAAAAAGTTGGGACAGTATGGAAAACACAAATAAAAAAAGAAAGTAGTGATTTCTAAATGTACTTTGACTTGTATTTCATTGCAGACAATACAACAGCACATAATTTAATGTGTTCCTCATGATTTTTATTGTTTTTGTTTCAAAAAAACAAAATTCCTATTTTGGTTCTTGCAACACATTTCAAAAAAAGTTGGAACAGTAAAGCATTTACCACTTTGTAATGTTGCCATTCCTTTTCACAACACTTAAAAGACGTTTAGGGACTGAAGATACCAAGTGATGAAGTGTTTCAGGTGTAATTTTGTCCCATTCTTGCTGCAAACAAGTTTAAGGTGGGCAACAGTACGGGGTCTTCATTTTGCGCTTCAAAATGCGCCACACATTCTCTATTGGAGACAGGTCGGGACTGCAGGCAGGCCAGTCAAGTACCCGTATCCTCTTCCTCCGCAGCCAGGAATTTGTAATGTGTGCAGAATGTGGGTTTGCATTATCTTGTTGAAATATGCATGGATGTCCCTGGAAAAGATGTCTTCTTGAAGGCAGCATATTGTGCTCCAGAATCTCTATGTACATTTCAGCATTAATGGTGCCATCACAGAAGTGCAAGTTACCTTTGCCAAGGGCACTGACACAACCCCATACCATGACAGACCCTGGCTTTTGGACTTGTTGCTGGTAATAGTCTGGATGATCCTTTTCTTCTTTGGTCCGGAGCACACGGCGTCCATTTCTCCCAAAAAATACCTGAAATACTGATTCATCTGACCACAGTACACGTTTCCACTGTGTGATGGTCCATCCCAGATGCCTCCGAGCCCAGAGAAGTCGATGGCGCTTTTGGACACTGTTAACATAGGGTTTCCTTTTGGCACAGTACAGTTTTAACTGGCATTTGTGGCTGTAACTACGTATTGTGGTACTTGACAAAGGTTTGCCAAAGTAGTCCTGAGCCCATGTGGTGATATCGCTTATAGATGAATGACGATTCTTGATGCAGTGCCGCCTGAGGGATCGGAGATCACGGTTGTTCAGCTTAGGCTTGCGCCCTTGTCCTTTACGCACTGAAATTCCTCCACATTCCTTGAATCTTTTAATTATGTTATGCACTGTTGAAGGTGAAATAAGCAAATGTCTTCCTATCTTTCTTTGAGGAACATTGGTTTTCAACATTTCAATAATTTTCTCACGTATTTGTTGGCAAACTGGCGATCCTCGGCCCATCTTTGCTCCTAAAGGACTAGACCTTTCTTGGATGCTGCTTTTGTACCAAATCATAATTACAATCACCTGTTGACATCACCTGTTTCAAATCACATCATTATTTAATCAATTTACCTGATTACTAGCCCTTAATTGCTCCTGTCCCAACCTTTTTTGGAATGTGTTGCAGGTCTGAATGACAGGAAAGGATGTATATTTACAAATGAAAGTAAGTTGACCAGACAAAACATGAAATATTTTGTGTTCACATTGTCTGCAATGAAATACAAGTCAAAGTACATTTAGAAATCACTTTTTTTTTTTCATACTGTCCCAACTTTTTCTGATTTGGGGTTGTAATAAAAAGGAATTTTCCAGGGGTGTGTGTGTGTGTGTGTGTGTGTGTGTGTGTGTGTGTGTGTGTGTGTGTGTGTGTGTGTGTGTGTGTGTGTGTGTGTGTGTGTGTGTGTGTGTGTGTGTGTGTGTGTGTGTGTGTGTGTGTGTGTGTGTGTGTGTGTGTGTCCACACTACAGTGTTTGGTTCCTGGCAGTGGTGCTTCCCTTTTGGCCAGGCCCTCAATTGACACCACAATTGGTAGTGTTGGTATTGTGGGTTGCGTGCTACTGGTTTGTTGCGGTGCCTGGCCTGGGCAAAGGAGAGATAGCGTGAACCTCCACTTGTTACACCCTGCCAATTAAGGTCCTTGCTAACAAGTAGGGAAGCACATTACGCTCTTCACTGTCCCTACAGAAACAGTGGGAGTCAGCAGTCATGGGTGTTGTGGTACACAAGGACAGTCCAAAATCTGTAAAAAGAGGGATGGAATGGATGGATTCCTTATTCTGTACAAACTACCATATTTGGTTGCAACATTTCAGATTATTCAACAATAACTTCAAGAGCTGGGCCCATCTTCTGAAAATTATTGTTTTCTTGTAATGTAGTGTCTACGTTGTTTACACAACGTATTCTACCATAAATACTTTCTGCCTTCATCTGACCTACTTCTTTTTCTTTTCTCCGTCACCACAGAAAATAAAGCATGTGTACACATCTGAATTCAAACCGTACGTGGTGTTCGTGAAGCCTCCGCATATGCAGGAGCTACGCCTCACCCGACAGAGAGCTAAATTCATCTGCGCTGAAGAGGACAAGAACTCAGTCAGGACCTTTTCAGTAAGACAAACTATAACATAAACACACAAAGCACAGTCCACCAGGTACATGTGTGGAGTCAGGTGCTTGTTTCATGTCTTGTAACACGCAGGGCGGTGTGAGGTCAAACACTCTGGCCTTAACGCACCCACGCAACCCCACCCCACAGACATGCACACCTAAACCCTCTCACTCATGAGCGCACCTTGCTTTACACATGGCTGCCCCTTTGGTTTGCATTTAAGAGACGTTTAAGAGACAGAGGGTGTTACGAGGCTTACTTGGTGGGTGGCTTCTTGTTCCATAACTGGCGTACAGGTGAGTATGTGCGGGATGATACTCCAGGAGATGAAGGGTTACACCTTGTGTGTGATGGACTGAAATAATTACTTATTGAGGTGATCAAAACAAATCTCAAAACAAGAGCATGTATGTTTGATGGTAGATTTGTGACAAAAAGCTGCTTGGTCACTTTCATAATCCCCATCTGGCTTCTTCTTCACTGTTTGACCCTGGCTGCCCATGTTGCCCTTATGAAACCCATGAGGTCACACACCTGTGTTGCAGCATGGCTGGAGTTTGCCCAGTGCCAAGCAAATCATCCCTTAGAGGGTTCAGGCGTATCTTATGGGGCTGTGCTTTCAACTTGTACTACAGCTGGTGTGAAAAGGCCTCTTATCCTTTACTCTCAGCATGTAACGATGTGTTACGCCTTGGTCAGTAGAGCTGAATGCTCACGGGGATCCATTCCATGTCCTGTTACGTTACAGTATGTGCAGATTATTGTGAAACATCTTTTTGGACGATGTCACCATATGGTCAGGCTTTAGCTGTTCTGTTTCCATCAACAATGTTTGTCAGATTAACAATGAAATCATCGTTAATCATCAATTTGTTTTAGTGTGGATTCCTTTCATCTATTGCTTGATGGTTAATCAAAGGATACTCGAATCAAACTATGAAAGGAGCTGGATGGAGGTTATTATAGCATTGTGTTACAACATTGTATTTACCCAGGTGTTCTCTTGTCACAGGAGGAGGATTTTGAGGACATGATTAACTCGGCTGAGACCATGGAGAGCCAGAGCGGTCACTTGTTCGACAAGGTGATCGTTAACGGAGATATCGCCATGGCGTTCAGAGAGCTGAAGGCGGCCCTTGAGAAAGTGGAGGCAGACGTCCAGTGGATTCCTGCAGAGTGGATTTGCTCTTCACCAACAACAGCGCGGAGAAGTTGTGGTCATTTGGACAGCTGGATTTAAAGTTTGAATTTACAAAGAAACCCAGGAAAAAAGGACAAAAAAATGTTTCTTAATTATATGTAGTTTACCTTGAACGTTGCATTTTTGTCATATTTTAAATATTTTTACGTTTGCAAACAAGTCCTGTGATTACCACAATTTTCCATAGTGTCCCTTAGTGTGTATCTAATTAGGCAAACAGAATCCATCTCTCTCTCCCTCCGTCTGTCTAAGAGACAGTTTTTCTGCTGGCATTTGGCTAAAAAAACATTGGCTCGCAGGACAGAAAAGAAGAAGAAAAGAAAAAAAAGGAAACTCTGCAGAGCTTGTGGCTGAGTGTAATCCTTCCCTGCCAAGTCGCAAACATCAGCATGTAATTATTCTGACAGCTGCTGCACTTCAATTAACTGTAATGTACACCAGAGAAATATTATGAGTAGCAGTCAGGGAGGCATTGCGCCAACAACATGCTGTACAAAATAGGGACAAACGAAAGATAACAGTCAATTAAAGACTGCAGATGAAGAGGGAAAACCTGTTTAATGGCTGTAAGTTTCAGAATTGTGTACATATTGTAGATGAGGACAATAGATGCTTTAACGTGTTTGTACGTTTCACAATTATTGTACTGTAGACACTATAGAAACTTGGCTGTTAAAGATTTTAAGGGGTAGTATTTTTATGCACCCTACACTAGAAATATACTCCATTATGGACCATTAATTGTAAAGAAGCCTTTTTTTTAAATACACAAACATATTGAAGCGGTTGGCGGATCAATCCCAGGTCATCCGGCCACATGTCAAAGTGTCCCTGAGCAAGACACTGAACCCCAAGTTGCTCCCCGGATGCTATAGCTGTCCACTGCTCCTAATACTTAGGATGGGTTAAATGCAGTAATAGAATTTCACTACATTGTACTGTGTGTATGTGACGATTAAGAATAAAGTTTGCTCCTTTGAGTTTGATCCTTTTGATCCTTTTTGATGAATAATTGGCAGTAACTCCCCATTAGTGAAACTCCATTAACAAATACTCATATTTGAGCATCACAGCTGCCTGACGGGTGCAGATTCTACTGTTCTGCTTCACACAAGCTGCTTAATCTTATTGTTTTTGATGGCTGCATTCCTCCACATTCATGGTGTTTCCTTCCTCTTTTTGGATGCCGTGTTCAATTGGGTGTGAAGGAGTGTTAATGTGTCTATCATGTCGGGTTTGGGAGGAAGAGGGGAGCAGTGTGATGTGGGGAGACGGTAATGGCTTTCTAGGGACTTGGGCCTTCGCAGACATACAGAGAGAAAGTTACGACCACACATAAAATCTTACTGTAGAAGCATGGCGAGGCTATAGTGGATTAGGCTGCAGGGATAAATAGCACGGCATTTTATTTTGCAGGTATTTATTTGGCTTTGGCAGACATATTGTCAGTGTTAAATAGATGAGTGGAGATGTACTCAAAACGTACAAACCAGACTGTCACAACAGTCGCACGTCTGCCATGCTTGAAGCCTGACCTCAGCCAAAGTGTGGCAGTATAACTTCATCACACCACTGAGAATCTGCAGGCACCCTCTGAGATCATAATGATGCCATTTAAGACACCGGAGTGGTCCAATGAAAACCCACCGTTATATGTTCACTGCAGCTCCCAACTTCAAACATTACACAGCAGTATGATGTCAGTTGGTCTCGGATAATTTGGCTCAATCATGTAACTGTCTATTCAAAGTATGTAAAAATAAATACGACTATTGTTAAACAATATCTCCATCGTTGAATTCATTAGCAATAAAACATCAATTCAATACACTCACAGTCAGGGGCATCAAACTGGGGGGGGGACTGAGTACCCATGTGAGGAGGGCCCAAAAAAGAATGAATAGCTGTGGATGTGGGGAGGGGCCCATAGAAAATGCCTTTATACAGGGCCCAGAATTTTGTGCTATGCCCCTGCCCACAGTTTATGGTTTTATGACTAAAGTAAAACGGAAAGTGAACACATCTGACCTGACCAAAAGACATGTTTGTTTGTTTTTTAGATTATTTTTTGGGCATTTTTAGGCCTTTATTTTCACAGGACAGATTAAGACATGAAAGGGGAATGACATGCAGCAAAGGGCCGCAGGTCGGAGTTGAACCCCAGCCCGCTGCGTCGAGGAGTACACCTCTACATATGTGTGCCTGCTCTACCAACTGAGTTAACCTGGCCACATGTTTGTTGTTTTCTGCTTGTGGTTCTCTCGCGAGGTCACCCAAATATGATGTCTTTAAGCCTGCAAAGCTATAAACACAACATTGACAGTTTATCACCTTACAGAGTTGTTATTGTATTAGCAAACAATTTGCATATTCATCACTCTCCTGTTTGGTCTGTTTTGGTGTACACCAACTCCTGAGGCAAATATCTGGTTCTTTAGTTTAAACAGCCTTTTCCCCTTAGCCATCACAACTCTGAACTCCTCCCTCTGCTACCCCCCCTCCTCACAAGCATTACCGTGATTGTGTGCTGTTGTTGTTCATCCAAAATGTGTTTGTGCTGCAGAGAATAACATACTGTACCGAAAACAAATTCCACCGGCCTTGGTCGTCGGGCTAATAAACAATCTATCTATCTATAAACAGTCTAATCTAAATGTTCGACGATGTTCACCAGCTGGTTGCTAACATCAATTTGTTGCTGGTTGGGTATTATACAGTAGGTTTATAAAAACATCTGCGGCTTGAAACAGTAAAGTTGCAGGCCATAAAACTCATGAGCAGAAATATGTTAAAGTGCTCATATTATGCTCATTTTCAAGTTCATAATTGTATTTAGAGGTTGTACCAGAATATGTTTATGTGGTTTCATTTTCAAAAAACACCATGTATTTGTTGTACTGCACATTGCTGCAGCTCCTCTTTTCACACTGTGTGTAGAGCTCTCTGTTTCAGCTACAGAGCGAGGCATCTCACTTCTGTTCTATCTTTGTTGGGGGTCGCACACAAGGGGGCAGGCTTCTCTCCACAGAGTGAAGCCTCTTATGGCGCCATTTTAATGCTACCAGACTCTCACCCTCCGTTAGCATTCCATTGACTGCCATTAATTTTGATGTCACTTTGACAGTCAATAACTTTACATCTGAAGCGTTTAAAGACTTAATTTGCCCATTGTTTATTTCTAAAGAAACACGGCAATGCATAAAAGGCTCCATTACCTTGTACCTCACATTATTGCTCAGACAGACGTTTTTGTAAAAATAGGTTAACGATTGTGTCATAACCAAGCGACCTACTGTCGCATAGTACAGGAATTACCATATAGTACAGGAGAAGCTCGCAGGCAGTTTCGACGTACATTAGCTGTTTAGTTTAATTACTAATGTTAACTATCATTTTAGTTAGCAATAGTTAGCCTGTACCTATGTTATCTCCTTACATATACCTACACTCTGTCTCTGCAAGATCGGGAATGATTGAGATTTCTCTTGGCACAGCTACCAGAAGACTTACAACGTTCAGACACGTTACTCACATCACATCTACCTCGTCAAGCTCACTTTGCAGCTGCGCAGTAATGCTAGAGCCTAACTGAAAAGTGCTTCTAATAGACTTCACTCGTCTCCGTCCAGAGCAACGGGATCTGTCGGTCCATTTTATAGACTGTCTTCGGTCGCACATGCACAGTAGATAGGTCAGTACTGCTAGCTAGTCTGTTGCAGAGCATGAGGTCGTGCCATGCTAGCAGCTAGGCGAGCATTATAATGTGTGTTACAAAGTGACGCACGTTTGTCATGGAAGTAAAGGCTGGACTACAACAGAGCTGTTTGGAACAGTTTATGAACAGTGTTTTCTGTTAAAGATGGTAAGTCCCTTTGGGATGGGGACTTTGTGCTTTTTCACTTTGTAAACCTATAACATGCACTAAAAATATATATAACCCAATACAGGAAAGGGGAAAGGCCAAAAAGCATAATATGAGCACTCATATTGCTACAATCTGAGTGATCTGAGAAGGGAGTGATAATTCACTGTGGGTTTGTCACTACAAGCCACACCTTTCACTTACATTGGATCCATTGCTAATATAAAAATATTTTAACTGAAGACATATTGGTAATTTAGCTGTAACTAACTCCTCTGGTCACAGTGGCCTCTGTTCAGTAAAAGTCTCTTATTCCAATCGATAAATTAGAAGCTATACTTCAGGATATTTGGGAATACAATAAATTTCTCCCAAACACACTTGATAGTGATAGTTTGGCCCTTTTGGCCTGAAGTTTGTGAACCTGCAAGACACACACACACACACACACACACACACACACACACACACACACACACACACACACACACACACACACACACACACACACACACACACACTACCCAAACAAGAAGAGATATATGTCCTTCCACAGTGTTTTTTACTAGTCTCCTGGCTGCCGAATGTAGGTGTGTTCCCAGCTAATGTCAACAGTCGAGCCTGTGAACGTATCACAGAGGGACGGGAGTAAATGGTGTGTGATAGCATGTAGCGTTCTCTGGCCACTGCTGAGGAATGTGAGCGAGGAATTTACTGCACCTAACGGGGATGCTTCTGGTCCATGTGTTTTTCTGCTTTGAAACCATTGAAACTCAACCTCCCCACCAATACTGCTGAATGATGAACAGGGGCGAGACTTATGGAGCCCTTTAATATGTTTAACGGTCAAACAAGTGCTGCTAGGATGTTAGCCATAACCTTCAAAAGTTGGCTGTAGGCAGGAAAAACGCATTTTATCACATATTTACATAAAGATTATTTTGTGATGATTGTGTATGGCAAAGTCATTATCACTGCGCTATATCCAAACAAGTGGAGGGTTTGATGTCAAGAGGGAAAACATACAGGGATGACAGCTAAAGTTGAACCACAGTCTTTGAATACTGGGCCCAGTGCCAGCATGTGGTCATGTAGTTCCACTAATAACGACGCTAAGCTTCTTTCAGACCCACTTTTTGTAATTGTTTACAGTCCTTGTTGCTTCAAAATGGAGACAAACATTTACAAATATGAGCATTATGGTTGGATTAGCCCTGCTCACACTGCAGACAGCATGAAATATACACATTTATGACACTCAAATGCACACACTGACACACTTTCTGACTCCAAAAAATAGGCGTATATAGGCGAGGATCAATTTCATTTTCCAGTGTTTGTGTTAACTACATTAGGAGACAATTTGTACTGAAATCCATTTCAGCTCAACAGGATTCACTGCTGAACATGAGGCACAGTTTGGTGGTTTTGCTGGTTATTAGCAACCATGCAATTACACCCATAAATTTCCAGAATCCCCTGGTAAAACATGCATTAATATCTGCTGACACGATTTTTGGTAAAACCGCAACATATTCATACGCCATGTAGAAAATATGAGAGCATGTCGGAGTGCTTAGCACAGGCTGCCGTCACACCAGGCAAAATCTCACTAGTAAATCTGATGACCACATTTGCTGATATTCATGTGCAGTATTTTTCTTATCCTGGAGTGCTACCGAGGCTGCCGCTCTGCAAGCTTTTCCTCACAGAGCTCTCCAGAGAAGGGATTGGACGGCGGGATAGCCAATGGGCGGCTGAGCAGCAGGTTATTTGAACTCTCCTCACACAGCTCAACTAAACCAGACAACATCGTCTTGACTTTTCAAACATTTTTCTCTCACAAGAGTCTGTCATCGTCTGTCTGCTCAGTCTCTGCTCCTGTGGGCACAGAAGTAAGAGGAAGGAACACTTTTTTTTCTTTTCTTTTTTAAATTCCCTTTACATTGAGTGTATCCAGGATGGGAACCTGCTGCTTCTATTTACATCTGGAAGTCAACTGATGCACCTGTTGATCGAGGAAAACTCTCTGTGTTTAACAATGAACAAAGTCGCTGAGATGAAGTCTGACACTCGGCTTCATTTTGAGGACAACGTGAGATCAGAGGAGAGGAGCAGACTGAACTGTGTAGACTTACCTCAGAGCAGTTTAACAGACGGACAGAATACAGACCTGCTGCGGTGCCAGGAGACCAGTGACAACAGCTCTCCTATCAAGTACAGAAGATATGGGTACGCCCTTGTTGTCTGTGTTGGAAATATAGTTCTAAACAGTTAAAACAGGGGATTGTATTTTGTATTCCAGTGGTAATATGTATCTTAAAATGCTAAATTTAAGATAATTCTCTAACCTGACATTATGTCATGTTAAAATGTTTTTTTGTTTGCCTTTTCATACATAGTTAAATAGTTCTTTGCTGTTCTTTAGACATGGAAGTTACAGACAGACATAATTTAGCATTGTGTTGTTTCATGTATAAATGTCCTAGTTTAAACAGAAGGGATTGTAGGTGATCTCTGTGTATCTATGAGGCAACTTGTGATTCCTCCAGGTCTCGTCTGGGTGGGGTCAAAGTTCGCCACAAGAGACAGGTGCTGCAGGACATGGCCCGACCGCTGAAACATTGGCTGTACAAACACCGGGACAACCCCTACCCCACCAAGACCGAGAAGGTCCTGCTGGCTCTGGGCTCACACATGACGCTAGTGCAGGTGAGAGACAAGCTTGTGGAAGAAAGCAGGGATGATAGAATGAAGGAAAAGTGACTTCAGGGATGTGTTGATTTTGAGGTTTGTGGGTTAAAAAGATAAGTCATTGCTGTTTTATAACAAGGTGCATGTATGCAGGTTTCAAACTGGTTTGCGAACGCCCGGCGGAGGCTGAAGAACACAGTGAGACAGCCGGACCTGAGCTGGGCTCTGAGGATCAAACTGTACAATAAATACATCCAGGGGAACGCTGAGAGACTGAGCGTGTGCAGCGATAACACCGACTCAGATGGTACGGAATGCAGAATTGTTTTATAGTGTGTTTAAGATCATTTCTCTTCCTTTTTATAAATGGAATTATTGAAAACAGACTGGATTTGGACACTTCTTGCCCACTGAAACAGCAGTTCGTATTTATCATAGTTTGTAACATCATGTATCATGTATTCATATGAATCATGTAGCCTACATTCAGGCTTTACAACATGAAACAAGTCACAGTTTTGTTTCCATTGCTGCAGATGAAGAGTGTCCCTTACAAACTCCAATCAGCCAATCAGACTTTGGCAGGTCATCATCCCACAAGAGCGTGCTCGAGAAGCAGGGCAGCGTCCTCGCCATGGCGGACTCCGCCAACAGTGACGACAGCGCGTCGCCTCCATCCAAGTACAAGAGCAGTTTACTGAATCGGTATCTGAACGATACCCTGCGGCACATGATGGTGACAGAGGCTGACGGCGTCACCTCGACCCGCAAGAGGAGGAGCCACTCCGAGTCGTTCAGCTCCAACGAGTGTGATCGAGATGTTGTATCTCCGGCGTCGTCCTACGAAACAGAGGCCAACTTTGTCTACCACATGGGTGAGAGATGCAGGACAATATAACACATTAAAGCAGAGATGAGTGTTCTTACTTGAGAGGAAAATGCCACTTTAACACAGAATCTGCACTGAATATGTGTAAAAAGAATCAGGGAAAGCATGTAATAATGCAACATAGAGGGAAAATTGGGAGAAAAAGAGATGATAGCACCCCCTGTCCACAGAAATCAATAATGCATCTTCCTTGTTAATTGCAGATTTATGTTGAATGTCAGGTAAAATTACATTTTAACTACCCTGCTTCCCCTCAGTTCGTTTTTAACACACCACAGTGTACAGTAAAATAAGAACAGACTGAACAGAAACTTCCACATGGTCCCACAGAGCTCCCTGACATTAATAAATCTCTGGCATTCCACTGAAAGTCAGAAGCTCTGCAAGATTCAATTATAAAGTTACAGCAAATCTGGGAGGGAGTTTGACACCTGGGTGCCCTTTCAGACCTATAGGGAGCCCAGCATACTGACAACCCTTGAATCCGCTAGAGGTACATGAGCCAAAGCCTTTACAAACATTACTAATAAAGACTCATGCAGACGCTGAAATCCCTCATTTTAAAATTGGACGGAGCTCATGCTGGCTGCCGCTGCACACCGCAAATATCATTTCCATATACTAGAATGTGCCATTTGTTCCGCTTCAGCTTCTTGCCATGGTGGAAATGTCCGGTCCAGTCTCAAGGACAATTACAGAATGTCTGAGACTTTATTCTTCCCAGGGTGAGAAGTGGGAAACTCAGCCAAATGTAGAAATGGAGCAGTCTGTCAGTAAAGCACTGAAGACGTCTCGTAGAGCGACAGTCAGAGAGCTGCCACTCATCTGTGAGACATCGCAGAGCCAGATCACTAATATCCATTTGGCTTTTCCCATCATCTCTTTGAGGGTGTTGCTTCCCTGACTCATGTGTGCTTTGGCAGGCAGCTTGAAGTGTTACTTTCCTACTCAAAATCAATCTAAATGTACATGACATTATAAGAGTTGTGAAAAGATTTTTGAAACCAATTCTACGCTTTAGCATATCTCATCAGTTTCACTCTAAAAATTCAACAAGGCATGCTTTAAGTTCCTTTTTTATTATTTTAGAACCATTTCCAGGCAAACATTACATCCTGGTCCCAGTCTGAAGATGGTTATTTAATGGATATTTTTTATAGTCTGTGACAAGGCTTAATCTGTATCCTGGAAACTTATTTTAACCTCAAATTGGTCTACAGATCGGTAACTTGAATAACTGGGATACTTCATCATTTTAACAGGCTTGTGCTATATATTTAACCAGTGAAATGGTATATCGTATAAAGTGTACTGTCTTACCTAAACTATTAAACAAATATAGAATAATTTGACAAATATTTAATTAGTGTTTATATCAATCAACAATGATAATTCAAGGTTTCTCATTTACCTCATTCATTTTAGGGAATAGGTGGACATTTTGGGAATTACGTTTATTCACTGTCTTGCCAAGAGTTAGCCATGAGAAGATCTGTTAACTATCTACAGCCAGCAGCAGGTTAGCTTTGCGTAGCTTAGCATAAAGACTGGACACAGCTGGGAGCGGTAACTTCCTGGAGTCTCCGCAGGTTGCTTTGCAATTGGTTCCGGCCGTAGCATAGCCTGCTGGTAGCATGGATTTGTAACCTTTGGAAAGAGACAGGCTAGCTTTTTCCCCTTGCTCTAGTCTTTATGCTAAAGCTAAGCTAGCCGGCTGCTGGCTGTAGCTTCATATTTACTGTACAAATACAGCCTGCAGATGGTTAGCCTAGCATAGCTCAAAGACTGTAAACAGCTAGCTTGGATAACAAAGTCCACTTACCAGCATATTTTAAAGGAGAATTCCGGTCGATTTCAACACGTAGCTCTGTTGTTTGTAAATTTGGAGTGCTGTCAGTAGCAAGAAAAATTAAAACAATCAGTGTTGCCTACACCGTGTTATCCTCCTGCTGTTAGCACCCAACAGGCTTAAACAAGGCAGGTTTTAAACGGGTTTTTAGCCTCTAAACATGTTTGAAATGTCATTACAAGTGCTATGTTTATAGGCTAAAACCACATTTAAAACCTGCCCTGTTTAAGCCTGTTGGGTGCCCTAGCAGGAGGATAACATGGTGTAGGCAACACCGATTGTTTTTGTTTTTCTTGCTCCTGACAGCACTCCAAATTTACAAACAACAGAGCTACGTGTTGAAATCGACCGGAATTCTCCTTTAAGTTCACTAATTAGCATCTCATTTGTTTTATCAGTTCAAAAATGTAAGTCTTACGTGGGGTTATGTGCCGGGCTATGTTTTAGATTGGCGCATTAACTTTTTTCCTTTAGATTTTGTACAGATAAAAATAATATTAAGTGAGGTATAACATGTTAATTTGTGAGCATTAGAGGTGCTTGACTAGTAAGTTGTTGTTTTTTTACCTTTGGACAGAGCCAGGCTAGCTGTTTCCCCCTGTTTTCAGTCTTTATGCTAAGTAAGGGATAATGTAGAGTGAGCCGCGCATTATTGCAAATTAGAAACTGACAGGGTGATGCAGAACCTCGACGTGAAGCGGAGGTCTCTTGAATTGGCCTGAAGAGAGCTAATAAGCGTATTTCCCAAAATGTTACACCATTCCTTGAAACACGTTTTTGCTTACTCAAATCATACGTCTTTTGGACTTTGTGGCAAGCACTGTTTGTGCAAACTTTTAATGTATCCCTGCTGGTCATATTAAGGGTTACTGTAACCCAGTACGGCTCCTCTGTGGAGGTAAAGTGGAAAGTGAAGCTGCCAGATTCATGACAGCCACTAACACCATTAACACGTTTATACTCCACCCGTGAGATGGCTAAAAGTAAACCTCATATGAGGAACTAATAAGTGATGCCACTACAGTGTCTTACAAGGACACTTTAAACATATCAGTCTGAATCCCACAGGCAGTAAAAGTCTTATGGAATAGCATAGTAATGTTACTATTTTCTGCACAGGAATGTGAGGATGTTTACACCATATAATATTGTACACGCATTGGCTTTAGTATTTCCCTAAAAATGGCTGGAGAGTCATAAATGTGTGCAGAATCAGTTTTATTAGAAGCAGAACAGCGAAAAACATATCTGGACAAATGCCTTGCTGCGTTTTCCACCCATTTTGTTTCAAATGAAAATGTATGCAAGGGGAGTCTCTTGTTCACGAATACATATCCTAGCATAGCATTAAGGAAATAAGGTGTTACAATATTTTCTCAGTACACAGTTGTTTTACAGTGTGAATCCCAATGACACATCTGTGAGATGACTGAAGGGATTTAAACCAATATTGTGGGAGAACATACAAATACTTAAGTCAGCTCATGTAGACAATATTTAATTATGAATGGGTTACATGAGACTAGAGCTAAATTCCATATACAAAAAATGATCTACGTTTCAAACTAATTCAAATATATGTATTCACTTTCTTGCCAAGAGTTAGAAAGGAAGATGGTTACTGGGTGGTAAATAGGAAGCTAAAACCAGCAGGTAATTATCTTAGCTGATGTAGCTTAGCGGCTTAGTGGTGAAAAAAGCCAGCCTGCTATGTCAGGAGTCTCCACTGGTAACTCGTTACTCTGGTTTTTGTACAGACTAAGCTAACCAGCTAGCTGTTTCCAGTATTTGTGCTGAGCTAAGTAACAGTCTCCTGGCTCCAGCTATATATTTAGCGTACAGACCCCTGTCCATTAGATATGAAGCTGGAGCCAGGAGGCGCTTAGTTTAGCACAAAGAGTGGAAGGAGGGGGAGACAGCTAGCCTGGCTCAAGTAATATTCGCCGTCTGTGTTAAAGTAGGCTACTCATAACAAAAACAACTTTTAGAAAAAATGTATTGACATGCAAATTAATCTCACCAAAAACACCTCTGGTGTGTTAAAGCCTTCAGTCCAAAGGTTAAAATATTTCTTAGTGGGGGGCTATGTGCCAGACTGTTTCATGACCGTAAACGTCATAAACGTTTTTGGACAGATTAAACAAATGAGCTAAAACGTGTTATTAGTGAGCTTTAGATGTGCTGGTAGTCAAATGTCATTATCTTCAAACAGAGACAGGCTAAGTGTTTGGTTTTCAGTGTTTGTGCTAAGCTAAGCTAACCAGCTGCTTGCTGTAGCTTGATATTAAGCGTACAAACACGAGAGTGGTATTAATCTTCTCATCTAACTCTCGGCAAGCAAGTAAAACAGAGTAATTCCAAAATATCGAACTATTCCTTATTTGTGAATAAATAAGGTTTGATGTACAGTAAGCTCTAACATGAAATTCTAACTATACACAATGTAATGTAATGTAAATTATAACTATGTAATATAAAAACAAAGCAGTCAGGAGCTTCATTAGCCCTTGTAAAATGTATTTGTAACTGATCCCTGCTATAAATGTGAGACTCACCAGAGATAAAACAATGTTTTTTTCTAGGTAATAAATACAATATAGGTACTAAAGTACATTATTGGCAAAGCATGTTATGGCTAAAGAGAGAAATGCTCAGGGACATTCAGTAGCAAAAAAGTATAAAACAGAAAAATGATTTACTATCAGCAAGTAGTTGCTCTTGGCTCCAGCCTGGCTAAAGAAATCAGAGACGGGGATGTTTTGGGCTGTTAGCGTTCAAAGACTGTGTTTCACAGTGGGCCTCTAATTTCCCTGTCTATGGCTCTCTAAAGAAAAATCAGTTTTGACCAGCTTCTATCTGCTCCAATAACAAAAGGCATTATTCCAAAACTGAAATGGAAAATAAGTTCTACATATAATGCGCAGACCTCAAACGGAGACTGTGCAACCAAAATATAATGTTACTTTAAAGTCCTGCTCCTGTTTCTAAAATAGTTTCAATTTAGGGCATTTAGAGAGAAATACCCTTCCTTCTTTCACAGATGTAGTGAGGAGATTCTCAGGTATTCACTTCCCTGCCTGTTGGTATAATCGAATCAAGTGCTTAGGCCTTGGTCAAAAAAGATGGAGATGTGCAAGGACAGTTTTTGGAAAGCAATAACACATAGTGAAGTGGAAAAACTTTACAGGTGCTAGCAGAGCTCTGGAAACCTGAAAACACAGTCAGTCGCTATGACACAGTGCAGTTATCAGATTTTTTTTTCTCAAAAGCTCAAGAGAAACAGTGCATTGCATTTGTTTTGGCTAGAATAGCTAAGCACTGGCAGACTGATGAGTCTAACCTTTCTGGCACCGTAAAACACATTCAGAGAGACATACTGGACGAGTGGTAACTGTACACTTGCATTTGGGAGCAACTTCATGTGAACAAACACACACACACACACACACACACACACACACACACACACACACACACACACACACCCTTAACCCATGCAGATGCACGATCACCCATGAATACACACATACTCACTCACATGCTGCAAATTAAAACTCTCATGCAGTAATACTATGTATCACTAACATACAGCCATAATGCCTAATCCAACATTGATTGTCCTGTGAATGTTCTCTGTTTGCAATTTTACTGCTATAAAGTAAACTGATTCTTCGCATATTTAGGTGAGTCTTTTTCTTATCTCTTGCAGACACAATGGACTATACTTCAACTAAATGTGACAGGTAAGTGTATTTATTCATTGCTTAATCTGAAGTCAAAGCAGGTGTTTGCACTTTTCAACTTTCATCAGCTTGAAAAGTAATACTAACCATTATCCCTCTTGGAAGTTGTTCTTGATACTAAACCAACACCTCTAATTCAGCCATATTATTCTGGCTTTATATCAAAAGGAGAAGCAAATGCACAATTTCTAAAATTGCTCTTTGACTGATTTTAGGCAAGAGGTGAGATGGTATTTAATTATCTATTTCATTTGCAGTTGTCTTTTTTCTTCATATATTCACAGACAACAGCAGCATGGCCGAGGCCAGCAAAGACGAGACGAGCAGGGCTGGAGGGAGATCCACGCCGCCGTTGCTCTGACCAGCTTGGCCCAAGGGCAGAGCTGCACAGCAGACCAGAGCAGCGTGACAGTGCCCAAAGCTGGCACGGGGCAGAGCTGCACCCCAGAGCCCTTCTCGGTTACGAGGACCACTATCATAGACAGGATGTGTGTCACAGGACCCACCGCCGCTCTGAGGCAGAGCTGCACCACGGGGCCCACTCTCACCAACCGTATCATCCAGAAGTCCTCTCATATCTCTGAGGTCCAGACTGTTAACGTGGCCCTGGCAAACAGTGTGTAGGCATTTAATTTAAGCATCTGGTCTATCGTTCCATATAGGAATACCAGATGCTTAAGTGCCTTGCAATATCTGTACAGCCTCTGTTATTTTGTAATGCTGATAAACTTTGACGTTTAAATAATTTTTACATTGTAAAATGGAAAAACTAACCTAATGCAGTTGAATATTTTCTAATGTTATTGCCATGTTTCTAATGTCTTTTGCCATCTATTGCCATCTGCTGCAGTAAGTTATATTAACTTCCATGAGACCGGATTATCATCCAATGCTAAAGTTTGACAGCAGCTATTTGAATAAACCTGATGTGAAATCTTTTGACCAGGCGTTTGCTTTAAATCATTGCTTTGCAGTGGCTGAAGCTGCATACTTATGTTTTACTGAACTGTATTTAGTGGTAGTTTTCATGTGTGCAATTGTGGGTCTCGCAGTTTCATTATATACTTTTAAATTGCCTTTAAAAGGTTGTAATATAGGCAGAAGGTTGGCATAGTGGAATGAGCAGGGAGACATGTCTTCAAGTGGAGTGCTGGTTAAAGTATTTCTGATGAGCATCGATCCAGCTAAAGATGGATTCAGAAAAGGTTGGTGACCAAATTTTTGTATTTGCTAAAATACATGTCAGTAAATCAGCAGAAGTCAATGAAATATGATGTACAAGGCTGACCCACAGAGGACATTAACAATAAAGCGGCTATGATCAAAATAATTTAAGGGTTGCTCGTGGTGATGAACCCACAGAAAACCCAATTTCTGCTGCTTTTTCCCTCAAGCTTTTTAGTGTCTTTTAACTTATTTTTTTGGATTTTCTGGCCCACAACTTTACTGTTTTGGTTCCCTCTCATCGCTGTCATAGCTTCGTTTTTCAGCCACAACAGGTAGCTGTAACTGTTTTCAGAGAAAAGGCTCTGAAAACCGACTGTATGATGACTTTTTAGCACCAAACGGCCAACATACAATGTTAGCAATAGCAACTAGCCAGTGAACATTTAGCATTTAGAAGCTAAAGAGCCAGATAGTTTCCCTTTAGGAGTTAGCTTAGTGGAGCCAAAAAACAGAGCTAAAATGAGAGTAAATATTGCACTTACATTTGTCAGGTCACCATAAATGGAACTCCAAATGAATGCTAATGTTGCTCCATGTCGGCTCTAACCTTATGTGTAAAAAGGCTTCTGCTAGCTAACAGCTTCTTATACCAACTTAAAAAGTGAATACCAACTTAATAAGTGACGTCAGCTTGTTTCCACTGCCCCCAAGAGGCCGTATGGTCAGCTAATGCAGGTTCAGGTTTTTGGAAGAGTTCCTGATGAAACTGTGAATGTATTGTCAAAGCCCGTCTACTATATTAGAAACTCTTTGGTATTGTATAGAAGAAGAAGAAGAAGAAGAAGAAGAAGAAGAAGAAGAAGAAGAAGAAGAAGAAGAAGTTGCTCTCAAGTACAACGGAATGTCTGTCTGAGTAACAAAATCCTGAACAGCTAACATCGTTATGATAGGTGAGACTGTCATCTGTTTTTGATGTTAAAACAGCATTAAATGCCAAATGAGAGCTCAGAAATTTTCTGACCTCAATCAACTGCCAAACTTATGTTATTGGAAATATGGAGAACACAATAAGCCACAGGAGAACGTCTGATAGAGACTTGTGGTGAGCGTCTTCCATCTGGGGACATCCTGACACCAAACATAAGCTTGTAATCACACTCAGTCCTCTGGGACTATTTTACAAAACATGATTAACAAGATTTTTCCACTCCCCAGTTTTGGTCTGTTTTTTTGACATTTTGTGCAAAGAATGTTTTCAGTCTTGCATGTACGACAGGCTAGTCATCAACAAAGTTTTATGGAAAGAGCAACTCACTCCTGTCTCCACTGTAAACCTGCTTTTGATTAGATAGGCTTCTACACACGGGAATGTAATGGCAGTTCTCAAATGGCAATTAAACAATAATTTGTCTTGAGTGACGACATCTCTTGAGGTTGTCATTTATTTCAGTTTGAAATAATACAAGCGTTACTGGACCATAACTCTAGCACGTCATTCAATTTTAAGGCAGATATTAATTTAACATATTGCTTATTTAAATCATAATAGGCGCACAGCAAACGCAACAGGAAAAAGTACACCAAGGTCAACATGATTTTAAACAAGAAAAAAGGAATTCAAACAAATAGCAACGATACATCAAATCCATACTATACTTTAGACAGGAAGAAAGGAACAAAGCTCTTAGGAATGCTCTCATACTATAGATGTGTTAGTAATGCCTTCAATAAGTCAGTGGGACATTATATGGACCACAGCACCACACAGAAATGGCTAAATAAATGGGGAGAAAACAAACTTAAAAAAACAAACTGCTTGCCATTTTGCCAAATCAGATAGGCAAAAGAAAGCTGTGAACTCAAGTGAGTAAAAGAGCATATTTTTGCGAGAGCTCTTATTACCGTAAACCTTACACTTGTAGCTGTGAAAGTTATGGTCCAGATCAGACATGCAAAAACAAAGACAGGTTTGGTTGTAGGAAATCCTAAAAGACAAAGATGGTTACTTATCTTGCATATTTCCATGTAAAAGAGGAAAAACAGAAAAAAAAAACAGTAAATCTGTTTATTTGAAAGCCTCTGTACATTCTGAAGTACTGAATTTTATGGAAATCACCATCAAACAAATAAAAATTGGATTAACAGTAAAAAATGAACTGGTGTCAGTAACTGGGGTCCATTGTGAAATGTCTTATTTGGGAGCTTTCACAGTGTTGTGGTGCATAATGACAGATCACTCCCACTCCAACAACAAGGCTCTTCCACCACTTTCCTCAATCCAAGTGATGTGTTATATATGAACTTGAAGAACATTTTGTACTTCGCAGCTACATAGAAGTTGACATTTACAGCTCACAAAGCATAAGCAGGGAACTTGAGGGGACATCTGTATTGATTATATTAAGTTATTTTGGGTAGTATTTGACAAGCTATGTACTGTAACCTACAAATTGGTTCATGTAATAGGCACTATGCTATTAACCTGATGCCTTAATGTACAGCAGAATCACTGCTGCAAATAAGCTAAATTCAAACCAGACATGTACTCGTATGACGTACTTGGCATGGTTATGTCAATTTAAAACACTATACTTCCTTAGGCAAGAGGCTATTTTTGTATAATCCTTTCATTCATGTTTTAAACAGAAAGTAGTGGCAGATGATGTTTGAAAAGGAAGTGTGCAAACAGCAAAGTCCTTTCGACTGATGGAACTACTCCAACAATAAACTCATCCAGTTCCCTCTCTTTCTCTCCGTTTCTGGTCCGTAGTCATTCCTATCAGGTTGGTGCTTTTTCTTTTGGTTCAGTTTCAGGGTATGGAACAGTATCCTCCACATGCCCTGCCACTGCCCTGCTCCTGGTCCCCCAGACGGACCCTCTGACCCTGGTTTTCACTCTCCCAAAGCCCCGGAGTCTGGAGGATCTTCTCCACGAGCTCCTCAAAGGCACACTGGACGCCATCTTTGGTCTTTGCACTGGCCTCTGTACAAAGGAAAGAGGGTTACCAAGATTTATGAGATCAGCCAAACTGGTAGAACACTTTCCTAAATGTTAAGAAGAAGAAAAACCTACACGTCCACTGTAAAAACCAAAACAGCTTTCTTTTTTTACAAGATAGGAAAACTAATGATAGAGATTTAAAAATATCTATGTGTTGACAAACATGGCACATAAAGTATGGAATGACTTCATTTAAGAAGCCAGAGACATCCAGTGGGATGAAGACATCCTCACAGCGGATTAACTCAACGACATCTTCTTGCCCAACCCTTTTCAAAACCCCTCAATTTAGCCGTTCTAAAATGGAAACTCCACAGAAATGTTAACGTAATTTCCCAGAGTGAGGCAGATTGTAGATGAGAATCAGGAACACGTGTAGACATGGATGCGATAAATGAAAGCCCGCTAGATTTTAATCATAATGCAGTTCTTCTGGAGTGGCCGCATCTTTCAGCGCGAGAGACTCAGAAATGCCAAAGCAGTATAAACAACGCAACAAACCCAAAGTAAATGCATGATTTACTAAGTGATGTCTTGACTTGTTCCAACTACACAATTACAGTTCTGATCTTTAAGTGCAGTATGGTAAGCTGCAATGGCTATACAGTAAGTTTACAAGTTATGGCTCTGTTAGTTTAAATGACCAGATCTGATTTTTACTCTAACATGGATACTTACCAATAAAAAGCATAGAGTGTTTCCTAGCAAATTTCAGCCCCTCATTTCTGTCCACTTCATGGTCGTCCTGAAAACAAAAAAGACATCCTATGTAATTTTCTCTATGTGGAATACGCATGGTAAAGGATTAAACATAATGTTCCATGCAAGTAAAGCAACACCAATGGCTGGTAAACTTGTATTGTATGTGCCGAACTGGCAAGAGTGACAGACTCACCTGATCAATTTTGTTCCCAACCAGCATCTTCACAATATCATTGCGTGTTGTGTAGGTTTCCAGTTCATTCAGCCAGTTGTCGAGCTTGGTAAAAGTCTCGCGCTTTGTGACGTCATATACTGTCAAAACCATGCAAACAGAGAAAGTGAGTCAGAGGAAATATTCGATACGAGTATAATAACATCTTTCTTTTAGTAATAACAATTTTAACAGGACATTGCAGTTATCTGACGGCTGTTGATTTGCAGTTTTTATCCAAAGTGACTAAAGATGGATTCAGAAAAGGTTGGTGACCACATTTTTGTATTTGCTAAAATACATGTCAGTTAGAGTGGATTTTTTTTTTTTTTACTGGAAACTGAGTTGTCTCTACTGTAGGTCGGGTGTTTTTTTTTTTAAAAGCATCACTGTTTACCAAGTATGACTCCCTGTGCACCACGGTAGTAGCTGGGTGTCAGAGTGCGAAACCTTTCCTGTCCGGCTGTGTCCTAGAAAAGTAAAGACACTTGATGAATGGAAGCAAAAGACTCCATGACAGCAAACATTTAAGGTACACTAGCCAGCATCCACACTCACAGACTCTGACTTTGACATGTGTTCCTGATAAGTCTGCAAGGTCTGTGAAATTGGCCATTGCTTGACATCTTTTAACAGACTTTTTGCTTAAGCCGTTTAAGGGAATTATCCATAATTCTAATGTTGAAAACAGGAGTGACGATTAAAAAATAACCACAAAAACAGAACACTGTAGAGCTACCAACATCTAATTTACTGTACATAGTTGTGGTTTTATTTTCTATGTAAATATGCTTTTATTGGTTTGTTTTCATTCAATTAGACAGAACATTATAAAATATATGCAACTATTATATTTAAAACTAAGGAATGCTAGGTTGTGTTAAACTACATGCAATATGAGCCTTGTACCTGCCTCGGCCCATGTTACATGTGACTTCACAAAGTGCTGTCCTCTTCCTCATAAAGTATTTTGAGCCCTCTGGTATCCTCCAGCACATGCACATTTCTGCTAAGAAAACAAATAAAGTCTATGGGAGATTAGTGTTTTGGGCTAAGGTTATGGCCTCACTGTGTATGGTGTGTTTTCACTGGACATTAGGTAGGTCGTTGTGCCTCATGAAAGGAAGTTAAATCTGTTTTTCTGTTTCTTCCCATGGTTATAGCTGTGCAGTGTCGCCATCTTGTGGAGAAACCCTGTAGTTCGTCATGTTTTTCCTGACAACAGAGACTCAAGTATGGCTTAATGACTTCAGTCTTACCCATATGGCGAGCTTTGCTTTGTTCCCATCTATTGCGACGGTCTTTACTTTGAAATCCACACCTGGTCAGCCATGAGAGAAAGAGAGGAACGATAAAAGGCTTTAAATTACCTGTTTTGAGCAGTGTATCAGTTCCCATACTTCTGTGTATATATGTGTTTATGTACATCTGTGTATGTGTGTAAGTTAAAACCTATTGTCGCTGACTGCTCTGGGTCAAAGGTATCTTCTGTGAACCTCAGGAGGAGACTGTTAGGAGGAATAAAGATAACATGGAAATAAGCAGGGCTTACAGTACAATAGGCTTTTGTGAGTTGACTACAAGTTCTATAAGGATTTTCCTCAGTTACAGGAAGAACACAACAGCTATACAGTTGTAATGGTTACAATTAGGTAAGCAGCATAATCTCTTATCAGCAAACAAAATACCAGTGAAAAGTTTTACAGCTGCCTGTGTAACGTTGACGTAATATGTCACCTAATTGTCAACATTAAGTATTTGGTCCAAATTGGCAGAAAAAGGACAGCAACACTACTAGCTACAAGCTAGCAACAGCTGCTGAGCAATAGGGAATAAACTTACATAACAAAAAAGAATGTCAACATTCACAACAGGCTAGCTAACGTTAGGCTCGCTACAAACAGACAAACCTGGACTTTCCGACTCCACTTTCGCCAATTATCAACAGCTTCAGAGTCGTCAGCACGTCGTCATCCATATTCCTATAGGAGCTAGTTTGCCTTGCACTTGGTGACGCTTTTATATATGAATTTCACTTGTTTTTTAGGGCATTAGGCGGTTACTGTTAGCAGCTCCAATAACAGATGACAGCCTGCTGGGCACGCAACTTCCGCCCAGCCTTGGACGCATGACGTCATGGAGGTTGACGCTACATCATGAGTTGACGAGGTCTGAAGCGACTTTCAGTCTATGAAAAGCGCTATATAAATTAAATGTATTATTATTATTATTATTATTATTATTATTATTATTATTATTATTATTAGTAGTAGTAGTAGTAGTAGTAGTAGTAGTAGTAGTAATATACATGAAATAAAATAGAAAATAGAAATGAATGTTACTTATAGGTAAGTCATTATTGTATTCTTGTAGACTGGTTGAGTAGTTTTGTAGGCTACCTGAAGTTGTACTGCGTGTACATTATAATTAAGTAAAGTTTTGTTTGAATTAAATTACATTTAATTTCATGAAAATTGTACAAATCAATTTACAAAATGTCAAAAGTGATATGACTGTTGTTTAGAGGTAAATTATTGAATCTTAAAGTGTTAAATGATAATGTTAGCATTCCAATTTTACAATAATGAAAAAACTGTATTTATACTATATTTGTCAGGAGGATATATTCTGAATTTGTAAAAAGTAAGTTCTATGCTTATACAGCTTTTTCATGTGTCTGCTATTTCGTCCACTGACTTTTGAATACTAAATTACTTCACAAAATGTGGTTTTGTGTTCATGGTTTTTACATATGTTTTAAACAAAGCCACATATTATTTTGTTAATGTTGGCCAGTTACCCTGGAGCAGAAGTGGATGAGGGATTAGATGGAAATCTACCATAGAAAATGATTGTCAATTGGCAGGTAGAAAAAGTAAATAAAGATCCACATTATAATACCTCTTTGTTCTGTGCCTTTGCAACATCCGTCAATCTTCAAGGGCCCAAAGTTTAATGTTACCTCAGCCATGACAATTACCTGGGGGTTAGGCAATTGAAAACCATTGACAGTAAGTATTGAAATGGAACCAGTGAGCCATACTACACCAACTGTTCTTCAATAGGCTCTTTGACTGAGCCTTTCCTCAAACCTCATCTGCCTCTGTTCATTACAGTGGGCCAACCCTGTTATTATGCAAATCTCATCTCGTGAAGGAGCTAAGAAGAGTCTGCAGCCCAATAAATACAGCCAGTTGTGAATACTCAAGGCCCTCTCTAATGTTGAAATTTCTGGCAAAAAGAGCAGCTCTTTTTTTCCCCCCAAAATAGCTTTTGTACCAAATTCCAACCAGAAACCCACATTTTCATAGCTATGGGCAGAATCCGCACAGATTGCATAGAGAGACTACTACGCATCTGGTTTGAAATGTTGGGTAATTTTATTGGATCTCATCCCTGGTGGTTCTTAATCATCCCCCTCATTCTCTCAGCAAGTCTGGGGAGCGGATTTTTTCTTCTCGAGGACAGAATGTCAAACGATATTGAAGAGCAGTTCACACCTGTCGACGGACAAGCCAAGCTGGAGAGGAAATACATCCAAGAAACTTTTCCAGGAAATGATTCCATGTTTTCACGTTTACGACTGAGCACAGATGGGAATTATGCAACTCTCATAGCTACAAGTGACAGGAATATTCTGACTGTGGAGTCGCTCAATGACATCCTAGACTTGGACTTTAAAGTTAGGAATATGGTAGTGCAGTTTTACAACCTGTCATTTCAATATGTGGATGTTTGTGCTGAGGTGATGGGATCCTGCACCTCTAATCACATTTTAGATATTATTGAATACAGTGCCAACAATATAGACACAATCAATTTGACATTTCCATGGTATTACTCTAATTTTATTAGTATTCCTTTATATTTAAGTCTAGGGAGTGTGAAATTGTACGAGCAGAGTTCAGTAGTTGAAAGTGCTAAAGCCATACAGCTCCATTACTATTTAGATGAGGACAACAAAACAAAGACTGACCTTTGGTTAGAAAGCTTTATTAATTTAGTCTCAAATATATCATCAACTTCTATTCAGGTAAGCAAAACATTCCAGTGTTTTAAATGATCATCTTTTTGTTTTTTAATTAAGTGGCTTCTGTTAAATGTATTGATAATCTTTCTAGGTGTCATACTCCACCTCCATGTCAATGCAATGGGAATTTAAAAAATCACCAGCTTCCGTCATCTATTCATTCTCCATCACCTATGCCATTGCCATCACATTTTCGATCATATCATGTTGGAGGTTGGTAAAACATCTGCTGAACATGTTATGCAATGACTTTTGGATGTATTGCATTTTTTGATTTCTGATTTCTTTTAGGTTGGATAATGTGAGGACAAAGGTGTGGGTGGCATCCTGTGGGGTGCTCTCCACAGGTCTGGCAGTCCTGAGCGGTTTTGGTGCACTGTTGTTGCTGGATCAACCTTTTGTCATGACAGTTGCCTCCTGTCCTTTCATGATATTAGGTAGGTTTTTCTGAACATTCAGTCCCACTGTCCAAGGCTGAATCAAAGTTAGAAAGTAGTCATAAAACAACATTACTTCCTGTTGATCTAAAAAAAATAAAGCGTGCATTAACATGACATGGCATTCTAATACATTGCTATGGCATATAACATTTATATATGTATTGTCATAAGACATGTCTTTTACAATCTTGACTTCTGATAATGTACAATTTCATTTCATGTCACTTACTCATTTCTGGATTAAGCAGTAAGGGGGCCCCTGGCCAAACATTTGCTGTTGGGCCCCAAAAGACCAAATGTAATAATGTGCAAAGTAAGGGATTACACAGTCCCATTTCCCATTTTTAAAATATCTTTCTCTTCTGACTTTCAACCTAAAGGTATTGGACTGGATGATATGTTTATCATGATCTCTTGCTGGCAGAGGACCCGTGTTCTAGACAGCGTCCCCGCCCGGCTGGCCGACACCTACAAGGATGCTGCCGTCTCTATCTCCATCACCTCCCTAACCGACGCTCTTGCTCTTTTACTGGGCTGCTGCTCGCCCTTTGGTTCAGTCCGGTCCTTCTGCCTGTATGCAGGGATTTCTATTTGCTTCTGCTATCTGTACAGCATCACCTTCCTGGGGGCGTGCATGGCTTTGAATGGACAGAGAGAAGCAGAGAACAAGCACTGGTTCACCTGTGCCAAGATCCCAGAAGACTTACCATCCAGGAATTCAAAAGTCCTTAGTATATGCTGTGTTGGGGGGAGCTACGATCGAATGACAGAGAAGGAGGAAACTGACCCAATGACTTACATGTTTGAGCGCTTCTACGGCCCAATGCTGACCCACAAATTGATGAAAGCTTGTGTATTTGTCATGTATGCAGGCTATCTGGCTTTAGGCATCTATGGTTGTTTTGTCTTAAAGGAAGGACTTGATATCAGGAATCTGGCATTGGATGATTCCTACATCATCGATTACTACAACAATCAAAGGCAGCACTTTTCTGAATATAGCTATAACGTGATGGTAGCAGTGAAGCAGCCCTTCCCATACTGGGATGAGGATGAACAAAAGCATCTGCTCTCATGCATTTCAAATTTTGAGAGTTTGAACTTTGTCAATGGCACTTTAGCTTGGTTTCTTTCCTTTCTACAATATGAAAACCCATCCAATCTCAATATAAGTTCTCAAGAGGCTTTCCAAACATATCTGCAACATTTCTTAGAACTCAAGTCCATGTTCAAACAAGACATCAACTTCACTGCAGACAATAAGATTCAGGCCTCTCGCTTTTTTATTCAGACGCTCAACAAAGTCCCAACAAAGGACATGATGATTGGACTCAGGAAAACAGCAGAGGAATGTCCAGTAGAGCTACTGGTGTACCACCCTGCTTTCATCTACTTTGACCAGTACACTGTCATTATGGACAACACCATTCAAACCATCCTGGTGGCTGTGATCGTGATGCTGGTCGTCTCACTCATCCTGATACCCAATCTTCTTTGTTCCCTGTGGGTGGCCTTTGCAATTTGTTCAGTCATTGTTGGTGTGACAGGGTTCATGGCGCTGTGGGGTGTAAACCTGGACTCCATCTCTATGATCAACCTGCTCATGTGCATTGGTTTTTCTGTAGACTTCTCAGCACATATTTCTTACTCTTTTGTCTCCAGCTCCCAGAGTGATGTGAATAAGAAAGCTATGAATGCATTGGCCCATCTAGGCTATCCGATACTGCAAGGAGCACTGTCAACTATTTTAGGAGTGGCGGTGCTGTCCATGTCTGGGAGTTACATCTTTAGGACATTCTTTAAGATTGTGTTTCTTGTGATTACATTTGGGCTGCTCCACGGCTTAGTGTTCATTCCAGTGTTTCTGACTCTGTTTGGAGCCTGTGGGAAGTGGTGTTAAAGTAGGGTTGTCCAGTTTATAAATGACATTTCAAAGGCAAACTGAAATTTGAATAGTCAGTGTCATACTAAAGGATAGAGAATAATTCTTAATGTATTATGTTTTGACGTGTCTGAAGGTGTAAACCTTGTGGATTTTGTCTAATTTTTAACTAAGGTATGTGCATTTTAACCTTTGTAAAAAATAAATTTCAAGTACACAAGTATTTTATTTAGGCTTCATTTTATTTATGGCAGTGACATTCATTAACCATTGCAATCATTGTTGAGAGATTTTGTCGTCAATCAACAGCAGAGAGCCATTCAATGTCTCAGCATAAAAGCATTACATCTATATACAATGTTACATCATACATTACATATATACAGCTAAACATGGATAAAAGGCCAATAAACTAAATAGTGTCTCAAATTGAAGCCAAGAAAAACTGAAAAGGGTCACACTGACAATACATATGCTGGTGGTAATCTTAATATGTATTCACAAATTGGGACATTCAACATTTTAAAAGAGGCATAACTGCAAGTTTCTACCCACAATCTGTGTTGAAGAAAGGTCATATAGTCAAGGATGTCACTTTAAAATTAGACTTGTTACAGCTTAAACCTCCTTTATACACAAAGCAGTGCCAGTAAGCACTGAACATTGGAATCTTTCTTCCACTGCACTGTGCAAAACGTGTTCAAACAGAAAGGTACAGAGCACTAGATGTGACAAAATGACTGCTTGGATGTAACGACAAAGGAGACGCCAATGGACAACAACCGATAACTGGTCTTGTTGGTCTGAATAATCTAAAGATTGAGTCTTTTGCATGTCAACTCATTTGCATTTACAAGAAACACTGATATTTTTCCTAAAGCTTTTTGGAAGCTGAACTCAATTTTAAATAACTTAGTTTAGCTTTTAAAACATAAATATCCCAATAGTCTATCACTACATAACACAGCTTGTATTTGTTGCATGCTTTTGCAAAGCAGCAGTTGTCTGTACACACAGCATAAATGAAATAAATGAAGAGAGCAGAAGTGCATTTTCAATTAATACACTTACCCAAAGTGCTGAGACATTATAGTTTAACTTTATACACTCCCTCCTTTCAAAAGGAAAACAAAAATACACTTACAGTGCATTCCCCAAAAGGCCACCTTTAAAAATAAGTAACAGGGACATATGCAGAGGGGGTCAGGAGAATGTATATACATTATCTTCCAATCATCCCAGATAACAAAGAATCAGATGGAAAGACAAAGTGCAACACCCCATTGCAACATTTCTTGGTGCCAAATACTGAGGCTCGCAAGATAGAAGTCGAGAGTGTAGCCTGACCTTGAAGATATACAAGACAAATAACAGATACGAACCCTGGAAGACAATAGACAAATAGGAGTTGAGATTGACTTAAAGTCTAGTTGCAATAATTACAGAATTTGACCACATTTCAACTCCTTTTACAACTATTAACATTAAAAAGGGAATCATACCAGGACACTTTTTACATTTGAGGTTCATAATTACATTCATGTATTATTTCCTCCCACCAACGGATAAAGTGACCTGGGCAACATCCTTTACATTAGGCATTTAACCTGTTAATCTTTGTCACATACAGTGAGCCTGTGCAACATACAGAGGTAAGCAGTTACCTCTGAATGCAGGAAAGTCACTACTTATCTGGGAATATTGATGAGATTACACAAAGGGGACAGAGTGAAGATATGACATAGTCCCACATGAGCGCTTGTCAAGAGACCTTTGTCAACGCAGGCCATCACTTCATACTCCTCTGATTCACTGACATGAACTGAGTCCATCCCTCCTTCCATGACCCCTGAGCTCTTCAAATCTGCCCCCTCCCCCCATTGCTAACCCCCGATTGTTGCAGTCCCTGCTAGTTTCAACTGGCTTCCAGGGCCTTGCCCTCCAGGACCAGCTTGATCTCTTTGGCATCCAGTGTCTCATACATGAGCAGAGCATCTGCCAGGTTTTTGTGCTCTTTGGAATGAGTCTTCAGCAGGACTTTGGCACGCTCATAAGAGTCCTGGTGAGAGCAAGAGAAAAGTTGGTAAGAAAAAAGGTTTTGCAAGAGCTGGTTGAATCGCTGAATTGTTTTATTTTTGTTCAGCTGTCCTAAAAAATAATAATAAAGAAAAACATCACACAGACCTTCAGTAACACCCTGACTTCATGCTCCACCGCTGCTTGTGTCTCTGGGCTCTGGGCTGTCATGTCAGTATAGGTCATCACACCCAACTGGGAGACAGGAAGGTGAAACATATATATAAATGTGCATACAATTATAGCAAAAACGTAGACTGTGATGCATGTGCAGTGCAAATACTATGACCAGCCTTCCTTTTGTAAGTCCCATAAGTTAGCCTACCTTTTCACACATTCCAAATCTGGTCACCATCATTTTAGCAATCTTTGTGGCACTATCAAAGTCACTTGATGCACCTGGAGAGGAAGAAATGACATGTTGCCTTTACACATTATAGCCTGCCAACCACCTTTCTATGTACAAGAGAATCAAGATCTTACTACATTCTACACTTTATGTTAAAACATTTTTAGGAACTCCTTTTTACCGGTTGTGATGTACTCATGGCCAAATATAATCTCCTCTGCTACACGGCCGCCCATACTGACGTCCATCTGGGCCAGCAGCTGAGAGCGAGTCTCACTCCAGCGATCGTTCTCTGGAAGCATGGATACCTGACAAGAGACATTGGAGAGGATGGAAAAAAGGAATAAAAAATGAAGTGGACCGTCTACAGAGTCGGTGTCAAATTATAATACTCAGAGTTTAGCCATTTAGTTTACAAGCTCTACGTTCCCTTACATGTCCCAGACTGGGGCCTCTGGGCATGATAGTAGCCTTGTTAATCGGCATGGCCTCTTTGGTATAGTAAGCTACTATGGCATGGCCAGATTCATGGTACGCTGTGATGATCTTGTTCTTCTCATCTATTTCTGCACTCCTTCTCTCAGGGCCTTGAAGATAAAAGAAGAAAGTATGAATGAATTTATTTTACTGCCACATTCTCAACATGACTTTGCGAGTGATCCTAATCATTATTAGTAAGATTCTGCCGTGTTCGATGAAAACACACAGACAATCAGGATAACTTAGGAGTAATATTAATCACATTATAACAACTAAAAAGGCGTCCTCATTACTCACCCATGAGGATTTTGTCTTTAGCAAACTCCAGCTCTTTCAGGGTGACCATGTCTTTACCATCGACTGCTGCCTTCAGGGCAGCCTGGTTGACCAGATTTTCCAGGTCAGCGCCAGAGAAGCCCACTGTGCCCCGGGCAATAATATTGGCCTCAATAGCTGCAGAGATAACAAGCAAAATCAACAAAGATCACACCGATTATCTAAATCAGTCTAAGCCTCAGACGGGGCTAGTACATTACAAATGTTCAGTTCTTGAGGACCACCAAACCAAGGTATTCAAACAACTGTAGGTTTTGTCTTACGGTGCATTAAGACAAAAAAAACAAAAGCAAGCCAATTTGCCACAGGGTTGTGGGGCAGGGGCAGTGTCAATGAAACTGCCCATTTGTGACGTCCTGTTGTGTTCTTTAACCCCCCATGTAGCACAAGAAGACTTTATATTTCACAATTGCTGTTTTTAGTCAGATCGTTTATAGATCTCAACGTTTCCGACTGCACTTGAAGGCAGCTTTATAACACAGGAGAGAGAGAAAGAGAAAGAAACGAGACTAGCGAGACATAGCGAGTGATTTGTTGTTGCAGGAAACATTCAGTTATTACACAAACTCCCGGGCAGTTCAGTGCTTGTGTTTCGTTTTTTTTTTTTTTTTTTATCTTCATAGTGTTTTAAAACACTTTCTTTCTTGTGACAGTGATAAAGGCAGTGATGTTTCCCGTTTACTGTACGGGATTTCTCACACTGCCTCAAACCATAGCTCAAAACACCGTTTGACGGCCGATGCAGGCTGTCTGAACGCGGCCTTACGGTGGGTAAAAATATTATATACCATAACAAAACATTTTAGCAAAAATTGTTATCATTATTGTAGGATTAGCAGATGGTGATCTCACACCTGGATCCATTTTAATCTTCTTCAGATACCAGTTGAGGATCTCTGTGCGCCCTTTCACATCTGGTTTGGGGACAGTCACCTGCATGTCAAAACGTCCTGGGCGGATCAGGGCACTTAAAAAAAAAAACAAGATCAACTGCTTAGCAAAATACTGATGCAGTGTCAGCATACAATCTGGGTGACTGCATCAACAGCCTCAGGGTTGCAGTCTATTCTTAGTTTTTGACAAGAAAAGCTGTGTCTCTGAGGGTTGTAAACCTTGACATGAATGTGCATTGTAAGCAATTGTATAGCAAGAGACACAGAGGTAAACATACTTATCCAAAGCCTCTGGGAAGTTGGTTGCTCCAATGATGATCACACCTTCGTTAGGTTTAAACCTACAAAATAATATCACAGGGTACATGCAAGTCAGTGGCTGCAATGCAGCAGCTCTCCTCTTGCTTTCTGTTATATTCTCTCACCACAGCAATCTTTCTTACATTCTAATTCATGTTTTGAGCCACAATGCAGTACTTCACTTATTCTTGCGTCAACCAACACTGAACTGTACTGTATGCACAGTTAACATGACTAAAGACCGTTGACCATGCTTGCAAATCAGTCAGTAGGACAGTCTGAAGGCAACTGTAACATATTGCCAAATTTGCTTTCATCTGAATTATGACAACTCCTAAACTGTAAAATATGCAACAGATAATTTGAGATATTACCCATCCATCTCAGCGAGTAGTTGGTTAATAGTCTGTCTGGAGTAAGGGTGCATGGGAGACTCGATCCTTTTCCCACCCACGCTGTCCAGTTCATCAATGAAGATCACACAGGGAGCATTGGCTTTAGCCTCCTCTAGAAATAAGCAGTACAACGAATATAAAAAATAAACATATGTACCACAACGTAAAGCACAATTGTAATGTTTTTGCTGCAATCATGCAGCCCTTGTATCAGGAGAAGTCAACTCTACACTCTCAAGAAGTTTCTAAGGAATGCAAAGGGAAAAGGAAAAAGAAATCCCACTGAAAAGGTTCCTGATGCGGCTGGCTCCCACTCCAACAAACATCTCATCAAATTCGGACCCGGAGGCGTAGTAGAATGGCACATCTGCCTCTCCTGCCACAGCTCTGGCCAGTAGAGTCTTTCCGGTCCCTGGAGGGCCAACCAGTAAAACACCTAAAGGAAAGAGATGAGGAGGAAGAATGAGAGAGAGAGACAGAGACACACAAAAACAGATCTCTGAATGTAGTTTTGCAACTACCATCTCAGCTGAAAAGTCATCATACTCTAACATAAATGCAGAATTTATAAACGCATCGTGAAAGACAGCCCTACCTTTTGGTAGCTTTCCTCCTAATACTGTGAACTTCTTTGGGTTTTTCAGGAACTCCACAACTTCCTGCAGCTCGTTCTTAGCTTCTTCTATCCCTTTGACATGCTCAAACGTCACGTTTTTCATCTGCACAGGGTCCACTGCAGAGTCCAGGCCTGATGTGGTTCGGAACCGTACTATCAAAAATGGTTAGATTAAAGTTCGAAATCACACTGCATGGCATGGTCAACACACACACACACACACACACGCACACACACACACACACACACACACACACACACACACACACACACACACACACACACACACACACACACACACACACACACACACACACACACACACACACACACACACACACACACACACACACACACACACACACACACACACACACACACACACACACACACACACACCTTCAATACTGCAGGTTAGAATTTGTTTGTAAAGAGCAGAAAATGGCTCAGTTATACCAAGCTTAGTTATTTTCTTTGAAGGGTTAATACATGTTCAATATTTGATGTGCATAGATTAGTTAAGTAGGCAAATGCTGTACTTTATTATTAACATTCACATTTTAACATATTCAAATGTTAACATATTGGAGGTGATTTCATGTATGACATGCAGCATGCATGAAAGCAGCTTTGGAGTAGAAAAGGAGCCTTTACCCGATATAAAGGGGGTCTTGGAGATACCATAGAGTCCAACCAGAAGCAGCACCAGCAGGATTAGACGAGTCCTCCGGAGAGAGTCTGAACAATTGGAGCAGGAAAACCATACATCAGTACTGTTTAATGCTTAATAATGGAATACCGGTGGTGTGATTCAATTTGAGCTTGTTTGTAGCGTTGCCTTGTGTGCGTTGTGTCAAGGCTTGGGCTTTCAGGAAACCCTCAGCGAAGCCCCTCTTGTAAGAATCCTGCTGTCCATCGGGTATGTTCTTGATCTTAATCAGGCTGTCTAGACTTTCAACTTCAACCCCCTTGTCACGTGTCAGGAAACCCTGCAGTACAAGGTAAGATTGGTCAGCGATATTCTGATAGGATGAAATTAAGTCTGTATGCTTTTAAATACATCTTATATACTGTTTAATGTTGTGTGGACTGCACGTGACATCTAAAAGGTGACATGAGGGGCTCGAGTGGTGAGGACTTATGGGAAACATCTTGGTATGACACTATGATATTGTATGCCATTGGACCTAATATTCTCCAGGTGTATTTATTACGTTTTGTGCGAAGGAGAGCTGAAAAACAAGATATGTAATCTTCACCTGTGACCTCTAGGGGGGGGACTAACATACGTCAGAGGCCACCAAAGTGTGCGACTCTAAGTTGTTATAATTAAGTGATTGACAAGTCGTTCTCCAGAGGTGAAGTCAAACAGTACAAAGCAGTCTATTAACTTAGTGTTCAGTGAGAAGATTGTCTGTGCATATTTGTGTATAAGACTGTCTCTCCCGCTCGACCGTGTGTGCTCTGTGTGTGAATAAAGCTGCATTTGATCTAAAAGACATAGGAATCTGTCATCTATGAAGTTGTCTACATCAATTTCCAGATATCATATTCACTTCACTTTTATTACACCTTTACACTCAAGGCCATCCCACTGGACATGCTTTGTAGTCCAAAAAACAATTAGGGTGCACCTGCTCTGCCTTTATTTTTAGATTCCTAAACAGGCAGAACAGCTGGAGGCCCCTTTTATGTTGTCAGGAAAGTGCAAAGGCAGCTGCTGTCAATTACTTAGCAAACATAGCTAACTAAATAGTAAGAAAAAAAACATACTATCTATTTTAGCCACAAACTTATAGGCCTGTTGGTGACTCAGGTGGGCAGAACACCAATTGCCAACTTTCTGGTGTGCAGAAGATCCAATGGAAGGCATATGTTTCTATTTGACTAGGCAGCAGGAAAAAAAATAAAAAACTACAGTTACGTGATGCATTTTCTACTCAAGAGCTGAATATTTTTTAACTTGAAATCTCAGCAGGCCTTGCATTTTACTCCAAAAAGTGCAATACCCTATTCAGGTGAAAATGTTGTTGCTGGTAAGGCAATTCATATTCTTAATACAATAAGCACATACAAACATATTCATAACATGCTTAAAAAATATTTTGCCGATTCCAATCCAGCTCTGTGTCATAGCAGTGTAAGCAGTGTGTTAAGATGAACATGATGCTCCCCACCGCCAGGGTCCTCCATGCATTGGCGCCACGGAGGAAAGCCAAACACTGTTAATCTAAACACACTGCCCACAAATAGAGCTGGTTAAAAATAAGTAAAGTATCCCTTTAAGGATTTGCTTAAGCATGTTAAGCATGTCAACATCTCAAAGTACTTACCTTCATAAAAGATGGTGTGAATCCTTCAGACTCCATGGGGCGGTCAGGGGCCGACTGAAGTCTTCTGGTTTTGCTCTTTAAAGTTTTAAAGCCTCTGCTCGGGACCCACACTTGAAATATTACAGTAAGCACATACTGTTTAAACAGATTAAAAAGCTAACCATGTTTACACAACATATAACTTTACTAGATTTGCATAAGCATTACACCGTAAATATACACATTGTTACCGTTACCTTCACAATGTACACGCAAAAATAGGACACCATAGATAATATTGACAATTAAGTGGAATATTTGTTATTCTCTACGTAACGCTATTTATGTTGTTGTCAAATAGCATAAGAACCAACTCCAGTTATTCAATAGTAATTGAATGCAAAGATTTGGTTTAGTAATAAACTATTACATAAATCCATAGTTACCTGGCCAGTGTTGTAGCTCTGTGCAGACAGACTGAAGAGGTGAAGGGTGCTGTCTGGAATAAGACATGGGCATTGCACCACATGAGAAGCCTGGGAACAGAGGACAAGGTTTAACTATTGAGATACTTAAGAAAAAGTGGTAGCAGAGGCCCTAGTTGCTCGTTAAAACGGTCAACTAGTGACTAAGCTAATAAAAAAGATGGGATTCATCAGAATATCGGGATGGATGCTTACCACCTCCACTAACTAGATTCTCTGCAATTCTATGCAGTCAAATGAAACTTGAAAAATTAAACAAATGTTTTAACTTCTTGCAGATTGTAAGGTCCTGGCATGTTGTATTCATTCATTCATGAGTGATGACGAGGAGTCAGGCACGGGCACCAGCCACACACACACACACACACACACACACACACACACACACACACACACACACACACACACACACACACACACACACACACACACACACACACACCTATTTAAGTGGTTCAAGGTACAGTATGGGAGGCCTGTTTATAACAAAGATGTACATTCTCACCATGCTTATTGAAGAAAAAGGAGTGTGTAGAAAGATGCGAGGTGTGCCAGGCTGTCTGTCCACCCAATGGAAGTGGCGCCTCCTGTGGACTCAAGCGTGGCAACACACTGTTGACCAGATCATCCAGCTGCTGTGCTCCCAGGTCTGATAATCCAAGCTCACGCATGTTCCACATGGGCTGCACAAACATAAATTATATCATTTTGTGTATGACATTTGATTTACATTCCTAACAAAGTTATTCTGAAAAAGGTTTTGGTTAAACAAGTGGACTTGGGAGAATTAAATCAACTAAGCCCATCACCACACTGTCTCTGAATTTAAACAGCAATTACAGATGATGGCCTACTAATGTACCTCTGTGCGGTGTAGTTCTGAGTCATGCTCCTTGTGTTTTCTTGATTTGCAGGTGGCACTGCTGCTTCCCACTGAGCTTTTCATAGAGTGGAGGACATTGATGAGGTGGCTAAGAGGTACAGTCACCTGTGATCACATGTAAGCAAACAGTGAGTGAATGAGTGTTTTGAAAATGTAAGATTTACGACTGTCATATGATACAATTAACGTGACTATCTACCCTATTTGTTAGGTAACGTTAGCCCTTAGTCATATAGAGACTGTTGGTAGTCGAAGGTAAAGTACATCAGCGAGCTGAAAAGTAGCCGCATACAAGTGATTATCGCGTGTCAGTAGAAAACTACAGATTTATTAGCATATGCAAATCACCAGTAATTAGTCAAATATATCGCTCATTGACGCAGTTTCCCATCTGGCAGCTAAGGACACTGAACGCTCATCAGAACAGTAACGTTAGCTGAAACTTCTCTCAGAGGTCCACACAGACTTTAGTTTGTTTAACGTTACGGGTAAATAGAAATATAACAATATTGACACAATGTCAACTGACTTGAATGTGCATTTCTTTCAAATCATCAAACGATAACGAAAGGTCAACAGCAGCCTGGCTGATAAGCTAAGGTTAATGTAGCTAGCTCGCTAGCAAGCCTAACTCAACTAGCTAGAACCCAAACAACAACAATGCTAATGTTAGCTTGGCCTAATGTTTCCTGCTTTCTTACCTGTGGTTGGACAGTCATTGACAAAGAAAACATTTTTATTTCTAACTGGTACACAACGGCAGTTAAGCTACACAAGTTATACCACTGCCCCTTAGAGTTAAAGGTCCGTATTTCTTTCACTTCATCTTTCTGTAGCAGACATAGCAAGTCAAACTGCGAAGTTCAGCGTTAGTCTACACCGGATATGACGTCTCCGTATAAAACGTATCCTTGTTAAAATCTGTCTTTTTTTCTGGCCTATCTTCAGTTTATATAACGTTAGCTTCAGTAAATATACAATTTAAATATTATTCAGCTAATTTACAGTCTAAAATGTGATAAATGCGATATATAAACTATAACCTTACCACTAATATTTTCCAGCCCAGCTCATGTAATCAGTTTTTCAGCAGTTAGTCCAATGAATGTGTTTATTGCAAGTCAAAATATGCTTCATACACTTATGTTTAACAACTGTATATTTAAAAGCACCACACTCTTGCTTTAAAAGAGAATTCTTAATTTTCACTGTACAGCTGAAAAGAAAAAAAGAATGAATACATGGATTGTCATTACTTTTTTTGCAAAAGTGCAATGATACTAATGCACTGACGCCATAAAATAAATATTAACTTTTACACACAGATAACAATTTTGGTCACCATCGCTATTTCGTCTAAAAATAAATTCACCTAAAATATTCCAATATTTCAAATGAAATAAAAAAGACCATTAGTAATCAGAAAAAAATATTGTTTGACATGAAACATGAAAAGAAACCTAAAATAAACAATGACATGTACAATAAATAAGTAAATAAATGACAATCAGGCATAGCTTAAGGTCCACAGCTACTGTATGATAATAAATACATTTCAATTACAAGTTGACTCAGTTATGCGAGTTGTGTATAGTGAGTACCTGGTGATCTGTGAGACATGTCATAAATAAGGTCACCACCTAATACTAAGCTCACTGTAACAAAGAAAATGTGCCAGCATTTATAATGCACTAATCTTCCCTTTCTTAAACACCTAAAAAGTATCCATGAAGTCAAAATGCTACACTATATTGTAGAGTCCCCCTTTACACACCTTTCTGACCATTCATTTATCTAAAGTGGCCTTTCTATTTCTACTGATACCTCAGTATACTCCATCTGTGACCGTAGCTTGAAAAAGCCACAAAGCAACAAAAGTGCAACAATTTCCTCCCAGCTTCATGTTCTTTGAATGATGCCGACGGTTGTCAGAGAATTCAGGGGATTTTCCTGTGAGGAAAAAAAGGTGAAATTGAGTTTTGATAGTCTGTAGTATGGCTATAGGCAAAATGAAGTAGTGATAATAGAGCAGGGCATTTTTTGATCAGTATTTGCTCACCTTCTTCTCCGTTGTAAGTAAAGCTGGACAAGCCAATGGGCAATCAGAGGCCAGAGTGCAGTTAACACCCCTGTGAGTGGAGAGAAGTCGAAAGGCCACCAAGACGGTCTCAGGAACTAAAAAAAAAAAATTGCATAAAATTAGATATTAAAAAACAAAACCATTTTAAATTTGAAATAAAAATCTAATAAGGACCGTTGGTGCTGCGGGTAGAGAGTCCTCCTGCCTTGGCGAAGATAATCTTGACTGAAAAATTGAATGAGAAAATGTAGAAATCTATCAACAAATATTTAATAAATTGTCATGGAGACAGTCATCAACAATGTTACATTTCAGTATACACACTGTGGCTAACAATCTCTGGTCTTTCACCTGTGACGCAGTCAGCGCCTCCAGAGCGTGCAGCCTGTGCAACACCGTGGTCATGTCATGCTGCAGCCTCAGCAGAGCTGTAGCTATTTGCTCATTGACGTTTCCCCTGGCAGCACTGACAGGATGTTTGCTCTGTGATACACAACAGCATGCGGCATCTACACTGGCACACCGCTGAGAGCTGCAGGTAGCCCTTGGCGATTGTGAACCTGAAACAGGAGTCAGAATTTGACAGGTTAATGCTACAACATGCAACTTTTGTGGAAAACGGTGCTGTGTTTAAAAGGCATTTAATGCCTTTAAATGCTTAGGAAGATGAACTAAGTGCACATCTTAGGAGAAAGGTAAATTAGGGATTCAGTGTCAGTATAAATCAAAGTCGACAGTCTCACCTCTCCCTCTTCTTGACAAAGAGCTGTTGTGCTGGCTTGCACTAATCCCTTCTTTAAGGTAGGACTCCCCTACGAGTACTTGATCCTCTCCTCCATTCAGGGTAGCGTTGCTCTCAAACCAAAGATCACTTTGCCTCACAGAGGCAGCTCCTGATCCCAGTGACAGTATGTTTGATGTAGATAGCCCCTTGGTAGGAAGAGAGTCAACCACTGTTTGAATAGCCATGATTGGATCAGAAAACTTTATATTTGTGTTTTACTTTATTACTTTTTTTCTATAATGTTATTGTTGTTGACAATTATGGGAAGATTCAAGATTCAACAATCCTTTATTAATCCCACAATGGGGACATTCACACTGTTGCAGCGGCAAGGGATATGAGGAACAGTAGAAGACACAGGAACTATTTTATTTGCTTTTTTGCCTAGGTTTTCATGAGAAAATCAACTTAGCTTATTTTAGCTTAGCATAGTGACTGGGAGCAGGGACAAACTTGGCTCTTCCTGAAGAACTCTGAAGCCGCCTAACAGAATGTGTGCTCTGTTGTGCCGTCTACCTGCCGAAAATCATTTTGTGACTTCGCAGGGGAAAATCGAACCGGGCAGAGGCATTAATAAAAACTATATAAAAATAGCGTTCTTTTCACTGTTAGTCTCGTTTGCTATTACAGGTAGTTTATGATCATCAGATGAAAATTGCAGTTTCAGAAACATTTAAAAGTTACATATAGTAACTTTAACCTCATTGCCGCTGACCTTACATGGCACAAACAAAGCCAGAAGCGAATGATGACGTTCACCTGCGCTACACTTTGCCTCTGTGCCTGCAATATGATCTGCGGCCTACCTCGTGGCTTTACCTCTGATCATTGTAACTTTTGAAGCTAGTTTTACTAAGAAAGTATAAACGACATGTTGTGGTTTGATGGGGGTTTATCTGCGTGACTATTTCTTGGCCGGGCACAATGATTTCCTGGAGTCTACAGTGAGCTTTAGAGGTGCTGGTGCTGGGTCGGTCGGCACGTTCCCTCTGCTTCCAGTCTTTATGCTAAGCTAAGCTAATCGTCTCCTGGCTATATATTTTGTGTACAGACATGAGCGTGGTATCGATCTTCTCATCTAGCTCTCGTAAAGAAAGCAAATGAGCGTATTTCCTACAATGTCAAAACTAGTCCTTTAATGTGTTGCACAGTATGAAGGAAGGACAACACCTCTTCCATGGCCAGATGCTCCATGGAGTCACAGAATTCCTCATTATCTGAGTCTGTGGATCGGTGGTTCTTCTCAGGAACAGCATCACTATGACCTGAACAAAATGATACATTTTATACCGTTCTTCACTGTACATCTACATAATAAACATTAACGTTAGTTTATTATATTTTCTGTTTTTCTCTTTTTTTGTGCTATCATATTTGCTGCTGCCACAATAACATTTTCCCACAATGATACTTTATTTTTCACCTTATCCTAATCTTATAGTTTATCTAATGGTTTCGATGAGCATAATCATTATTATAAACTATTATGTGTTTGTTATCAAATATTGTGCTTTTTTATAGTGTTCTACAAACATATGTACACTTTCTTTTTGCATTAATGTGAAATCTTACCACTCAGGTGTCCATTAAAGAGCGTATAGGAGTTATACTCTATGGAACAGGCCAGCTCTTCCTCCTCCGCCTCACTGTTGAGGGAGCTGTGTGTCCCATTGGTGAAGGAAGACATGCTGGGCTCCATGCTGCTGCTAGACCCCCCTGTGTCTGACCTCCACCTTTTCTCCCCCATCAGCAGCTTCGGGTCAGGCCTCCCGACTGAGACAGAACAAGAGAGAGAGATAGAGAGACAAAGCATTACAAATAAAGTTCAGTTTTTTTTATGTGTTCCTTTGTCTAGCCATATTTTGCCCTGGATGTACTTTTTTTTTATCTCACTGAAATACTGTTCTCATTTATATGAATGTATTCAGAGGGAAAAATATCACATTTACTTTCAATGGATACTATGAACATATTGCAGCCTAAACATTAACTCAAGTGCTGGCTGGTCGTTAAGTCACTTCTCTAATATTCTGTGAATGACCAACTGAAGAACACAGCACAAATACACAAACAGCTACTCTCCTTCCCTTTTACACTTAGAATAGAGAAGCTAAAAATATTCAATACCAGTACCGATACCAATATCATGACTTCGATACCGGTTCCTAAACGATACTTTCTTTTATACCAATTTTACAAAACAAAATAAATTACAAAACGGCACAAATCTTTGTATGTATGTTCCAGCCCCGACTACGTAGCCGTGTCTGTGTAACGTAGAGTTTTTCCAGCGTGTCTACGACGTGTTACGTTAGACAGCCAATCACAGACATTATTAGATCATCTTGGTAGAAGCATGCTGCATGCTGATTGTCTCACTGACGCTGACGAGATTGACTCAGGTATTGAAAATGGGTATTGAATGACGAGGCATTTTTCAATACTCTATACTCAGGAGGCAATTCGGTCGGTGCCTAAAAAGTATTGAATTCGGTACCCAGCCCTATCAGTAATGCAAGTGTGCATAGAGTAAATAATTAATCTGTGCTACAAAAAAACAAAGCATTCTTCAGAGTGTGTTAAAGGTTACAAACAGGTCACAAATATATTGATTATTTTCCTCCAACACAACTGGGCACTGTAGTTTTTAACAAAAGTGTGTGTGTAACCTCTACAACACAGCAAAATTCACAACACAAAACAGCTAAGAACTACAACTACAGGTACCTTTTTCCTCCTCCTCTTCATCCGCTTCGTCTTCATCGTCTGTATTGTCTTCTTCATCCTCATTCTCCTCTTCCTCACTTTTCACCCAATCACTACTTTCCTCCTTTCTCTCGATTTCACTATTTTCTTTGCTTCCCTCTGCCTCCTCGCTACTGACACTTATGCCATGACCACTGCTGTCATTTTCTTGGAGGTTTTGTATATCATCCCATAGATCCCCATAGCCTGAGCGGTGAGGGAAACACTCTTTATCACAGTATATGTTGCACAATGTAAATCTACACAAAGCAAAGACATACACACAGTTGGTTCACAGAACATTTTGCGTTCCACAGCTTGTACACACTACATCTATACCACAAAGTGCAAATAACGTACGATAACAAGCGACATACTGACCAACTACAGCATATACATGACAGATTACACAAGACAATTTCATCCATCTAACAATCTAATTTCATACAGTTCCTGCGCTGTAAACCAAGGAAATGTACACTTTTCACTCTGTTCTCAGTCAAATAAACAATGAAAGCAACTTAATTAGGTTAAAATAAGCTTATACACTGTGGGACCAAGCTATCAACTCTACAGCTACTGTGAACACCAAAGACTCGCCTTCCATTGTTGGTTTGTTCAATTGTTTGACCAGCTCATCTAGTGATAAAAAAACAAACACAAATAAGACCGGCTCAGTATTCCAGAAAATGTCATCTGTGTGACTAACAAAGAGGATCAACAACAGTACTACATCCCCTTAAACAGCAACGCTCTCCCTCAGATTGTATTCTGCTTTTCCTTTGATGTGCCTTCAATTGTGGAGTTATTATGGCATCGCTAATCACGTAGGCCAACATTACCTGTATGGTTTGCAAAAGGCCTGGTAAAGGGTCTCCTGTCCTGCTCAATTTCTTCAGCTTCTTCTCCTTCAACGTCCACCTCTGTGTAGAAGTTGCCAAGCTTCTGTACCAAGTTAGACACTTCTTCTGAGATTGGAATGGCCTCCAAAATCTGATAACACACACAAATAATAAAGTTATCTAGTTTAATATGCATAATTCAAATTGTCACAATAAAACATATTTTTTTGCATAAATAGGTGCCGCAAGACTGTCAACAAGTCACCAGAAAACAAGTTAATTACATATAATTACATACAGCAAAGGCTGACTGATTTATCTGTTGAACCAGTTAATTAAAGCTGATTAAAAACAGCTGGTAACTGGAGGAACTGAAGCCACTCAGATGCTATGAGGTGAAAAAATGTATAACAACAAAATTTGCAAATGCAGTCTCTGCTGTTATTCAAAAGGTTCTGTCATTGTTTTAGCAATGTGTTGCATCTTAAAGGTCCCAGATTGTAAAAAGTGAGATGTCCATGTTTTTTTTTTTATTATTAAGCAGGCATAAATACACACGCCAAAGAATTGGACAAATTAAAAGTTTGACCTGATGACGGTGCTAGATGAAAAAGTCAGGGGATCACCAAAGTCTGCATGAAACATTCACTGGGGACCAGGGATATCTGTACAAAATGTCACGGCAAATATCTGATAGATAAACTGCATCAACATATACTCATAAATTGTCTTCACACAAAGTGTCTTTAAAGACTCAGAAGTCAGTAACCTATAAGAAAACTTATATTAGAAAAACAATAATAATACACATAATGTATTCTAAATGTACATATATTTACTGTGTGTGTTAGGCATGCACATGCTTCTTGTCATGGCAAAACATAAATGTGAAGAAAGAGATGTGTACTCCAAGTTTATTAACTTTGTATCGCTATGCTGCTTCTATTCAGCTATTCATTTTTCTATGAAAGGACTTACCAGCTGGATGTCCTCGACATAGTTCTTCATGGCTTCCTCCTTTGTCATATTTCCTAAAGAGCTCCATGAATCCCTGGTAACACAAAGTCAACACTTGAACACTAAGAGCAACAGTATTAAGTTGTGCAGAAATCTCACTAAACTTAATCTATTTTGTATTAGCAAGATTATCCATATACCTGCAGTATTGTGCAGTAATATTTGGCTATAACTAAAATAAGTAATTTAGAACAATAGTGTAGCAGGCATGTGGAGTGACGTTGGGCCTTTGGGCTGCATGCTTGAATGAAAGGTGCTTTATAAATAAATAAATAAAGTTGAGTTTGACCCTTGACCTATAGGCTTTCGATGGACTTTGATAGTATGAATATTGTGGATCTTATGCATATAAGTTAGTGTGAAAAATGCAAATGCACCAGCTGTCTATCTTCTGTGTTGCTATTAGTGATAACTCCGAATATAGTTGTGAAATATAAAAATCACGTGTGCATTAAGGCAACATATTATAGGTACCATTTAGCTTTTCCACGAGTGTCCCAGAAGCCGTTAGGTCTGGGGATGTTGCAGGGCCCCAAAGTGGCCTGCTTGTAGTAACTATAGAACAACAGCATCATGTCATCAGATGGCTGGAAAGGACCTGAGCAATGAAGGAAGCACATTAAAACATAGCTGGCTACATGTGCAGGGCAGCTTGAACATGTTATACAATGCTGAGAAACATGTTAGTTACAGGAGTTGTTATTAGACTTGAGAAATGACTGATTCGGTTAATCAGCTCTTATCCTTTTAGCAGCTTTATCAACAGAGGGTCAGGCAAGAGTGACAGCTCTAAAACGCTGTGCATGTAGGTCAATCACCTGGAGTGTTTGCACACAAACAAGCAGAGACTTCACACCGGATAGCACATAACTGAAAACCAGTTCAATCACTTTCATTTATAGTCGAGGATAGAATAAAGAAAGTCATCATCACCTTCTTCAGGCAAACTCCGAATCACTTTAACTGCAGCAACAAATTTCGCCTCCAGGCTGTGTTTGTCCTCTTCTTGTGCCATGCTGACTCCCAAAAAGCATGAAACGAAGGAGTCCTCACATCTTAAACAATAATTCAACGATGGACACTATAACACAATGTGGTCATCACTGCAGCTAGTTGCCATGTCTTATCTAAGGAGGCAGACTGTTTCCTTTTTAATCTAGGAGATTCTAGGACGTATAATAAGCCCTGGTCGGTTTAGCGCCAATTGCCTATAGTATTTAGCAGAAATGATTCCCCCTGTGGCTGATTTGTTAGAAACTCACCACATAGGCTAGTTCATATTCGCCGGTGCAATAATTATTTCATTAGCCCGGTGTCTGTCTGCAATATGTAGCAGAAAACCGACTCCAGTCAAAGAGCCACATTGCCTAATTGCTAAATATATCTGGGAAATGTAGTTTTTGTGGAACCAAACATCGAAGAATAGTATATTAAAACGCAACTTTTACTCCTTCAAGTCCCACAAACCCCTCTCAGCCGAGATTTAAACCGCAGTGATGTATGGGAAATGTAGTGTCGTGAAAGTATTCCTCATAAAGCAAAATAGCACTGAGGAGCGCAGTCTTTATGTAAACTATATATTTTTTTACCGAAACATTTTGTGATACCCTACAGGGATTATAGTGTGTATTTAAAACTTAAAAGTGAATTTTAACAGTGTTTTTCCTATCTCATATAAAATCGCATAGGTTTTTCTCAACACATCCAACCTGTAGTGATACGTTTTAATGTTATATGTTATGCATCTTTTTTGAAAATTATAGAATTACCATAGTTTATAAACGTTTTTTTTAACAAAAGGCTTTCAGAATGTTTTTAGGCTAAATATTAAATTTATGTTTAGTAATTGTGATGACTGATGCACGATGATAATGTCGATGTTAGTTTTGTAACTGTAAAATTATCCTCACCTTTGCAGTTACACTTTAGGCCTAGTCTTCTGCTTGCCTTATGATATTATCTGACTTGATGTTACAATTGCCACACACGTATTTTTGTGTAGGCTATGAATAGAAATGGGTGAAGAAATAGATTACATAAAAAGGCTATAATGATTCCCGCATAATTAACATATAAATATATAGGCTATACCATTTAACCTAAAATATATTACACGTATTTATAATTAAAATCCAATATTGTATGACACTACTAGAAAACCAAATTGTTTATAATAATAGTAATAATAATTATTATTATTACAATCATTATTAACATTATCAAAAAAAAAAGATGGCCTTATACGTCATGACAGTGGAATATCATTGATTGGTCTACTGCTCTTCTCCCTTGGCCTCTAAGCCAATCACCGGCCACCGTTTATAACGAAGCTGCCATTTGTCACAGGCTGTTGTGAATCGGAGGCCAGCGGCCCCACAATTCCAGGCGGGGGAGCCCCTCTCTCAGCTACACACCACAGCATCACCGCCGCGCCGCCTCGCCTCACTGAAAAGGACAGAGAGGAGAGAAATGCAAAGGGATGTAAGATGGCAGAGCTACAAATGCTATTAGAGGAGGAAATCCCTGCCGGTAAAAGAGCTCTTGTGGAAAGCTATCAGAACCTGTCCCGGGTTGCGGAATACTGTGAAAACAATTATGTTCAGGTAAGAGATGCCTAACGTCCGTTACATTTTGTGATTGTATTTGCTATCTCCGTCGTGTCTGCGGTGCTGTAGTAGAAGTGAGTGAAACCACAGGGACAGGAAATGCTGGTCGTAACGAAAGGGATCCTCAAACCGCTAGCTACACGCAATGTAGTGGCCTTTTCTCCCGGTAAAATTATTCAGTCGCGGCATGGTGCCGTGTCACTTAGGGCTGTATTTTGTTATTTTCTCGTTTTGGCTAGTCGGCCCGGTTTACCGGAGCCGTGGTCACAGTTAAAGGTATAAGGTTATCCGATGTGTTGAAAGCTGCTGGGGGCTTACAGAGGGTGTGTCGTTGTTATGACCAAGTGGTTTTGTCACTGGTATTCTTTGATAGGTACCTGTGTGACAGAATATGAATTGCCCCCATTTCAATCATTTTGACGTAGCGTTAATTATCCTTTTTCACACAATTTAAAACAAACCGGCGTCTCACATTTGGGCCACATAACATCGTTATAACGTAACAATTGCGAATGAAATCAAAGATCCATTTTACTCGTGTACATTTTAAAAAACTAACATTAGCAAAGTTAGTAATATTTTGTGGATACTAACTAGTGCACCAGAAAATGAATTAGACAAATACAATTAAACGCTTAGTCCATATAAACTCATAACTGTAGAATGTTGAGTAAAGAACCGATTTAGTCTTTACCATTAGCCATTAACGTAGGCTCCAAGCATCTCTCAACTGTTAGGTTACTTTTTAGTGGATATCATGTAGGCCTATGTCAAGTCCTTAAATACTTTTAGGGGAAAACACAAGTCATTGAAGACTCTAGATGTGTAGTCTGATGCAGACTTGTGTTTGCCACAGTGCTGAAAACATGGCTCCAGAGCATGTCCATTGGATCATTTGCTTGTAATCAAATGTATGTTGGAGGTTAATGATAGGTGTGCTTTTTGCATATATAGACTGAATGTTAAATCAGTGTCAGGAGAAGTATGAATCAGAAGCAATGGTTCCCAAACTGGAGACAAACCTGGGTACTTGCAGGTACCATTCAAGTTTTACTTGCAATTGTATTACTTTAATTGGAAGTAACTGTTTTGAAGAAAGACATGATTACAAGCAAGTGTTATTTCCCTACACACAAAATACTGTAAAAGGTAAATCAGTTCTGTACATGTTCAACGTCAAATTGTTTCTCAGAATAGGAATCTCCCTCAGACAAAATCGCAATGATCCATGTTCCAACGTGTAAAACATATTAAAACAATAATGGGGATTTCTAGCCTGAAGAGTTACTTACAATACATCTCATCACCCTGTTACTTTGCCACAGTGAGAATGTATTCAGTTAATGTGGGTGAGAGCGTGAGCTTACATCATAGACCATAGCTTGACTGGTCTGGTGTGAACAGCAGCGTCTGGTGACAGAACAGCAAACACCAGAAACCCCAATGTGTTCCAGCATAGTCATTTTTTGACTGAGGTGCTGATGAAACCCACAGTTAGCCGTAATAACAGGTCAGATCACTTTGCCTATGTACACTGCAATGTACACTGCTTGAATGCATGCTTAGATACTGACGAGCATGCACAGCTCTGTGTTAAAGTGTGCCCACCCCAGTATCATTTTGCAGAAAGCTACCCAATAAATTAAATATTAAGCTCAAAGGTTGAGCTATTATTACATTTTATTTAAGGTCTTACAGGTACATGCCCCTTTGGGGCCAATTCCGTTGACATGGGGAGAGGAAATGTCATGCTTCGGTTGGTAAGCTATTATAGGAAGCAGTGGGTTAGAAGTTAAACCAGATGGTTGATAAACTGTATTCATGTTCACTTGGGGATGTTTTACATTTCAGTCATTTTGATTATTGTGGACATTAAATGATGATTTTGGCAGACTACATCATGTTAGGCCAGGCTGATAGCTTGACCCTGTCTTCTGTGTCACTTCGAGGCAGAAATGTATGTAGTTTCATTCATAAACTCGTGGCTAAAACCTAAAAAAATCAGAGGAATCATGCTTCCTGCATGCAAACTCCAAATTTTAAGAAACATATTTTTGCTGATTGAAGAATCATCACTTTGGAATTGCTTTAATCTCTGATGCAATGAAACCACAAATGTGAGGTGCTGCAGATTGACAACAGATGTGCCCAACGGTGATATTGACGTGTCCTTCGCATACCAGTTGTCAAGTCAAGAGAAAAATCCCTGACATGTTTTGGAAATGTTGTACTACACTGCATGAAGCAAGGTTAGAAATGAGCAAAACTGACAAAACTGGTGTATATTTGTAGGCGTCGGCGACGATGAGAAAATATAAAATTGCTGCTGGATGGTTTTTGATCATAGCTTCTTTAAGCAATGTCCATTCTCATCTAATCATATTACCTCACTATGTAACCCAACACCTTATGAAACCAATAATTATACGATACCATACAATACCATGTCTATGAGTCACATTATGTTACTAATCTCCAGAAAGTCCAGTTTTATTTTTTGGAAAGAGCATCATCCAAATAAGATTGTTGCATTGTTGTTGCCTTTATATGTTGTCGAATAAGAGACAATGATAAATACTTTCTTGCATAATAGAATTTAACTGCCATTTAGGTCATAAAAGATTTGTCCGGTTTAACTGTCACAAAAATACAGTATCTAATTCTATGCATACATTTTTATTTTACTTTGAGAAAATTAAGTGATTCAATTGACAGCATCCCAAGCTATTTATAAAGTGCTTATAGTTCTTTCTTAATACATTCATGAGAAATGGATGCATGGTGCTTTTTCCCCCTTCTCTGCTCATTTTTAAAGCCATGTACTTTAGTGTCACTTTCTGCGGCAATATCTACAATATTGCCTGGGATATGAACATGCATGTATGTGCAGCTTCTCCTGAATAATGATTTCTTAAGGGACATTACAAACATCAGCTTGAATTCTGCATGTATATGAACACACTTGACAAACACAACAAGGAATTAAGAGTAAACAGGGAATTAAGAGTAAAGAGGCGGGCCGTCATAGCTTATGCACAGATTGTGAGCAGTAATATTTGACATGGATTTGGATACAGTTCTTAATTTAACATTTTATAAATGCAATTAATGTATTCATATTATCAACCATAATAGCAAAAATGCTCAAAATAACATACTGGCAGTGCATGCCCTGATATGTAAATCCACTCTGATGCTGGAGGGGGGAAAAGAGTTTTATTCTTAGATAAGATATTAGCCATTTGAAAAGCTGTCACATACAAAATTATTGGTGTCATAAAAGCAGAACTTGACTTTGTAAGTGCCGTTGTATACTATAATACTGTAGAAATGCTTTGAATTATATCTGTTGTAACAGTGAGCACTGCTTATTTTGGATGGGCCTTTGCTGCTATTGGTGTGTAAATAGATCTTAACATTTAGTTTTAAAAACTGCTATATCTTAAAATGGACATTACTTTATTTATTTTGTTCCAGTATGTGATTTGCATATCTAAACCACAAAGTGCCAATCAGTGAGTTTTTTGGTTTGTTGAAAGGACCAATCAGTATCAGTATATCTGTTTCCAACTTAAAGAGAAACAGTTGTTCCTCTCTACAATGAGATGTGTGGAGAAAGGTGTGTTAGATGGAAACCCATGTCTGCTTAAGTCTGCTTATGTCTGCTATAATATGTTGACCCTGCTAAAATACCCCTGTCAGCTCACATGATACCCCTTTGACTTATAGCTGTTTAATTAATGGTTCATTTGGTGCATGATATTCCAGTATCAGACCTGGTGTTTTGTTTGATATGACGCTTAATTGTAGTGCATTGTTACGCTTGAGTCTGGTGCTTAACAAAAAAAGAAATTCTGATTGGAGCCTGTACAAAAAGCCTTTTGTCAGCTTAATATGAAACATAATATCTCAAAAACAGGAGAAAGTGAGTAAGAGAGAGAGGGGGGGGGGGATCCATAATGAATAATGTCTATTAGGGAGATCTAGGCTAATATTACAATGGGTTTTCAATGCAGGATATTTTCAGACCTTTTTTTAATTAGTTTGGTTCCGTTGGAATGTTGTACCTCTCTTTAAATCCCAGTTCACATGTTTTTGTCATCCATCTCCCTCTCATGCATGCATTTCACAGATAGTGGTGTGTATCTGTGTCTAATGTTATTGATTGTGCGTGTTTTTCTATATATTTAAATCTTGTATGTGTAAGTGGCTCATTAGCACAGTAGCATGCAAGGTGTTTCAGTAGTCTGTACATGTCTTTGGAAACATAAGTCAGCGTTTTCCAAACTCAGGTATGAGGATCTGATCCAGTCTCTGGGATAATGCTGAGTAAGCCAGCAGTTTCATCATCTGGCTCTGTGTTTTACAAACTGGCAGTCAAAGATCGGCACAGAATGGGCCGACCTGCAGGTCCCACCAGACATCTGCAGCAGATATTGGTGCTGCAGGTGATTTGCAAGGTAGCAGGTGGGCATGTAGTCCTGTAGAATTAGTTTATGGTGCTCCTCCTGCTACCACACACACAAAACAAATTGTTGCATGGTAACAGCTGGAAAGGCATAGCTGATGTCTTTGTGGCACTGCATTTATGGGATTCTAGATTAGAGCTTTAGCTAGCCACACAAATAAGTATAGTGACTGCACAGCTTAAGATACAGAAACAGATCAAACTCAACTGGTAGAAATATTTTTAAAGCAATGGTCTAGATGGTAAGATTGATGGCACTCTCATATCTGTCCATTAACTATCAAACTAGACTCAAGCCACAAGAAGATTAGCCCATCTTAGCATAAATAGAGGAATCAGGTAGTAGGTGTTTAAGCACGTAACTTCCTGTAAAACCACAACTTGTCTGTTTTTGTGCAGATAAAACAAGCAAGTTACAATATGTTAAAAGTGAGCTTTAGAGGTGCTGATACGTACATGTATTTTTTTTTCTTTTTATTTTGCAGAGAGCCAAACTAGCTGTTAGGGTTGCGCAATATGGACAAAATGTGATATTGCGATATCGATTATGAATATTGCGATATCGATATTAATTTCGATATTTTTAAATGTATGTAAAATTACGAAAGTTATGGGGAAACGCATCAAAATAGATTCATAACAAATACAAGATAAGGTTTATTTCAACTGACAGTCATATTGGACTGGTCCAACATGAATAAATAAATAACGACCATGTCTACAGAACAGGACATGTTTTACTGGTTGGACAGTATAAAATAAATAAAGAGAACAGGACACTTTTTTTTTGCTTCTCTGATTCATTCTGTTTTGTTGTCTCTATTTCTTCACTTACACTGTCACTTTCGGAATATGCACACACTTAGTACGCTACATACGGTTTGTCACGTAGTGGACCCGTGCGCTGACGTGTACTAACATGTGCAGGTGGCACGGTAACTGGCCAATGAAACATGATCATTATAGCGTTTCAAGCGGGCTCTGAATCGAACACAACTAAGCCACACAGTCAACGGACAGGACGCAGCGCTCCACAAAATAAACAAAATATTGCATACTTACCGTGACATTTTCAATATAATATTGCGCAACGTGATATCGCGAAAACGATATTGAATCGATATATCATGCACCCCTACTAGCTGTTTCCCCTAATTCCAGTTTTTATGATAAGCTACACTTGTCGTAATTCAAAAAAATAATTTTGACATTTTTCAGGCATCAAAAGTTTTTTGAATGTGTTGAATCCATAGCATACATTAGTTAGTGATTCAACTTATTCTTAAAGGACAGCTTCTTCTTGCTCTGTGAGGCTTCATGAATGACTCAAGTCATACTTCGAGGTAGGATGTGAGACTGCTCATCTCAACTAGCGCTGAGGTGATTAACCTATTAATCAATTAATTTTTTACAAATTAATCAATGGCTTTTTTAATAATTGCCATTTTTTAAGACAACGTATAATAAAATACCAAACATCTGCAGGTCAAAGCCTATAAAATGGTAAATATTTGCATATTCTTTGCCTCGTTTAATGTGTGTAAATTGAGCAACTTTTGTTTTGGCAAAACAACAAAGTACTTTTCAACGTGTGGTAGGCATTTTGACATTTTATATATAAATGAGAAATTGAATAATGAAAAAAAGAAAATAATTGCTATTTGTAATCCTGCTTCTATTGTCCTGCTAAAAGACTGGCAGTCCCTTGTTGAAGTGGTTCTCTGTGTGGCTGCATTATCCCTGTTTTGTTTCCAAACTATAAATATGTCTATTTGGTCCCATCGCTATTTAAAGGTATCCACAAACAGATGGTTTGCACAGCCGGGTGGAGATTTAGGATCCTAGGAAATGTCTTGGCATTCTTCCTCACTGGGCTCAACTCCCACCATGCACCTCTCCCATGTGGTCCATCTGAGTTATTTGCAAGTTATTGTTGTCCAATTCCAGGCACCTTTGCATCCACAAAGTCAGTCCCTCTGAGAATCAAGAACTCTTGTTCACTTCCCTTCAGACCTTAACAGGGTGACAACGGTCCTGTCAAATACAGTTCCGTGTAACAAGCTGCCCTCTCACTCCTCGCTCACACAACTGATTGGAGTAACAATGAGAGTGCATCGTTTCCTCTTGAGTTTCTTGGAACTTATATCATACCTTCCTCTGCCAACCTCTCCATTTCTTCCACCCACACATCCTTCCACTGATATTTTTTCTGACTTGCATTTTTTCTTGCTCTCTGTCTTTTTTTCCTCTCTCTGCCAGGCTCAAGACAAGAAGAAGGCCCTGGAGGAGACCAAGGCCTACACCACCCAGTCTCTGGCCAGTGTGGCCTACCAGATCAATGCCTTAGCTAACAATGTGCTGCAGCTGCTGGACATCCAGGCCTCGCAACTACGACGCATGGAGTCCTCCATCAACCACATCTCCCAGGTACACACCACAGTGCTGGAAGATAGACATACTGTATGCATGCTTACATTGCATTTGTGTAAAAGTACATGTCCATTTACCTTAAATGCAGAGAGAGCAATGCCTTTGTTTGAAGCAGACCTATATCAGACCCAGACCTTTATTTCTAATGTCCTCTGTTTAAATGTGTATATCACATTTAAGTAAGACATCTCCCTTTAATCTGTTCTACTTCTGTTTTAATTAGCTTTTGATGCTGTTTGATGTTAATGCGAACTCAACTTCCTCCACAACACCTGAAATCAAGGTGTGATTTTGAGGATTGTCATCTGAAGATTAAACCAATTTGAGTACAGTAAAGTATTTTTTGAAGAAACAACTCGCACATTCTTCTGTGCAGGTGCGTTGGACGATAAAATCAACTTAGAAACAAAGGAAATAACCCGCACTCTGCTCTTGCTATAGCGTCACCTTTTATTTAGAAAACGTTTCGGTCCATCAGTACAGTAAAGTACAAACCTGCTGGTATTATTCTATGTCATAGTAACACTAGTGTCGCATTGCCAGACCTATCTCCACAGCGCTGCGGAGGAAGGTCTGGCTAGTCCACTCAAAATTCCTGGATAGGAGAAAAACGAGCTCTGGTTTATTGTCATTTTGTTAAACCAATCACAATCGTTTTGGGCGGCGCTAAGCGCCGGGCACAGGTACCTCTGCAAAATAGCTTTGGTAAGGAACTTGTTTTGGTAGAACGTGTGCATGCAAGGAGGCGAGCTCTGGAAGTAAAATGGCTGTCGTAGTGTGTGATGAGAATTTGACAAAAAAAAGATAAACATAATTTCATTGTCAGTTCTTTCTAGCTCGAAGGATTCCTGAATTGACCGGAGTTTAGAATGGCAACATAAAGAAAGCAGAAGGTGAGGGACATCCAGCCGAAAATGAGGGACATCCAGCGGAACCTCCAGTGGCACCGGAACAGTCCCGTAAATGAAACGTCGTTGATATAGACTATAATAACACTAAAGTGCACAATGACACATACACACTTTATAAAGACAGACAAACATGGCAGGGGCATGGATCATGCTGGCATTGCCAAACCTCCACAGCCCCTCTTCAATCCCTCTTGCTTCATCAGCAGTTATCTCTCTCTCTCTCTCTCTCTCTCTCTCTCTCTCTCTCTCTCTCTCTCTCTCTCTCTCTCTGTCTTTCCCTCTGTGCGCGGCCACCATGCCTGTCAGCCAGTGAATGACCCCGTCCCCTCCCTGTGTACTTCGTTAAGCCTGTCAGGGATGAAGTGAAATTCTGACACCAGCTCTCTCGCCTGGTTAGCATTTTCAGCTCCCGCGTCACTCCACAGGCCGCGGGATGGAGTACAGCTGGGCGCAGTCTAATGAAGAACAACGGAAGTCTTTTATAAATCCTTTAGATGGTCAGTTGATGGTTGATATTTCTGCTTCAGATGCATTAGCTCTATAGGGCCTTGTAACCACACTGATGTGAACACTTGACAGCACCCCAGTACAGAAACTCTTAAGTCAGTGTGGTCACTTAACTGTAGTTGGTACTGAGAACATTTGTCTCTAGTCAGTCAAGGGAGAGAGCAGCCCCAGTCTGTCCATCAGTTTCAAAATATTTTTTTTCCTAGCTGCCATTTGGCTTTTCATAGCAGTAAAAGCACAGGTGAAACTAAAACATTAATGCTGGCTCCATTCCATATGATTGTATCAGTGAAGCCTACGAGGCAACATGCACAATATTAGAGCCTAAGAAAAGTAACAGTTACCCGCAAGTTATTTATTTCATACTTTAAATAAAAAAATAAAAACATTATACTTTATTTTAGTACATTTAATGCAAAATGCTTTCCTTCCAGAATGAAAAGCAATCCAATAGACATGGCTGCATTAGAATATAAAAATGGTACTATGATATGTAGATCTGTAAGTCTTGAAAGCGACTGTCTCTCACACAGATGAGTTGGAGTCACTGCAAAGTGTTTGAATCTAGAGAAAAGTTAATTTACTTGAACATGCATCCCGTACAGGTATGTCTCCAGGGCTTTGATTCATTATTCTAGCAGTGATGTGTCCAAGAAATTACATTTGTGTCAAGTGTTTTCCTGGCTTAGGCTGTGCAAATTGTCTTGACTTGAAAGAGTTAAAAAAGGGATTAGAAAGTGAAAGTAGCCAAACATTGCTGCCAAAACCAAGCTCCATCTCTGTAGGATTTAACAGCCCACTGCAGAGGAGGCGTCACAAAGGTATACAAGAAATGCTACTAAATGCAAAACTACAGCATGTTGAATAAAAGCAGAGCAGTCGCAGCCCTTTCTCCTCTTTGTGTGTAACTGTTAAATTGAATGGTTGTGCCTAAATATGTGTTTGCGAAACCCTAACTCAAAAGTGCTCAGGATTCTGTTGTAATAGAAAACACAAGTACCTTCCCATGATTTTCTTTGCTCTCTCTTTTCCATTTCCTTGAGTGCTGCTGTTGGCCAGTTTGCTTTCTGATTCATGTGTTCCTTATTTATCCAAAGTTCTCATTCAGCAGCTCTATGACCCACTTGTGCCTCTTTCTGCTCCATTTCAATTGAACAAATCCTCTCAAGTGCAGAATGTCTAGAATTATATCTGAGTGTAAATTAAAAAAACAAACAGATGCGGATACTTGTGAGGTTTCATTCATAGCTCCAGAATATTATGTTTACTGTAGAATTGGCTGAATTTGTAGACTTGTTCCTAAACCACACTATATGAGATCATTAATGTATGAAATCACACATCTGCTGACATGCTTTGGTCTCAATACAGACCGCATCATATTTTCCTCTTGCCAATAACACTTCAACAAGAGTAAAAAAAAAAGTACAACCTGCTTCGACTCACTGCAGAGACCAATCGCCAAAACACCAATTTATTAGGCCGGAAGTACTATGTAGATCCAGCTGTGAAAATTGCAGCTGTGCCATCTGCCCTCAGAAACATACTGCAGAGCTTATGCAGACAGCCAGATGTTTATTAGAGTAAAGATATTACAAAAGAAAATGAGATTGAGAGAGCGCAGGAAGAGCCAGTCTGTCGTCAATGATTATGTAACAGTTACTATGTCATAATGTTTTGTTTGTGTACGTGTAGAGGAAATGCTGAAATGAAGCTGACAGGGTCCAGTCATCACCGACAGATGTGTTCCATGCTTGCTGCACCGCTGCATTTATTTTCTTCCTCATTGTTAAGAGTAATTCTTGATAGTACTATTATGGTATATTACAGTATAGACAAAGGATGGGGTAGTGACAGCATTTCTTGTTTGGTGTTTGTTAAATCCACAGACTTAAAATGTTCTCAGCAATATCCCATCCCCACTTTACTTTCTTCTCTATGTCTTTCTGATCATGACAGTCTACCAGAATCAGCTTCTAGTTTTACATGCACAATTTTCTATCTTGTCTATCTCAAACTGTCTTTGCCTTTCTGTCCTTCTGAGTTTTTTTTGTCCTCGTTTTCTCTGATCTGCACTCCACTTCTACTCGCTTATCACTGGCAGGAAATGGGCGGGCCTTTTTTTCTTACTTCCCAGCTGAAGCTGGGCGTGTCGCTTCAGTTTCCTCTCCTAAAAAAGAGCCAAGCATGCTCTCTCTCTCTCTCTCTCTCTCTCTCTCTCTCTCTCTCTCTCTCTCTCTCTCTCTCTCTCATTCATTCATATATATATATATATATATATATATATATATATATATATATATATATATATATATATATATATCACATGCAACATACAGATTCACATTAGACACAGAGAGAGTTCTGCACAGTAGCAGACACGGGTCAACTTCACAACACCTATCAGACTTTCAATCTCTCAGTCGGATTCTTCATCTCCAGCACCCAGGGAGAGGCGGTTACAGCAGTGGAGCTGTCTGGTCGACTGGATGAGATGTCTGAGTGGGGATTGACGCGTGACCCTGTTGCTGTGTGGGTCCGCACACACACATATGAGCAAACATCTACTTACAAAACATGCACTCACATATACACACACGTATGTTTTCATTTCATTTCAAATTAGTTACATTACAATCTAGTATGCACCAATGATACCATAGGTACAGTATGATTAACAACAGTCATGGATTCATACGTCTCCCTCAGGCCTTAATAACACTTGCACTCGTCAGCACTCGTCTCCCAAGTGTGATCTCATATTGAGATGAAGCTGTGTCCTCCCTCATATTCCCAACATTTCGTTGAGCTTTCCCTCTCTACTTTAATCCCTCTCTCCTTCCAGTTTTATCTACAGTATCATTCATAAATTGAAGGCCATTGCTTCGGTGCCTGCTGTGAATGGATGCTGTAAGCAATAATGACTGTAATCGCAGAAGAAATTGAGGTCACTACTATTTTCACTTGCTCGTTGTGCGAGGGGTTAAAGGAGAGCTTTGTCAAATGGGCCCCAGGGTGTAGGCCAATAGAGCAGAATAGTGGGTCAGTAGGAGTTCAAAGGATGAACCCAGAGTGTGTGTCTAAGGAGTGGGAGGCCTGGGGATTGAAAAACCACAGAGGAATGAACTGGGTGAAATTGAAAAGCCATGATTATTTTATACAAATACTTAATTTAGCTGCCTTCTGTTGCTAATTGATATCATGCAACATGGAAAGGGTCAAGATATGAAATGCTTAACTGTGATTATGGAGTGGAGCAGGTATTAAATATAGATTTGTTGTGCACAGGACAACCACATTTTGTCTGTGAACTGTGCACACTGTGCCAGTGCTTTACATACAACATTAAAGAGCAATTAAAAAGAGACAGAAAATGAAATCAGGCTAAAATAGATACAAATACAAGAATACAAGTTACAGTGCAGTGTAATAAATGACTATATATTTTAATTAATAGGTTGTGGGGATGGGTTTGAATACAAATAACAACATGTTCCAAATAAATAGGTTTGGAATTGTTTTTACAACTGAAATTAATGTTTATGTCATTACAGAGGGAAAGTACCAAAAAAGGTACCGCTGGGTACCGGCACAGAATTGTAGGTACCATAAGCGCAATCGGTACCAGTAAAAATGTGCCTGCAAAATAGATAGCAGAGATAGCGGAAGGGACGAGAATACCTGACATCACATGCTAGATGCACTGTACATCTGGTAAGCCAGACTAGTTGTACCCCATCACTCATGTCCCCCTTCATTTCTATCCTGCAGACAGTGGATATCCATAAGGAGAAGGTGGCACGTCGAGAGATCGGCATCCTGACCACAAATAAGAACACTGCTCGCACCCACAAGATCATCGCCCCGGGCAACATGGAGCGGCCAGTGCGCTACATTCGAAAGCCCATCGACTACACACTGCTGGATGATGTGGGACACGGTGTCAAAGTAAGACATTTATCTGTCGTTATGTCAAAATAAATCCCTCATAGTTTGTTTTAGTGTAAACAAAACAGACTTTTAGAGAAGGCAGGCAGACAAAATATCAGTGCATTTATATAGTCCTATCGAGAGCGCACTAGTTTCTGTTTACTCTCTAGTTACTGTTTTTCAGAAAGCACTTCCACACTCTTCTTTCTTCACCACAAGCAAAGTCATTACTTTGATATATCGCCTTGATTTCCAGTGTTAATCAATTTTGCTCGACAGGAAAACACATACTTACTCAAGTTTACACTTGACACTTTCATGTGAACAAGACTACTGAACAGAACTACTTTCATAATTCACTCACACTGCAAGCCGATCAATACACTGGCCTTTTAGTTAATTAAGTACAGAAACACCTAGAAAAATATCAAACGCTCGCCCAAGAAGGAGATGTGAAGTCGGTAGCAGACTGAGGCTAAAAAGCTGTGCTTGTCAGAGGTTTTGTTCATGCTCAGTATCAACTCCCTACGCTGGAAGGTCATGAAAAAGCGTTTGTGTGCCAAGGCCAAGTGCCGCTACTCACACCATCACATCCCGTATTGAATTGTGGGAAAATATTCTTTCAACCCTTTTCCGGCTCATTCTCACTCAGTTTTTTATCCTCTCTCCCCATGATCCATCTGTCTTCTCATTTCCCCTCTTCTTCTTCTTCTTCTTCTCTTTTATATAACATTCTTTGGATGTTTTTTGCTTGTGCGAGTGTGTACACAGTCATTTGCATTGATTGCTGGTGTCACACATTTCCGCAGCTTGTGTGAGTCATCCTCTTCATCCCTCTCACCCTGTCTGTCTCTGTTGAGATAGTGGCTGTCCGCTGATTTTCAAACATCCGCTGATTTAAATTCAAAAGCCAGTGTTTCCTCGTCTGAGAGCTGGCTCACACTGAGACACATTTGGCATGGCCCACTATGCAAATGAAGCATCATTGATGGATGCTGCAAATGATGGATCTCTGCAGAAATCAGTGAAGATCAGTGTAGATGCTGGAACATGTGAAAGCTTTTTTTCCTTTTCAAATATACCCTCATAGGAAAACAGACGATCATGCTGCCAGCACGTTAAAAAAACACGACTTAGACATCTGTAGAGTGACTGATTTTGGGAGTTTAGTTACTTAGATCATAATTTTAGGACAGAAGAAAGGGATTGAAGACTCCCTGGCTACTGGTCAAGTAAAAAATTGAAATTATCTGTTATAATTTGTGTGTGTGTGTGCGTGCGTGAGTTTTTGCTGGCGCAGACAGAAATGCGTACCACATTCCATACTTTTCCCCCAGATCACTTTATCGCTCACATACATCTGAATAATTCAGAAGGATTGATATAATTTCATACTCACTACTGCATCAGAAATGTGAATTATTCTGAGAATGCATGTAAGTGCATGTGGTTTGTCTGTGTATTTGCTTTTGCGTACATATACATGTCCATGGTGTGTTCATACTGTGTAGGGAATTGGCAGCTTATTAGCACTCCATCCTTACAGCCTATTTCCTCCTTGCTGTGGTGGATTCCCTCAAGCGTTCAAGGCGTGATCATCACCCCTCTGCCTTTCATCCACATAACCAGGGGAACTCACCCATGGATAGATGAGAAGTCAGACTTGCGCGTGGAAAGACCCATTCACACATTTACGGATGACTGTGCTCACCCCTCCACCTTAACAGCCTTTATTGGCATTACTAGCCGTTACCAGGGGGACATTGTTTCAGCCACATTACAGCCACTCCGACAGTCTGAACGCCTCACTGCTGTTATTTATGACCTTGTTGTGCTTTACTGCCCAGTTTTTTTTTCTTGGTGCAACACTTTAAACGTCAGCACAGCCGCATGTAGCTCAGGCACTGCTCATTATTTCTAGTGTGTCTAGCAATTTAAGTGATTCTCATTCTGATTACTGTCTATAACACAAGTCTGGACACTAACACACGCAGAATAGACTCACATACACACAAACAGGGCTGGTGAGTACTTGTATATATTTATATACTTATATTTGATCTACACCACAGTGGTGGTTTCACCTTTTTCTGTTCCTTTTTTTTTTTTCAAACTTTTGTTTACAAAGTGGAACACAAGGATGCTATTTCTTCCTCATCGTTGTGTAAAGCCCTAACCCTACTATTACATTACATTACTTCATTAGGACAATGACAATTTGGCTTATAATGTAGTATATCGTTAACAATATAAACATATTATTTAGTGTTGTTAAATTGCCAGAAGAAAATGTAAAATGATAACAAATTGCTGTAATACATACACACGCATGCACGCACTCACTCACGCACACACACACACACACACACGCAAAGGAATGGACCTTCTAATCTAACACAGATTTTCAGCCCCTCATCTTTTTCAGTATTCCAACCACTTGAGTCTGGTTGGGTGTAAAGAGCAACATGTGCTTCTTTGACTCATAGACTTGTTTTTACACTATTATATTAGTCACCTAGATGTTCTACTTCTTTTCTCTGCTTCTTTACTTTGTTCTTCATAATGCTCTTTCAACTTAATATACTGTACATAAAAAATGTAATAATGAAGAATAGATGTGGTTCATGCATACTGCTTAAAATTCACACTTGCTTTCACTAAACTCACTTTTTTTAACCATTAACCAATGTGCATATCTTGTTTTCTGTCTTCCCTTTTTGCCTGCTTGCACTCAGTGGCTTAAGGCCAAGGTAAGAGATGGTTGTCTTTCTATTCTTTTTGTCATGATGAAACTCCAACCGGTCAAGGTATCCATGCACCCATTAAAATTGTCTTTCATTTGTAAAAAAAATATGTAGCAATTTAACATTTTGGTGACATGAAATTAAGTTTTCATGGAACACGATGCAACAAAGCAGTATCATCACACAGAATGTATGCATATCTACTGTTTCCTGTTTAATATTCACAACATCACCAGCTGTCATTAATACAACTTTTTCAACTTAACTATTGCAAGTAATAAACCTGGTGTAAAATTCTACTATGAATATATTATAGGTTCAACTCTAGATGTATGTTATGGTAAATGTGGAAAAATGGTAACAGGCGATATCATATATACAGTGTGTATGTATGTATATATATATATATATATATATATATATATATATATATATATATATATATATATATATATATATATATATATATATATATATATATACATACATACATACATACATACATATTATTCCTATGTCCTTTTTTATATTTTTATCCATATACCGACTGAGTGACATCCTATTTTACATGCACAATTTGTCACAACAAAGGCAGCCTGCTTAGTGCTGCCTTTTTTCTCCCTTTATATCTCTCTTTGTCTCCTTTTCTATGTCTATAATTTGTCTGTGGACAGAAAAGCCTTTGTGACAGTGTGCCCCCAAAAAATTATGCTCGGTTTAAATTTAAGATGAGATGCTCATTTGAAACTAATTCAATTTTGGCTTTGTAAATATAGGGTTTAAGTGACTCATCAGCCTTAATAATCATTAGCAGGGGGGGCACTGGTGTCAGCTATTCAGATTGATACAAAAGCAATGTTTTAACTTGTCTTTGCTCCTCTAGCAACATGGGAACAATGCGGCAGGACGAGGAGGGACGCTTTCCAGGACCACACCACCTACACAGAAACCCCCGAGCCCCCCCATGGCTGGTCGTGGTACCCTGGGGTAGGAACATACAGCTCTCGTAGTGGTTGTCAAAATACGTTTGATTCTACTTACCCTTCATTTCCACCGAGTGCGGAACGTCTGCGGATCCGCTGTGGGCACGGTGTATTTTATTTAGAAAATTAACCGGATGTTTTATTTTGTGCTCGACATCCTGTCCCGCACTGCCCTTCCCTGTGCTGAATTGTTGCGGCAAAAATAGAAGCTCTGCGTATCTGCTCCGGAGGGCTGTGGATCGGCAGAGCTGGGAGGCAGTCGTTCCGCAGTCAGTGAAAATACACACATTGACTTTAATGGAAACCTATTGACTCCGCCGCCGTTCCAGAGCGGATCCGCAGACATTCCACACTCGGTGGAAATTAGGGGTTATTCTCTGTACCATTATACCATTGTATGTGTTATATGTTAATACTGTTCGACAATTCTTAAATTTCACAATGGTTGTTTATAACACCAGCACCACCTGGCCATGGTTCCATAAACAGTGTATGTTAAAGCCCAAAGTACTTCATGAAAACATTGAGCTATTAACTCTGGCTGTGTCTATCTGTATCCAGGCGTAACACTTCCTACAAGACCCTGGAGCCAGTGAAGCCTCCGGTGGTGCCCAATGACTACATGACGAGCCCGGCCCGACTGGGCAGCCAGCAAAGCCCTGCACGCACAGCCTCTCTCAACCAGAGGCCCAGGACCCACAGGTAGCTTAGACCCTCTGTTCTTGTACCATGGAATTAACCTATCATCTGTGTTTGGGCACCTTTATACTTTTATAGAGCTCAACTGCAGACAAGCCCAGGTGTGAATGCATTGCTGAAAAACGGATCACTTAAACCACATCAGAGTGAGACCAATTTGGTTACATACTACAATTCCAGTAAACCAGTACTGTGAGGATCAAACCAGAATCAATGTAAAATATACACGTAGCCGCTCTATAATTAGCGTTAAATATGAAATGATGGGTAATAAATTAAAAAAAATGTGTAGCCTCTATAAGCCTTTTCATGCAGACACTTTGACCCGTCATAGTAGCAGAATCACATGTGCTACTTTAATAATTAGCAATAGCTCTTTTTTTTGTTTTTTTATGCATTCCAAACAAGCCTTGGCTCTCGTGTTGTTTTAGTTTACACTGTGTAACTGCAGATGTGACCGTGTGCTGAAAGATTTATGTCCAGTATTCATGTGTAAATGTGCCAGACGGGTGTATGTACAGCATATTCACAGAACTGTGAATCTGTTGCCACAGTGACAAGAATATCGGTATGACAGAATGACATATGAGAGAGTAATGATAGGATGTCAATCACTGTCATATAATTAGGTTTTTCTCACATGTCCTCTAATGATCACCACAAAGACTCTGTCTAACTCTGTCTCTCTCTCTGCAGTGGCAGCAGTGGGGGTAGTGGCGGCAGGGAGAACAGTGGAGGCAGCGGAGTTGGTATGCCTCTAGCAGTTCCCACCCCCTCCCCTCCCAGTATGGGACAAGGTGGGTCCCAGCCGCTGTAACCTCACTGCTAATCACAGTGGAGACTCACTGCTGTTTACAGCAACAGATAGTTGCAGGCTCTGTATGCCACTTGTCCTCCCTGGCTCTCATTTCTATCACTCAAACATTATCACATTCACTCATATTGACAAACAGATGGCATTCAAATGCAGACAGACAATACTGGGAATAATAAAACATTTCTTACAAAATCAAGGTTTTGCTTCATTTAGGACTTATTCTTCTCAGTCTCAGCTTGTATATTAACCTTTGAAAAACCATTGCAGGTGCACAGTCATTTCTGAAGGCATATATATCTATACTAAAGGTATATTCCATAATCATGTTTTATAGTTGTTGCTCGAACGTACATTGAAGTAACTACTGTGCAGGTAAATGTGTTCCCCTTGCTCTAAGCAAAGGAAGAAAATTAGAGCAGCGGGTCCTGAGGAGAAATTAATTATAAAGTGGTTAAGAATGACGACCATAAAAGATTTTTCATTGTTCTGTTTTTGATGTTTATTTTTTTAAATCTCTGTGGACCTGTAGTGTGAGTAAACAGAATTGAATTGTTCTCGTCATACCAGCAGAACCTAATTTCTGTTTACTCACATTCTACATGGAAATATACTGAAAATGAATGCATGCTGTTAGAAAACTACTGATAATGTTTTTAGTAAGTCAGCACTAAAAGTGACTTATCAGGCTGAGGTTTTTAACGCTGTGTACCCATGTCTCTCCTCTCCTGCAGTGGCGACATCCTCTGCCTCAGTGCCCCAGGGCCCCGGCTTGGGTCCCATACCCATGTCCCAGTTTGGCACCATCTCCCGCCAGATCTCCCGTCACAACTCCTCCACCACCTCCTCGGCCTCCATGGTGTCGGCCACTGGCACCTACCGCCGCGCACCCTCCGTCTCCTCCCAGCAGCCACACATCAACGGGGGCCCCGCCTACCCACAGAACTCAGGTAACTCAGCTTTAATACACGTTTTTTATCAATGTATGTATGTATGTATATTATAAATGGTCTGCTTTACTATATGGTTGGTGTGTAGGTATAGTCGTATTTAATCTAATGAAACATGCATATACAGTACATTTTGGCCACTCCTTCAGTAAATATGAATAAAGCAGAGAGGAAGCTTGTATTATTGTACTATCTATTCTTGGCATTTTACAGTGTTTCCACTCCACAATCTTTTGTATAATGATGTGAAACTGCTAAAGAACGATCCTCTGGGTCTAAAAGATAAGCATGGGCAAGTCCTTCCAGATGCTAATGAAAATGAATAATGAACCACAGTTACTGAAGTCAGGGTTGTTGAAACCTTCCCACCTCAGCACTGCCGTGCAGAGTGTTTCATTACCATTTGAAATTGAGTTATGACGTCATCACTTTAGTCAGCTGGAGAAGGCTTCTTGTTCAGGAGAGACAGGCAGGCAGGCACGAGGCATTTCAGGGCACAAGACACATAAATAGTTGCTAGACAAGGGGAAACCCAGGACATGTGCATATTTTCTATCAGAGGAGTAGAATAAATGTTGGCAGGCATCACTCTGAGCCATTGTCCTCTAATGGCTTCTCTCTCTCTCAAAGGACAAGCATCTTCCTTGGCAGAGAAGGAGGAGGCTGCCTGTCTTGTTTGGGAGGAGAGAGACAATGATGCAGAGCTGCATCAACCAGGGACTTTAACTGGGACAGCATATGATCTCCGTGATGTCTGTCTACTCATTGGAATTTAATTAAAGTGAAAGATACATTAGGATTCCTGATGAATGTAATAGAAGTTTTACAGCACAAAAAGCTAGTTTTAGCACACAAGGGAGCGCATAGATCTCACAGGGTGTAGCTGTGGATGGATGTGGCTCTGCGGTGATAGCACGGTGAGCGCACTAATAAGACATTACTGCCCAGCAGTGAGATTACAGACGCCCTTCCATTACATGTGATTTATGAGTCTGACCTGGCGTGCATATGTGTGACATCATGTCTTTGAGTGAGGACAGCTGTGTTTGTCTATGCATTTACCTCCTTTTTTAAGACAATACAGCAAAAAGCCTCATTTCAGAGGCAGAAGATGGAGATGATATATACTAGGTCATTCAGTAAAGGGTGTGATTGAACTAAATGTTGCACTTGACCAGACCAGACATACCATGCTAATTTAGCATGAAATTGCCAGTCGGGTCAGACACAGATGCTGCAGCTCTACCTGTAAATGCTTTTTATTTTTTTTAGATCACATATCTCTACTTTGTTATTCCTACCACACACCTTGCCACTGTCATGTTTTTGGGTCTGTGTAATGCTTTGCAGTTCTTTCACTGTAGCAGAAACCTATTGCTAACCGCAGGCTTTGCCTTTGACGTAAAAAAAATGGATGCTGATGAGGTAGATTCTCAGACTGAGATGAGATGAATGCCTCTTTATCCTAGCAAGAAAACCGCAGCACAAAAGAACACTGATTGGAAATGTGTAAACTAGTTGCTCAGCAATACTTCCTGCACTATTTCTCTCATTTACAAGCTTTTTGTTTTCTTTTATTCTCATCTTTTTCTCCATTCTGTTTGGACTTTTATCTTCTTCTTTTTTATGTGCATTTTCTCTTCCCTCGTCATTGTCATTGTCTCCCTGTCCACCACCTCCATCGCTCTCTGTCTCTCTGCTGCTTTGTCTGCCTCTCTGGGTGTTGCTGCTCCAGTGTCTGTGGCTCCTCCGCCTCCTCCTCCAATGGTCCAGCTGACCCCACAGATCCCTCTGACCGGCTTTGTGGCCAGAATGCAGGAGAGCAGTAAGTAGAAAATCCATATAAAAACATGCACTTAGTTAAGCAGATATGCATGCATGAGTTCAGTGAAACCCATTATATGCACACGTGTGCACTCTCACTTGTGCACATACCTGCTGTGGATGTCCAAAAGTCTCAGAATGTATTCTTAAAAAATCACATACTTATAAAGATGACTCTTCATGTTCAAGTCCGCTTACTCAGAGACTCATTCACTCCTACACGTGCACAAAACACACATACATACAATAGGGGGGGAAAGAAAAACTGAATGTATTGAATGACCTAAATTGACTCAAATCACAATTTTTCACTGAATGTCCAAGTGAGAACAGCTACAACATGTATAGAACATATTTAAAAAAGAAGAAGTGATTGCTACATTTATCGTCAGATGTGTTACATTAATCTTGATACAGATTTGAGATCATAAGACCTATTTTAACTCTGGCTATGTCTATCACCTATGTCAATGTCAATTTATTTACATAGCACATTTAAAAACAAACTTGTAAAGCACTGTGACCAAAGTGCTTTACAAGGTAAAAACAACAACAACAACAACAACGTCTAGACACCTTTCACCACATCATGCTCTGAAACTGTCTCAAGGTCCACACACTGCGTCACACTCTTCTCTGCAGCTTGCTACACTCGGCACACCTTTTCTTTCACTGTATTTGGGTTCTAAGGGGGGGGGTTGCACATGCCCTTCGGAAGACTGTCTGTTGCCACGGTGATGGATCACTTAAAGCGTGCGTCCTGTTCTTTCTGTCCACTGAGGAGTGAAAATGTGACCTGATGCCGTGTCCTGATTCCTGTCTGGAGAAATGCAGCTGTGTAGCGATCTAACTGTCTCTATGTGTCTGGTCAAACGTAATGCAGGCTGCCACACTACTACACGACTGGATAAGAGACATACAGTCAGATAAAGAATAGATTATGCTTTAAACCTTAGAGGTGCTCTAAGCGATGTCACGTGTTTTTTAGGCTACAACATTTTTTGTCACATACAACAAACATCTCCCCACTATCCGCGAGCTGCCTGTCCCCTGAACACACTGTAAAAAAACGTGGTCTCTGTAGACAGCCCAGGCTCCACAAACGCCAACAAAAACAAACTGTGCCAACCTGCCCCTCGAAACATAACAAACAGTCTTCCAGCGTTCCAACCAATAACCGACAAGAAGGATTTGGGGTTGGGGGGTTAGTGCGCAGAAGCACGGAAGGGAGGGGGAGGGGACGGGATGAGGAGGAAAGGGGCGAGCTAGCCTCGTTTTGCTTGAAAATACTTTGAATGTCAACAAGAAGTGCTGTCACCCAGCATCGCTTAGAGCACCTTTAAACCAGGTTGATGGTGTTAAACCAGTGATTAGCACATTGTAAACATATATCCATCAATCTTTTACCTTTATTTTTATAAACAGACAGTTTCTCAGTAGACGCCCTCTGGCACACAGGAAGTGTTACATTTTACATTTCACGCACCAGAAACAGGGATTAATATAGAGTGAAGTAAGGACACACCTGGATAATGTTAATAATGGATAATGAGTAAATAGAAGAATAACTGGGTAGTAAGTATGACGATATAGTTCTTGCCAACTACATAGCACACTTAGACTCAATGTATTGTATGCTGTGTTTACACCAGCCTTAAAGGGCTAATGGATTGGACTAATAAAATCCAAGACAGCTATTGTTATACAGTGAAGCATTTTCAGCTCTTAATTCTTAAACAGATTTAAAGTCAGTTGTTAGACTAGTGGGAAAAAAGGGCATCTAAGCAGATTGGAATTAAAGAGATGCATTAAATACAGTCCTCTAGTGCATTATTGCCGATTGTTTAATTCCAGAGCAGGTTTATGAATTAGTTAGATAAGAGGTGCAGTTTTTCTTTTGTCACTGGACTTCTAGGTGTAAGTCTGCTGCAGGGAGACTCGCTCCAACAGGACACTTGTATCACCAGCACAAAAAGACTGAAGACTGTAGCACCAGTGGAAGACTGTCAGGACCAAGTCGAGTTTTTAAAATCACACTCCCAGTGAAACACTGATCTACTCACAGATAGAGATGATGGGTCCTTTCGGCTGAACCTTTAGCCTTCAGACACAGAACATGTACAATTAAATACACACATTCTCTCTTTTCACAAAACTGACTCAAGGGAATATTCAGGGGGTTTATTTTTCAGGTTTATGCTTAAAATGCCAATGCTAATTTCTCAGGGGAAAAACTAAAATACAATCATACAACTTTGTGAATGTCTTAAGAGGAGGCCATAGTAAAGTAAATAGGAGAAGCCTTAAACATCTTAAACATCCATTTGAGACACACTAATTAAAAAACATGACTTGCTGTCTATTGAAAAAGAAAAAGAAATCCCTATTAAGCCATTTAAAATTCTTGGTTTCTATGGGCCGACAAACTGAATAGTGCTACGAGTAGTTGTAGTTTGAACAGCAGTACTAGCAGGGATGTAGCTACCAATGATCACACCGAGGTCCTGGCCGTGTGGAGAAGGCTTCATTCAGACCTTAATGTTGGGAAATAGAATGTACAAGAAAATATAACTGATCAGTGAACTGAATAAATTAAATATGAGTGTTGGACTTGATGAACTCTAAAATACTTTTCACGGCATGTGAATAGTACCAGTAGTAGTAGTACTAGTAGTAGTAGTAGTAGTAGTAGTAGTAGTAGTAGATGACTGCCTTACTGAAGAGTAGAAAGGACCCTAAGCTGCCCTCTAGTGAACATTTAAATGCATAACTCTCCTCAGTATGAAGGTTCAGAAAGGTTTCTGTTGGTCTGCATGATGGTTGTCAATATGGAAAAATGAATTTGACAATATATATGCTAGTTTGAAGTCCTGAAAAATTATTTTACTTAGTTATTATTGAAATATAATTTGATTGTTTCTCTACACAAATCGTTACATATTTATTTGTCATCTTGGACTCTGATCAAATCCAGTCCAAAAAATAAATAAATAAAAAAATAAGGCTGTGAAAAAGTATTGAATTTTGGAATGGAATATGAACTGCTGCGAGAGATACATTTTGAAGTCGACTGCAGTGACAGATGAGATCAGGAGAGTGTTATCTGTGAACTTCTCTTCTATTTGATTTTCTTTTCCTCTTTCTGATTCTCCATCTCCTCCACTGTCTGTCCTCTTTCAGTAACCGACAGCCCCGCCCCGCCTCCTCCGCCTCCCCCAGAGGACATTGGTGTGTTTGAGGAGCCCTCTCCCCCTCCTCCTCCCCCACCTGTGGACTATGAGGAAGAGGAGGCCGCAGTGGTTCATTACAGCGATCCCTACGCTGACGGAGACCCCCACTGGGCCCCCAAGATTTATTTAGAGAAAGGTTAGTGACAGGGAATACTTATACTTTTCTTTTTCTCCAACACTCTCAACTTAATGTTCGCTTCCATTTTTGTAATAATAACTTTCTTTGATTTTTCACAGTTGTGGCCATCTATGACTACAGCAAAGACAAGGAGGATGAGCTGTCCTTCATGGAAGGAGCCATCATCTACATAATCAAGAAAAACGATGACGGCTGGTTCGAAGGTGTCTGTAACGGCGTCACCGGACTCTTTCCAGGAAACTACGTTGAGTCGATCATGCACTATGCTGACTAAAAATTAAAAAAAATTAAAATGCAGAAATGGCACAGCAGTTTTTAACAGAAGTAAAACCGTAGATGTACAGATGTATGCAGTCCAGTGACTGCAGTTCATACAGCTCCCATTTTGAATGAAGTGCCATGGTGGATTTTGAAATGGTTTTCTGTTGGGGTGGGGTAGGGGGGGGGGGGGGGGGTTGTCCTTGCACGGTTTTGTTATGCTCCAAAAAAAATTGTTGTTTTGTTGTTACGCACAAAGGAGGGTGCTGAAGCTTTGGACTGGGGTCTGTTAGTTTACACTGTGGAGGAAAGGGAGGAGATGAAGGCCTTGTTGCTACCACTGCCTGTTGGTGGTCGGTAGCACTTTTCAAACTTTAACAATCACTTTTTGCCTCACAAGAAATTACAACAAATGACAAGTACATCTAGATTTAGTGTCAATTTGTGTATGCGCAACCAACATTTCCAGTATTTCCTGTATGCAGTACATCCAGACAGTGGAGTATTACTAGGATTTCATGAATAGACGAGGCAGTGTAGCATTCTTAGGATAAAATGCTGCGCAGACGCTCCAACCCTTTTATTTGCACTGTAGACCAGCAGACCAACCCTTCCCTCCTTTCAAAAACATCCGTTATACCTTAATCCATAAAAACAAACAGAAAAGGACAACAGACATCAACAAGTGCATTAGGACACGACTGAATGTTCAATGCTGTCGATGTCCATATCACAAGATGTTTGAGAGGGAACACAAGCAACCTTGAGTTGTGTATTTACTATGCTCTTCGTCGGTGCAGATGCTGTTAAAAAGGGTGAACTGAGTGTATAGCATGCATTTAAAAAAAAGGCAACAATTTCTTCTTTCTGGTGGTTTCTTTCTTTTCTCTAACTTGTATATAAACTGTAATGTGAGAAGCTGCCAGTACACATTTGTCAGTTAGTGTTTCACCTGTGAGTTTCCATCAGCGTCAGTGGAGGTGATGCCAAGATTGGATGTCTTTTTTCAATTTTTTTTTTTTATTTTTTACTTGAATATTAATTTTATTCATCACTCAGTGCCATTTTAACTTTATCGGAGCAAAGTGGCCGTGTATAAACAATTATTTTTCTAAGTTCAGTCACCACTATACCATTTTGATCATTGTCACTATATGCGGTGATGCTGTCCAGCTACTGTAGCAGAGCTCTGAGATTGCTTCCAAATGTGAAGCAGAGGAAGGCCTAACCTGTATGCTTTCATGTTTTTTTCTACTGTGTTGGAATAGCTGCACTGATTAGTTATCAACAGCTGTGATGACTTAATGATTTCTGCCATTGCTTTGATTTTCACACAAGAGTTGCTCTCCAGAAGTATCCACTATCCTTTACACTTGTCGTCCGTTCTTTCAATGGTTGCTGGTGTGGTGCTTTACTTTACATTGGTGCTCAACCATAATCACCAACTCAAACAACCTCAAACCAAGACTGCTCTACATACTGTAGAAATGCACCAAGAGGTTTTAGTCTCATGACTTTGTTCCAGAGGGTGAACATCCGATGAGATTTGATTGTAATTGTCTTCAATCACCTCTGCATTTTAGTGAATGTAGACAAACCCTGCAGTAATGTACTAAAGCCAGGTTCAGTCTGCTACTTGCAGTATGTTTTTGTCTATCTCCACACAGATAGAGATAAAAGTCTGTGCTAGATATAAGTGACACCTGCTAACTGCAGTGAAGGAATGAATTGCAATCCCAAGGTTTTCAAAAACAGTGCCGATATGAAGACTTCTGTTCTGATTTCTACTACTTTTGCAAAATAAGATGCCTGCTCTTACAAAGTGACTGTTGGTGCAAGTAAAAGCCGCTGTCAAATATCATTGAAGCTGATGTTTGTCTCAGAATCTATGTCTGTAACAAGTCACGTAAACAAACATAATCATATGTACTTTGGGAATAACGGGCATTGAACACAAACTTTTATTTTTAAATGGATACAGACTTCCTTATGTTGTGAGGGGAATATTATCCAGAGGTAACATTTTCAGGTTTTCACACAGACTAGCAAAGGTCAATGACTTAGTCAAGTGAAAAGTATTCATTCAGCATGAAAGTACCGAAACGTCATTACAGTGAATGATTTGCCACTACATCCCATTCTTGATTGTATTTTTTCCATCATGAGGTAATCTTTTCTGACAAAACAACTTTTTCTACCTAATGTATTTCTAGCTTCAACTTGTTTTTGTGTCGGGGACTGCTGAAGAATGTCCGCTAGCAGTTTGTATGTAAAAGATTAATTTATACTTTTTTCATAAAGAAATCATGAGAAAAACCACTGACTTTGTAATGTTTACCACTTAACATCTAGCATTTCAGGGCATCACAGGTCAAGGCGCCTTTCTTTGCTGTGTGTTTTCTTAATGATGAAGCGTGTGGGGGGGATCAGTAACTTAAATGTTCATGGGAACAGAATCCAATATTTGTCTTCTCTCAGTTTGTACATAGGATGTGTTCATTTCATGTACAGTCTTTTTGTAATAAACAGCTCATCGAAACAATGGACAGAACTGTGTGTTTTGTGTGTCGTAAAGCTGCTGAACAGGTGAGAAAATGTATAAGTCGCAGTCCAAACACAAATAATTATTTTTCATTTGGGAATAAATGAAAGCTTTTAAAAAATTGTTATTTTGCAATTGTTATTTTGCATCATGGACATGCAACACTACTTCTACGTGTGTGCATTTCTGAAACATATGTATGGCGTTATTTTTTAGTCAAAAGTTATGAGCGTGTAAGACATGCTCACGAGCACATTATGTTATTTCACACGCGCAAAAATGAACCTTCAGCTGGCATGATAAAAGTACTCGCGCACAAATTCAACAACCGAAAGGTGTAGGTAGCTGCGAGCGAGCGCCTGGCTACTCTTACTCTGCTTGTACAGTGGAATCCTGCTCGCGCGCAGCGGCCTTCTGCTCGCGGAGTGCTGTTTTCCTCGCAGAGAGGATTTCTGCTCGCTCGAGTACATGACTTTTGACAATTTGGGGGCGGAAACCAAGGAGGGCACTGACCCTCTTACGATTGGTCACTTTCACACAGGGACATCCTTGATTGACAGCTCTCATTACAGGAAGCACGGAGTCACAGTATCTGACGGAGTTCAGTCATTCAGTTAACACTGCACAGTGGACGGAATGGCGGCGACACCTGAAGATGTAGGCGTAAGTGATATTGATGATATGGTGGGGGCTGTGTGTTTGACATTGTTATAGCCATTTAATCTGAAATTTGTTGAGAATAAACTCATTAAATATTGAGAATAAAGTCGTTGTATTTCAAGTTTTTTTCTCAATATTTAATGAGTTTTTTCTCGAAACACAGCGACTTTATTCTCAATATTTAATGAGTTTATTCTCAACAAATTTCAGATTAAATTGCTATAACACTGTCAAACACACAGCCCCCACCATATCATCAATATCACTTACATCTACATCTTCAGGTGTCGCCGCCATTCCGTCCACTGTGCAGTGTTAACTGAATGACTGAACTCCGTCAGATACTGTGACTCCGTGCTTCCTGTAATGAGAGCTGTCAATCAAGGATGTCCCTGTGTGAAAGTGACCAATCGTAAGAGGGTCAGTGCCCTCCTTGGTTTCCGCCTCCAAATTGTCAAAAGTCATGTACTCGAGCGAGCAGAAATCCTCTCTGCGAGCAAAACAGCACTCCGCGAGCAGAAGGCCGCTGCGCGCGAGCAGGATTCCACTGTACAAGCAGAGTAAGAGTAGCCAGGCGCTCGCTCGCAGCTACCTACACCTCTCGGTTGTTGAATTTGTGCGCGAGTACTTTTATCATGCCAGCTGAAGGTTCATTTTTGCGCGTGTGAAATAACATAATGTGCTCGTGAGCGTGTGTTACACGCTCATAACTTTTGACTAAAAAATAACGCCATACATATGATTGGCTCCAGGTTTGACGTGTGCACGCAGGAAGCTAAACTGGCTCAATTCAGGCTAGCTGAAGGAGGCGCAGATGTGTCTCCAACTTGTGTGTGTCCAGGAGGAGGAGGAGGAGGGATGAAGTCAGGTGGTGGCTCATGTGGATAGTCTTCAACATTGGTGGTTTTGGGTGGAGCTGGACTCGGCTGTGGGCTGATCTGAGGGGCGTGACTGTTAGATTTGCCTGTAGACAATCAAATGAGAATTATTTCCAGGGATGTGGGTTTTAGTAGTGGTATTCCTGCTTTCCTACAGTTTTCTCCATTGCTGTTGTTTCAAAGCTGACCTGGGCCAGTAGCTGCATATAAAGCCGCTTTTTTTAGATACAATTTTGCTTTTTTCTAGAGTTAAGAATACATTATATAATATTAAAAATACATTTTTACGCACAACATACAGACATTTTATACAGCCTCCACAGAGAGTTCTAACCTCAAATGGTAACTATTTTTTTCTGTAACTCATTTAAGATTTTTGTTTGTCAATAATACCCCAATATATTGATATACCACCTGTGGAGCCCTGCTATTGGCTGATTCGGTGCTTGGACGACGGCATTTTGGGTGATCATAGTCTTACTATAAGAATCACACACACATTATACTAAAGTTTACCTTTAGCTTCTTTATACAAAGTGTGTTTATTAAGAAAAGGATAATAACGTCTCTTCAACTTCTCTCATTCCATATATATATTCGAATCCAGCTTAAACACATAGAGCACCATTAATTATTTTCTCAAGCATACTCACACACATTTGAAATGAGCACAGTTGCCCTTTATCCTTACATTTCCTAAAAACATGTAACCTAATGTCATTATCATATTAAGACACTTTAGGATGTTAACTTTAATTATTTCATCACAAATTCATCTAAGTCATGTCTAAGTACTGTCCTCTGTGTAGACTCACCTTTGTGTGCATCAAAGTGGAGAGTTTGTAAACTGGAGGTTCTCTTTATTGCAGCCTGGTAGTTCTCATACAGGACAGTCCCATACTGAACACAGACAGAGGACACACACCTGCTTAAGTCTTTGCCAGTGATGACATGTCTACATGTGCTATGTTTGTGCATGAAATCCTAAAGAAATGCTGAATTGAAAATAGATTTCTAATTGAACTGCTCACATTAAAGTGATTTGTGTTACAGACATGGGTGAATCTGACCTTGGCTATTCTGATGGAGTTGACCCAAAGCAACAGTGCATGCTCATCGTCGCAGCACAGGAACTTGATGTAGTGCGACTCTTTCTGGATGCAGGGATGCTGGGAATAGAGTACATGCAGAGAGAACAGTGATGTTAAAGGGGCGCTTCCTTGATTTAGTATTGCACTTCCCAAAAAGAATGATCAAAACTGATGCAGCACAGGTCAAAATATCTTGACTTTCAGTCCGTAGTATGGGTCAAGCTCCAAACATTCGGCATCCTACACTTCCCATAATGCAAGTCATTGGTGTTTTTTGGTAGACCCTGTCTCCCTGGTAAATGTTCACGTCTTCCAAACTCCACAACCCCAGTTTGTAACACAGGCTTTCTCTTACAAATGTTAAGTCTCAAAACCTCAAGCTGAGCTAATCCTGATGACATCCCTATGACATCACTGGGGTTATTTTCTCAGAGGGAAAATCGGTGACTTTAAATACAAATGCTGCATCTGTGCTGCCAGTTTATGTTGTAGTACACATTAGAGCCAGCAGAGGGCAGCTGATACCAAACTGTTGCTGCACTGTGGACCACAAAGCATGACCATATAACTGTTAAAATAGGACCAAACATAATTTCTCACTGGGAATGTGGCTGTTGGAATTGGAAATCCTAGATATGACATTTGAGATGATATTTGTTTTATTAACTAAACAACAGCACAGTCATTGCAAACACCATATTCATATGGCTGTCAACCGGCTGTCAGAAATACACTTTGTAGTCAAAGGTCAAATTGAGCAAAAGAAATTGAGGTAAGTTGGTTTTTCTTCAGTCATCTTACTTCCTCTCAACATGACTTAGCTGTCATTGCCAATAACACATTTTTATATCTTCTAACAACTTGATCTTTATCTGTGTAAGTGCAGTTGTGTGGAGTCCTGCTTTCATTATATTCAGCCTTCTACTCAGTCTATGCTCATGTTTGATTTAACTAAACTGTTGTAAAGTATGGAAAGTACGTAGCATATAGTTAGTGGAATTAGTGTTATTAAATAGTGCTCATGGGTATCTTTTTTTTGATGTGATATCTAACCACCAGCTATAACTCTGGACTTTTTTAAACCCAAAAACTGGTTACCAGGTCAATTTCTGAGAGCATCATGGATCCCTGCTGAGAATACAAGTCTGTTCAGTGCAGAGCTACAACCCTGCATGCCCTTTATATGAACAATTCCAAACACACACATACCACCACCAGTACCACCAGTACCACCAGCCTACACTTTGTCTCACTGTCCTCCATCCCATTTCTCTCTCTTCTCAAATGCATCGACAATATAAACCGCATGGGACTCTGAGTATGTGTAGTGTCAACATACTGCATAAGTTCCTTAAGTGCTCAGAACAGTTTTACTTAGACTTAGACTTTTTGCTGTTCATTCAGATGATCCTTCCCAAGTTTCTAATTCACCCAGTGTCGATAATGATCTATTGAGCTTACCTTTAGCATAAAGCAGAAGTTAGTGGGAGCTCTGTATTTCTGTTTGAAGTTGGTGGTGGTGTAGATGTTGACTTTTTCAAAGCGAACAAAGCAGGCGAGATCACTGGAGGACTTGAGAAAAAAAGCAAATAATCAAACTGACAGGTAGAAATTTTATAATGGAGAACATATTTATTGCTGGACTATAGCTGTTATGTTCTCAATCTCATTGTAAGTAGGTATTACAAATTGAATTAAATTGACTCTTCCAAGAAAACAATTCCGTGCCACGCCTTCATATCTTCTTCTTAAGACTTTGTTTTCTTTCTACAGCATTTTAACATTCCTTCCATTTTTTTACTTTAAGCAGAAACACATCATGTTCACACATTGAACCACACTGACAAAAATGCTGCTGTTCACTGGAAACTACAAAGGGAAGCGTCGTAAAAGTGGAGGTGACCCGGCTGCTGAGGATGACTGTTGTTCTGATTTCTCTCTCTTTTATTATTATTATACTCTCTCAGGGCTCTTTCTGACTTTATCTCACACTTTTGTCCACTTTATTTCTTCCATCTCTTACCTTTTCTCTAACTCTGCCTGATTGATAACAGCTCCATTGCGCTCTCATCATATGACAGTAGCTTCTGTGTCTATGTTTTAAGTCTTGTCGTACTGTATAGTTACAAGTAGGTCCACCTCAGACTGCTGTAAAACCTTTTTTCTGTCTGATTTGGCCATTTCTCTTCCCCCTGCCTAATGAACCATCCTTTCCAGATCTTCCTCTTCTTCATTCATGTGTCCTTTGACCTCAGATGATTCCTGCAGCACTCTTATGTTTGTGATTTGCACATCTGCTTTGCACATCTGCTTTGCACATCCCCCCCCCCATCTATTTTCTATTTCTCCCCCTTGGATGACTGGGTTTTTGGAGTTAGGCTGCACGGGTGATGTTTTTCTCGTCTGTCTCAGTGACAGAACTGCATGTTGCTCTTTAACAGCGGCGAGGACTCAATTCACACTGTCCATCTTCATTTCTCCAGCTCTTTCTCTTGCATTTCTGCCTCTGCTATGTTTGAGCGCTCAGATAGAAGCCATCATAGACTCCACGCAGCGAAAACAGTCTCTTGTATCTCTGGTTAAGGACTACTGCCATACTTTGCTAACTATTTTTTTATTAAAGATTGTTTTTGGGGCATTTTAGGCCTTTATTTATAGGACAGCTGAAGACGTGAAAGGGGAGAGAGAGAGAGGGTGAATGACATGCAGCAAAGGGCCACAGGTTGGAGTCGATCCCACGGCCGCTGCGTTGAGGAGTAAACCTCTGTATATGGGCGTGCCGTGCGCTCTACCAGGTGAGCTACCCAAGCGCCCCAGTTTTGCATTTTAATGTTCTCCTCAACTGGACAGTTGTTAATAGTCTGCATTAAAAACCTGACACTATTTTTCAACATTGCGAAGACAGATTTGTGCAGACGCATCCTTCAAACAGCAGTTTGTCAGTTGACAGTTTTATTACCATGAGTTACATGAGAAGATTGCCTGGTGCCAAAAATCACCTCATGAAACATAACCATAACTGAGTATTTACCAATCTTCTCCAGGCTGTGTATGGGAGGTGGTTTCGCCCACACAGATCGCTAAATAGCTAAATATAATCTGTCACCTACCTTTTGTCTCTAGAGCAACATTTGGTGTCAACAATGCACCATAAACACGCCTGCATTTAAAAATGAAATATGATGTAGAATGTTCGTATTTGATCCGTCATACCTTTGTCTTTCCCTTAGGTACATAGTAGATGCCCGAGGCTCTGAGCACAAAGTAGCGAGGTTTCCAAAGTTTTTTCCCATCTTCCTTTAGGTACAGCATGCCCTGAAGATCAGGAACAATTAAAGTGGAACCTCCGAAATGCTCCTGCAAAGATTACATGCAAATCTGACATTAACACAGGATAGAGAAAAATAAAAAATACCTCATTTCATTTGTAAAACAATGCAGTTAGTCAAGTGACGTCAATGTATTTATAGAGCACATTTAAAAACAACAAATGTTTTCCAAAGTGCTCTACAGGGATCTAAGATGGAAGAAGCTACTGCAGACAACAGAGTTGATTTATTCATCAAATTATCACATTTCAAACCAGAATCAAAGATAATATTGGGATTTATTGCATGGGAATTTCATGACAAAAGAGTTTTGATTGTGGTGTTGGAGTACTCTACAGGGTCAAAGTTTAGGACCTCAGTTTTATTCTGGATTAGCTGTAGGAAGCTGGAGTTCAGCAGGGAGTACATAGCCATTTACCCTGGAGCTATTCATTGTTGATAAAATACTAAGCCCAACAATGTCCAGCACTTGTAGGATGTAAAAACATATAGGACAGCTGAAGATAGAAAAACATATATATATATATATATATATATATATATATATATATATATATATATATATATATATATATATATATATGTTTTTCTATGTGACTCTCAAAGTGGGGTCTGTGGCTCTTTGCCGGGGGGTTCGTGAAACGTTTTCAGATTCATTCATTTTAAGTATCATGATGTAAAACAATTCTTTTTAAAATAATTTTTACAAAAGTCTTCATAGTTCAACAAAGATTTCAATTTTCAATCTAAAATAATTCATAGATTTTCTAATCTAACAAATCTATATCTCTAATATATTTCTAATACATGTCTCTTGTGTTGTTCTTTCACATAACTAAGACTAAAGAAGTATGCAACATAGGCTACGTTAATTTATTCCATGGGACATACACTGTACACACCCAGTATATTCTCTATATTGTAAGGAGTCCTTGGTTAGAAAACGATTGAGAACCTTTGGTGTAACTGACCTTGAGTAAGATCTGTTTGGCTTGCTCGTTAATCCCACTCAAACATTCTTTCTTCTTTTTCCACATGTAAAATACCTTCAGGGTGAGAATAGCATTGTTCAATATACTGACTATGCATTAAACTGTATAATAAAACTTTGGCTAAAAGGAAACACTTGCTTGTACTCACTTGAGGCTCTGTAAACATCACGTACTTCTGAGGTCTCGACACAAAATAGATTTTGTTTTCACTGAGGCGAGTCCAGGCAGACAGCGGCTCCACTAAGTGTTCGTGGTCCTCAAAGCCTCTTTCTGAAATGATGAGAAAATGTGTGCAACAATGTCTTCTGTCTCTGTGAATGATTTTTTTCTTTAGCATGTGCTTTATTGCCTGCATGTGCAGCATATGTGCGTATTCATTTTACCAATCTGCAGCTCAGGGTTGGTCTCACACAGGCTCCAGTCAATGCTGCAGTCACAGTGTGTCTTCTCAAAAAGCTGGTCCAAAACCTCTCGGACCGTCTGTCTCTCATCCACCATCAGTGTCTTGGAGCTGCCGTCACTCATCAGCACCTTTACTATCAACTAGGAGAGGCAGCAAGCTCGGTTCAACTTTATCTGTGTGACTGCATGGTGAAGAAATGCACTCAAAAACCTGCTGGCTTTACCTTTCTCACTTTGGCTTCTTTCAGCTTCTCCAGAGCCAGTTTGATTTTGTCTGCCTTTGTCTGGGGTTCGCTCTGGATGCATGATAAGAGGAGGTAATCAGATATAAATGTTTCACTAAATTACAAATTCATTTTTATGATCAGTGACAGATTCTAGGTTACCACCTGCAGCCCTCCAGAGGATGCAGCAGAGTTCAATTGTGGAGGAATAGCAGCTGCTGGCTCAGGTTCCTGAGTCATGGCTGACGCTGCTCTTTGATTTTCTGTACGGCTGCTGGTCTGTTGATCTGTGAGTAGTCTCTCTTCTGAGGGGGTTGATTTTGATCCAAAGTCAGCCACTAGAGCATCCAGGTCGTGGTCCTCCAGTTCATTAAGAGACTCTGTAAGGAGATAAGGGTGCGGTTGTGCCCTAAAGGTTAGAGAAGCGGCCTTGTAAAAGTGCCGGTCCAGGCTCAATCCCTGGCAACCTCACACTGACGACAAGACCCCTGGAGCCAGGCTAACTGTTTCCCCCTGTTTCCAGTCTTTATGCTAAGCTAAGCTAATCAGGTCCTGGCTGTAGCTTCATATTTAATCGACAAACATGAGTGGTATCAATCTTCTCACTCTTAGCAAGAAAGGGCATAAATTCCGCAAATGTCAAACTATTCCTTTGACACAACTTTCTGACTTTGTATTGAATCAAAGCTAGATCTTACTTTTGTTGAAGAAAGAGACTAGCTTGGTTTGTAGGCACAACATCAGTTTTTTCCTCATAATTGAAATAGTCTATTTACCTAATTTATTCATAGTCCTAACCACTTGAAATCCTTATTTATGCCTTTTCTTTTTAAACAGTTGTGCCTTCTTATCCTTATCCTTCATTTCCCAAACTGATATATCTCCATTTTTCATCCCTCCTGGTTTCTAGAGGTTGGCATGACCGTCTGGCGCAAGAAGAAACAGTCACTCCCCGTCACCCAACAGAAACCTTATCTCTTAAAAAGGCCGTCTCACATTTTTCCCCACTTGCATCCTTTTACATCACACTTCAGGGCAGCGTGACTCTTGGTTGTGTAACATTGCTTATCTAGAAACTGAAGCTTTATCTACTGCTTTGAATGAGAGAATCATCACCTGAACTAACACTTTACCATTTAGGTCTGTGAAGCCAATGGAGAAGGATCTGTCTGCCTGTGAGTCAGGGTCCACTTCTGCGGTGTCCACTGCAGGCATTAAACTCTGCAACGAAGCAATGAGATGGTAAATTAACTCACAGCAATGCTGGCCCACACCCATAAATGACAGTTGTATACTGTGAAATGTTTTTATACAATTTCATTGGACATTTAAAAATACATTTCACACAGAAGTCATGTCATTTGACAGAAACTTTTTAGTTTCAGATAACACTTGTAATAAAAGAGATGCCCAAAAATCAAAGTAACCATATGAGTCCTTGAACTGCTCTAAACTGTTGTTTAAATATCTTACACAAGTCTGTTATTTATCAGTGATTGTTTCCCTGCACTTTATCATGCTCTGTTTTCAAGCTGTACCATAAATGGAGAACATATTGCACTTAGCTTCTGCAAAGACAATCAATAAATCACACATCAGCTCATTAAGAAAAACGAATTTGTCAAAACTGTTTGGAACAAGCTGTACATCCAGTGCATACATCCGATCTTGAAGATCACAAGGAAAATGGCTGATATCCAGACTACATATATATTAATTATTAACATACGTCTCTACAGGCTCAATCCTATTCTATAAACAAGCTGTGCAGACTGCCAACCTGTACACAAAATGATTCCTGCGAGCATGCAGGTTAACCCTGATGACTGTATCTGAAAACACATGTCGTCATGCTGGAGCTGCTGCTTATTAAATGACACCTCCAAGCTCCTTAAATCAGGGATAAAAAAAACACCCGTTTTTGTTTTCTGGCTTTAAGGCAGGAGAACAGAGAATGGATCCAATCAAGGCAATGAGTGGAATCACTTTAAATCCTTTTGTTTCTCAGACTCTGAGAGGATTAATGCTATAATCAGAATGTTTTTTTGCTAACTCTGGTAATAGTCTGTGGAGTGGTGTTTGTCACTGTGATGGCTTTCCAAAAGGGGTGCATGCCAAGGTGAGGCTTTTTCTGGTGGTGATGTAATGTTCCAGATTGATCCCATTCTCAGGGCTGCGCTCATTTAGGTTACATAAAGAGATTTGAAAATGGGCAATATCGAATTACGCCTCAGGCTGAGGTTGCATCGGTTAGAAGTGTGTAATGTTTTTCTTGGCCAGCCGCAGTTATATGATGAGCAGCTTATGTGTGCTTAAGGGAATCTGCAGTGATCGCCCACGGTCCAATACAGATGCAATAACTTCACATCTCAGCGTTGCCTTGCATTTTCTGTCTGATGCTTCATGACTGTCATGTGTAATCAGATAATGTCCAGTTTAGTGAGGTAAAAATATCAAGTGATTTGTCTGATTCACTTCTTGTAACCTGTTCCTACTTCAAAAGCTCTGATGGGAACAGTCGACCAGAGAAGAGTCTCAGCTCATCTGGTCATGTTTTGAGAAAGAATGCGACAAAAGATTGTTTGATATCACAATGTTTCTTCTCACAATCCCAGATGAACTTTAATGCATAATGGGATGTGTTGTCAGATAAGCACGGCAATGGCGGACCACCAGGTCCACCAGTTCAGCCCAGATTGAAATAGCTCAACAACCGTTGGATGATTGGATTACAATTAAATTTCATGCAGACATTTATTGTTCTCAGAGGAAGAATCCTAATGACTCTGACCATCCCTTGATTTTTCCATAAGCACCACCAAAAGCTCAACAGTTTTGATTTTGAGTGAATTATCTCAAAACCCCATATAAACATACATTAGGATAAATTGTAATTACTTTGGTGATCCTGTTACTTTTCATAGTGCTATCATTGGGCTTCTTACTAACGATCTACCAAAAACAAATGACATTCCTTTCGGCCTCAGCTGTACTTTATCTTCTACACTGAAGCCTGCATCTAGACTAATTCTTTCTTTATGTCGGTATCAAGTGTGACACATAATTTACTCTTGCATTGCCAGACCTTTCTCCACAGCACTGCAGAGGAGGGTTTGGCTAGTCCACAGCATTCCGGAATGGGAGAAAAACGCGCTCTGGTTTATTGGCATTTCTTTAAACCAATCACAATCGTCTTGGGCGGTGCTAAACGCCAGATGGAGCAACGGTGCCTCTGCAAAATAGCCTCGGGAAGTAACTTGTTTTGGTGGAACATGTGTACGTTCAAAGATTGTTTTAGTCGTGCAACAGAAACAGTGTGCAAACACACATTTTACTCAGTGAGTTACAGACATTTATTGACTACCGTCCTGGACTTTTCTTTAGTTTACAATGTGACAATAAACATTTTGGTGCTGTCGGTATATTTTGGTTTATGTCACCTCTGACAATAAATATCAAAGTGTTAGCCTATATATAATTGGAAAATAGACAGCACACACACACACGCACACACACACACACACACACACACACACACACACACACACACACACACACACACACACACACACACACACACACACACACACACACACACTCACTCATGTCTAGCGTAGCATCAATGCACTGCTGGGCTTTTAAGGATTAAGGCTTAGCAAATCTGGTAAATATTGTACCTGCTAAACATCAGCATGTTAGCATTGCTACTGTGAGCATGTGATCACATTGACATTAGCATTTCGGTCACAGCTCTGCTGTACGACTCACCTGAGAGAGATGATCAATCTCTCCAAGCAGGTGACTGAACATGGCATCTATGTCGTCCATCTGAGAAGGTAGAACAAAGCATTTTAGCAGCAGTACAGACATTAAACACAATGTAGAAAGTAGATTATAGGAGACTACAGCAGAACTGAAAAATGTTGGATAATTTCAGTTCAGTTTAAATTCAGTTTCTAATGGCCCCAGTTCTTGACTAGTTTGTCGTGCGGCAAGCAGTAAAGTTGGGATATACACTCTATTGGAAGGCCTGCATAGGGCCAGCAACTCCTGCATAACAACATTTTTGTGGCATGGAGATACAAACACTCTTTGTCACATGCATGCCCATACACATATACAGTTTGGAAATGTCTGTCACAGCTGTAAAAACAGATAAACAATATGCTAAAAGATTTAAACCCCAGAAAAGTAAAAACAGAAATGTGATCTATATTTCTAAAAATGTTCAAAGTCACGATCACTGCAGTGGAATGCCAATGCCATTTCTCCACAAAGTGACAAAGCAGCGTGTGTGGCAGGTTAAAATGGTTCCCATGTTGCTCTGGCTGTGAAGTCGCACATGTTGTTTTTATCACCATCCAGCAAACCCATGAACCTCGTCTTCAATAAACTGTGGAGTGAGGTGTTTGGAGAATACGGTGCTAAATTCACCTAACTCTGAGAAATATGTCACAGGTGGAGAAAGCAAACATGCCCTACAGAACACGATTCAGAACTTGCTCTGAATCATTTGGGTCCACGTTGCACTTACAGGACATACAGTTCAGAAATAATGTCACATAAACCCAACTTGAAAACGTATTCACTGGTTACTTTAAAACGTATTTACTGGTTATTCCTTTGTCTCATTTTGGTGACAGACACCATGTGATATGGCAAAAAATATCTTAATGTGAAGACTCCTCACTTAAGATTTGTTAACTAAAAATCAAAGATTCATATAGCGTGACTTGTGTAGCTGTTATGAGCCTAATCACTAAGTAATCTATGAATTATGGGTTACTGTTGAACACACTTTTTTTGCACTAATAGCTGATAATTTCTGAAAAAATGGGGCTTTTCATCAAAGATTTTCATCAGGCAAAACTTTGTGGAACTCAGCATCTGGGTGTGTACATATGGAGGCAGTACCTTGCCAGCTATAGGGCCAGAAATGCATCTCGCATGTGGAGCGGCTTAAAAAGCAAACTGAAGAATGAACTCTACTTCTTGCCAACTCTTTGAGACCATTGTTATCAATAACAACAGATATTGATATATATTGTAAAGCTACAGCAGCATGCATAGAAACAAGAAAGTGATGACAAGTACATATAAATAGAGGAAATGACAAATCTAGAGGCAGCATTGGTGGGTAACTTCTTACTTTACATGTTTAGAAGTTTAATGATAACTCTTCTATTGTGGAATGCATAGAGCAGCATTGACAAGGTGGACATGGTGCAGTCCTACAACAAGCACAATGATTGGAAGCACACATAACAACTCGGACAAAAGTTTGAACATGCATACTGTGTCTGTTTCCCTATGTGCTAAAAACGTTTCACCTCTGGCCTTCATTATGTGAGAAAGAAATCACATGTTGTATTGTACATGCTTTGTTTTAAGTTTTTGTCTTATGTACGGTAAGTTATTTAAGTCTTATGTTGCTTTATTCTGTAATTCAATAACCACGATCAACTTGTGTTCAGTTTGCCTTCTGCTCAGTAGATGCTCCAACATCTATTTCGTTGATCCTAAATACAACTAAATAAATAAAGCCAATCCTCATTTTTTGTTTTGCTATAAACACACAACACTGATATTTTATCACATGTTAACTTGAAATGGTGAAAAAAGTTAGCATTCCTTTGGCATTGTGTTTCTGGCCATCTGGCAAATGTAAGTCCATTAATCACTCTTCTTTTAGCTCTGTTTTTGGTCTCCATCAACTCCTGAGGAAAATCCCTGCTCGTTAGCTGCTAACTGCTCACCAGCTAGTTGTTAACTGTGTTTATCTGCTGTTTGCTGCTGCTCAGGTAGCTTTCAGTGGTGTTTATCAGAGCTTTTATGTGTGGTAAAAACAGTTGCCTGCTGTGGTCAAAGACTATTATGAAACCAGTGAGTGTGAACCAAAACAATAAAGTTGTGGCCATACAACCAACACATTTAACTAAAACTTTTAGAGTGTTTCTGGCCACCTGATGAGCGTAAGTCTAATATTCTGTCCGTTTAGCTCTGTTTTGGTATCCACTAACTCCTGAGGGAAATGTCTCATTCTTTAGCTGTTAAATGTCGCACTATGTTCATCAGCTAGTTGCTAACTGTGTCTGTCCAAGTTCTGACTCCCAACTTGTCAAATACGGCAGCTTGGTCAGTGGCCCTCAGCGTCTGATACCGACGCACAAGGACCCTTTAGCTGTGAAATGGCGTAGTATAAACCGTGCCAAATTCCACATAGGGAGGAGGTCAGGGTGGATAGATAGATGGGTCAAACAAACTCTGGACTTTCACACAGGAGACCACTGTTCATGTACTGTGTGAAACCTAAAGGCAACGTTGACTTATTTTAACAAATGTAACATAATTAACTAACTTTGTGTCGGTAAGTTACATAACACATACGTAACATACTTATATTAACTGAAACCACAATCTTTTCCTAAACCTAATCAAGTTTGTGTTGCCATACCCTGCATATTGTAAAATTGACGTAAAAGGGATAACCAAGAGGTTCTTACCAATTTGGCGAGTTGGGAGTAAAAATGTGTTTGGTGCTGGACAGGTAGTGTACAATGGGTTTATCAGAGCTTATAACACTGAAATATGTCGCTTTTAGAGCAGTGAGAGTGGATTAAAACAGTAAAGCTGCAGAGTTGGATGATAATTCTCTGTGGGTACGTCACTACGAGTGACTCCTTTTGAATACAAATAGTCATGTGATCCATTGTTAATGTAAAAATATTGATTATAACAACTTTAAAGTGATCTTCAGCCTATTGTATTTTTCGTAGTACTTACTAAGACAGCATTGGATTACATTGTGATATATCACTGAGAAAGAGTGAATACATCGTCAGAAGTGAAAATCTGGGTATGTCTAAATAAGTGACGAACACAGCGGGAATTTGTTTGGCTTTGTTTAACTTTACGCTGACATATTTTACACATTACAGCTGCAGCTCGAGGTATGCAAAGTGCATATTCTGTCCTGTGTACGGTAACTCATCTGTGGTGTTAGTGACATTGATAAATTCGGAGCCTCTGTTCTGCTCTTTATTGCTCTATACCGCTTGTTCTTCATACACAGATAATATCTACAGTATGTATAGATGCACATGCAGCCTAAACAGAAACACATAGGCTACAGTATACAGTCCTGCCTGGGCTGTTCAGTCTCATTCTGTGTTTATGCTGAATGCTAAACAGATCATCCATTATCTGTAATGAGGTAGAATAGGAAGTGGACTAAGTATTGCTTCCATATGAAAGTGAATTGTGTTAATCAGGAAAGTGAACGTTACCTTTGTGGCTTCTCAGGACTTCTGTCTCACATGTGTGAAAGCCAATCCTAACTTCTGTTTTCGTAACATCTTTCTTATACATAGTTATATCTATTTAATTACTACTAATTGTTAGTGATTCCAGGCATGTGCTCATCAAAACATGCATTACAAAACCACATTCCATGCTCTCATCGGGCATGTCAGATTGTTTCTGCCGTCTCCCACTGTGGTCTCACACATCAACACGACGCCAGGAGACAGACAGGCAGGCAAACAGGCGGACGGGCCAAAGCATGAGTACAAAAGGCGATTTATTGAGACTTATATGCATGAAAGGAATCAGAATGCATTGCATGCTGACAGTAAACCAACATGTTTCTCTTTTCTTGTGGTTGAGAGCTTCTTACTGTTTTCTAATTAGTTGCACAACCATCCATTGGCGGCTGTGAGAGGACATGTGTTTGTCCTAAACAAAGCTGATGTAGCTGCTCAACGATTTAACTCTTACAGCGACGAACAGAAGGGAGAAAGATATACAATAATTCTAGATTTTACATTAGCATATTTTTATCATATTGATTTACTATACAGTTGCCATAATAAATTTATTTTAAAAACATTCACTATCATTTAAAGTTCTTACCTTTTCTGTCGCTTTCACACAATGGGAGCCTCTTAAAGTATAAGTGCTTAAATGGTCAGGGGTCGGTCTATAAGTAACCACTTGTACACATGACTTTGCCTGCACTGCTTCTGCAGATATTAGCTGAAGTTCCTGTGAAATCAGGAAGTAGATTAAACTGCATTTCTAGTAAAGCAGAGCGAAGTTTTCTATTTATGTTGCATATGTGTTGCGACTGACCACAATGTACAATGTACTCTTCTCTTCATTTCTCACGGCTCACCACAATCATGGTAGAGGCATGCAGGGGTTCCCACTTATTTTGCCTGATTGCACCAGTCTTCAGGACTCTGTGGACATGTATAAAACATTATTGAAAAACACCTCTCTTACTCTTTTGTTAGTTTTGTTGCACCTGTCAGCAGGGGATATATTTCATTCTTAGTTATTTTACATTGAGACTTAACATGTATCTCTTTGCCAGTGTTTTAACAAAAAGTTGAATTTAAATCTATTTATTCACATCTTGCACTGTATTGTAAGTGCAGTGTAATTCTTATTCTCCTCCTGAATAATAGAAACACATAATGATCATAGAGTTGAATCAACACCTCTCTAACAGTTTTAACAAAAACTAAACATTGTAACCTTCATGAAGGGAGGATTCATTGCAGGACTGTTGTATAAGCACTGCATTGGTTTTAGTGTACCTAATATGTGTACCTAATACTGGCAACAGTGTAGAATATGATAAAACAGTTAATGTGGCAGCAGACCGAGCAAGACGCTGGTGATAATAGCACCACTATAAATAGTTCAGACAGTGATAGACTGAAGCCCCATAGTGCAACAACAGTTGTGCAGTTTGCTGTTGTATGTCTGACAGACATCAACAGACACAGAAGTTCCATCTCATAGGTCTCTTCCTTAGCACAGAGTTGATGGCAGTAGCTATACTCAGGACCATGCGTGGTCTCACTTTAGCCCAAGTGAGTAAATTAGTAACCATGTCTAAGTGCGACCCTGTTATCACCTGCTGCACATGTGCATGTGTGTGCATGCGTCCTTTAATAGTCCAGAAAACCTGTTTATATGCAGATGAACAAACTGCTTTTGAGAAGTGGAGGATTTACGCACAGACTTCATATAGTCCATCTGTGCATCGTGTTTGTGTGTGTGGGTGAGTTCTATTTTGCCCTGAAAATGAGAAGAGGGGAAACATGTAAGTGTTTCTAATGTGGATCTAAAGCTTTAATCAAAGCCATGTGAGGTCAGGAAAGGGAAATGAGAGAGGCAATAAACTGCAATAAAGTTTACATTTTACAAGAGAGCTTCAAAATCCTACCACTGCACCCTAATCTGGTACTACAGAAGAGATCAAAGCTTTGATGCCATATAAAGCAGAGATTTTAATTCTGACAGGGCTTGTTAAAAACCCACAGGGCTGATCCTGTCATCAAAATGAATGGCCAAGAAAAAGGAAAAAAAGAGCTATTTCCCCTTTGAGTAATATAATTATGTGAAAGTCTTATAAAGTTAAAATCTAAAATTCCACTGGACCATTTGGAGTTTCTGATACAGTTATGGTAACCATGCATCCATAACTGCTCATGAGTGAACCACCAGAGTGTGAAAATAAAAATAGCATTGGAATACTCCAAATATCTACCACATGCACAGCTTCAATAGGAATACAGTGACTCTGTAGAGTGGTATGTCCGGGAAAACTAGGGGTTAATTTAAGACTAGGAGCAAAGCCTGTTGCCAATTAGGAGCAGTGAGCGCCACATGTGGGCTAGACGTAGCTATCTCCAGAAGGGGCAAAAGGGGGCAGAAACCGCGGTGCGCGCAATGGAGACAAGCTGAATGTCTGTGCAATTCCTTGTTCAAGATCAATTGGCACTTACATGTATGGACAATCACTAATTTGAGGGATTCTTTTTCTCTCAGAGAGATGATCAAAAAATATCTACAAGACTGAAGGATTGGTGCGCAAAAAGGGCCACCATTCAGCCGTGCCCTGATTCTGTTTTTACCTTTCAGCATTGCAACATGGCACGTATATCTACCGTATTTTTACTCTGTGTAACATCTTTACTCAGTGGAGCTGAGAGCGTATCTGAGATGTGCCGGGGGACGCGCTGCTTCTCTGGCCAGGACTGGAGCAGACCGTGCGTCGGAGCGCACTGCCAGGGGCGCACAGAGCCAGCGGCGTCCCGACGACAGTTTCACCACTCTGCACAATCCAGACAAGGACAAGTCTACCCGAGTTACCAACAGGATGCTCATTTCACTCATCACCAAGCCCAGAGCGCGCCGTTAGCACCGTACACCATCATCAAACCTCAGCAGGGTGCCTTTGCGCAACCAGGGGGAACGGATGGCACCAGAAGGACGAACCCGAGAACCATCACGGCGGAGGTGTTCCATCCTGGCTGCGCCGGTGGGACCTGTCCGACTACTGTCTCTCAACGCACGACGAGTGATGACAGTGCAACACGGGAGTGTAAAGGGATTGGATGTAAACTTCCCCTCCGGATGCGCCAGAAGCCCAAGCCTTGCGTCGGAGACGGCTGCGGTACGCATGGAGAAGACGACGGGAGAGGACACTCGCCGGTTCATGTGACAGACAGAGCGGCGCAATTTCTGGATGAGCTTTCAGACTTCGGGTCGGAACGTGGTGCATGGATACAGCTGACATGTGACATGAAACCAGGTCAGTATCAGTCTGTGAGTGATTAGCCTTCCCATGCCTTCTCAGTGAGAAAATAATAGTCACTTAAATTGCTATGTAATCGTTTTTTTCTTTCTTTGCCATAGGGACCAATGAGCTTCCCTCAGAGGACGCTCTTGTGCTGCAGCTGCAGCTGTCTAAGAGCCAGGAGAAGCTGGTTGAGGCCCTCAGGGGCCAGCAGGACGAGGTCAGGGAGCTGCAGAGGCTCCTCAGTGAGCAGCAGGGGACGCTGGTCAACCAGCAGAGAGAAATACTGGAGCAGCAGAGGAGAATGCACGACCAGATGGAGCAAGTAAGGCTGTTGTGATTGATGATTAGGGGAATGTTAATAGATGGTTTTGTTGTTACTGGGCAGTGATTAGAAAAGCAGTAAACATTTTTTTAGATGAGGTGGATAAAAAAACACCTACAGAAGTTTTATTTTGTTAGATGATACTGACTGCTGACGCCCCTGTGGTCGATCTTTTCCATATGGGGATCAAAGAGAGTGTTCTGCACCACAATCCAGTTGATATTAGGACCAATATACACAGAACAGGGGGGCATAGAATAGTCACACATTTTTTCATGATGTTTCAAGTCATGATGATTATTACCGTGATCACACTGAAATTGTATTTTTTATATATTTTTTTTTTCAGGTTAAAGCCCAGTATGCTGTAATGATGGACAGCATCAAACACACATCTTTCCACAACCTCCAGGGAGAGCTAGACAGTCACATGGAAACCATGAGTGGGCAGGTTAGAGCCCACCAAGCACAGCAGGCTCTCTCTCTGCACAAGGTGGACATGGAGGCCAGCGTGATGGAGGTGAGCTGCAAGCTGAATCAGGAATCAAGGGTGTGCAAGGGTGTTTATATATAGTGTATGAAAAACAATACCTGGCAGTCAATATGATACCAGATGTTTCCATCCTTAGAGACCTAATTTGTAAGTAAAGGCAACGCGATAAAAGTAATTTGTAACTAAAGGAATGTACAGAATTGGCTTTATTTTCATGCCAGCAAGAATATGTGAATGTTTTTTTCTTTTTCAAATTCTTATATCAGTTGATGCAGCAGATCATCAACTGATATAAGAATATAATATAAGAAAGGCATGCACCATAGAAAAATATTGAGTAATTAAGTAAGTCATAAACTTTGTCTCGTCCTACTTTAACTAGCATATATTAAATGGATTGGAAACGTAAATAAGATAATCTGATTAGCTACTCTACATAACTCTCTTTATGATATGAACCTGACTGTGATGTTCAATGACGTGTTTGATGCCGTCAGGTGGGTCGCTCCGTGTTGGCCTGTGGGAACTGTGGTTCTGAGGAGTACTGTGGCTTCAGCAGCGGTCATCCTCGCTGTGAGAAATGTACCATCTGTCCTGCTGGCTTCTTCCTGGTTGCACAGTGTTCAGTCCATGCAGACAGAATCTGCCAGGTTAGCACTATCATAAAGTATGACAGTTGAACTTGTGGACATAAACGGGACTCATACAATACGAAAAAAAAATAGCTTAAAGCATGGGAGACAAGACAAAGCTTGTGTTGAAGTGGCAGACTCAGGCTGTCTGAGGAACAGGGGTGAAAGATTTTAAACGGGGCACCAGCACGTACAAAGTTTTCTAGCATGTAGGGCAGCCTACATGGCACTGCATCACATTTTCTCAACTTTAAGGGCACCATAGAGGGTCCTTTATATTTTGTATCTACCTGAGGGGCATCCAAAGACAGTATATAGGGGGCATCCTACAGAGCCCCAGGAAATGAGCTCAGCCTTGCAGCCAATTTCATCCAGTGGCCACTAGAGGTATTGAGGAGCCATTGAGGAAAGGAGGCCAAATGACATCTGTAAAACTGTTGCCAGGAAACCTCACACTTCAAATAAGTTCTATTATGACTCTTTCTATTATGAATGTTTTTATCCAATGACTTTTTATATTTGAAAAACGAGAAAAGCCATTTAAAAACCTGTGATGTTACCACAATTTAAGTGTATGGGCCAAGCAGGACACTACTGCGCATGTTCAGTGGTGCCGCACATCACGGAAGTAAACCTTTGGGATCCGGTAACCAGTTATTATTATACATCCATGTTGGCGGGTCCCTGAGTTATAGCAGATGTGTATACTATCTAAAGTAGAATTGCAATGGGAGACAGAAAAACACTAGCAGGAGACTTTGTGTGTATGCAGTTTGGTACTGTGTAGAAATTTGGGTTTCTGCCGAATACTAAGTTAAAAGGGGGGTGAGTGTGAACCAAAACAATAAAGTTGTGGCTGCAAAACCAAAACAATGATCTGAAAGACGTAGAGTTGGGTAACTTTCTGTGGGTTCACAACTAATTAAGCATTAATTATAGCTGCTTTGAAATGGAATCAAAATGTTGATGTATTTGTCATTACAGGACAGAGATGAATGCCTTGAAATAGCTGATCTGTGTGGGGATCGACAGAAGTGTCTCAATACTCCAGGTAACATGAATTACTGAGAACATTTGTCAATACTGCCTTGGCTGCGTTTGATTACAACTCTAATGTCTCTTAAACATTCCCACATTTTCCCTCTCTTCCATTTGTTGAACTACAAAGAGATTATTTATAATTAGAGACAATGCTTTAAGTGCTTTCTGAAACAAGTTTTCAGCTATTTCAGCTATTTGTTTTCCTATCGTCAGGTGGATTCAGGTGCCAGGGCATGACAGAGCGAGAAGCCAGCTCAGGAATGTGCAGCCAAGCCTACTTCTACAACTCGGACATGGATGAGTGTCAGGCCTGTAATGAGTGTGATGGAGAGCCTGTGGCTTCAGCTTGTACTTTCACCACAGACACCATCTGCTCTGGCCCTGCTGCTGCTGCTGGCGACAGCGCCCTTTCTCTGTCCTGGTCTGGAGATGTGAGTCTGCCTGGCGCAAAAGGCCATGTCCTTGCTCATGCCTTCCCTAGTGTGCAGCTTCAAATCCAGGGAAGAGGTGATGCAGGGCTGCTGTCGGCTGAGGATGGGCGCCTGGTGCTTAGGCAGCACGGTCTGGTCTGGCTGGATGAGAATCTTTCTATGAGCCACGGCTGTCGAAGCTTCATCCAGTTGTGTCTGCGTATGAACAACACAGACGGCTCTGAGGGTCGCGACCTCAGTGGCTTTAGGGTCGAGCAGCGGGAGGGAAGGTCGCTGCAGAGCGTCAGCATCAGCGGAGTAGCAGAGGTTGCCCCGGGTCACATGATATCACTCTTCCTCCGGAGCGCCAGCCACCACTGTAACCAAAGCAGTGAAGGTCTGCAGCTGTACGACCCTTCAGCAGCTCCGCTCAGTCTCCTCTGGCTCTCCCATGACACCGGGGCTGTTGCCATGACAGCACAGGCCATGGTGTCCGCACACTACCATACAAACTATCGCCCAGTCTTCCGTACCACCTCCACCTCTGACCCTTACGTGGTGGGGCTGACTCATGATGGCCGTGGGATCCGTTTTGCAGAAAGTGGCACCGTGCGATTTGTATTTCAGCAGGCGTTGTATTCCATGGGCCAGGCGTGTGTGAGTGAGGGCTTCCAACTGTTGGCGTACCTCAACCGTAATGGAACTGGCATGGAGCTGTGCCGTACCTTCAAACCAGGCGTCCACTATCGAGACACATCCTTATCTCTGTCTGGAGCGGCTAAAGTTGGCTCTGGGGACACACTGGGCTTTGAGATCCTCTCTCCTGCTCAGTGCAACGTACGTTTCTTCGGCGACGAAACAGGCATCAGTATTCTCAGCTTGGTTTGGGTCCCCGCTGCTCTGTCTTCCTCTCTTTCTGCCTCCGTGTCTCACACCGGCCTACCCTTAGGAGCAGTTCGAAACAAGCCGCTGTTCTTCCGCCAGACAAGCGCTCAGGTGTCCCAGATGGGGCTGCTGGGGAAGGGATCCACAGATCAGAGACAATATTTTGTCTTCAGAGAGAGGGGCACAGCCAGTGTGGCTCTGGATCTCAAACTCATTCACTCCTGCAACCTGGTCAAAGTGACTCTTCTAAGGCGAAGTGATCCAGAAGGGTCAGTTGGAGGACGGGAGGCAGAGGGAGTGCGACCCGTCCCTCTGGCCCAGCAGGTGGGTGGTCAGATGCCCGAGGGAAGCCATTGGGCCAGTGTTAGCCTGCGAGCATCCTTCCAGGTTAGTAATGGCACAGCAGTATTCTTCACACTGGATTGTGTACGCGGACGAGTCAATCAGATCAGCCACCAAACAGGAAGTGGAGTGTCAATCCTGTGGGTGGCAGCATAACATAAGAAAGACAAAACATGTTTTTATATGGTTTCCAGTTCAGTAGACCAGATGTTAAGCCATTTATATGATGGAGTAGTTTTATTGGTTTGATTTTACAGGAATAGTTAGACATTTTGGGTAAGATGCTTATTTTGTTACTTGTCGCAAGTTCATTTCATTTAAGTCAAATTTGGCATTTATTTCATACACATGATCTTTTCCTAAACCTAACCAAGTAGTTTTGTTTCCAAACCTAAATGTTTTTTGTGGTGCCCTGGCATGTAATTTTAATAAGTTACGTGCCACCACCATGCAGTCTTAAGAGGTTGTGGTCATTTAACGTATTTCTGTGAGATCGGGTTGTTTAACTTGGTTAAATATGAAGCTACAGCCAGCAGAATGTTAGCTTAGCTTGGAGGAAACAGCTAGCATGGCTCTGTCCAAAGATAACAAAATACGCTGATTAGCACTCACAAAACTTACCAATTAACACATTGTATCTTGCTTGTACAAAAAGAAAAGTGTAAAAGCAATACATTGTGATTGTATGGCAGCAGGCTTGCTGCTTCCCCTTGCCCCCAGCCTTAGTGCTAAAATAAGCTAAGCTAACGGTCTCCTGGCTGTAGCTTCATGTTTAATGGACATATACATATGAGAGAGGTCCTTTAAGCTGCTTGACTTTATAATGAGTAGCCAGCTAATTTGACTTTTTTTTAAAAATATATTTTGTGCTGAAAAAAGCTCAAATATGGCTTTTATTTAAAAGAAAATGTAGCATCATGTGTTCTGTGTAGTGTAATAATTTCAACAGAAGTAGATGTAAACTATTTTCTCACACTTGTTTTCTGCTTTTGCTATGTTCAGAAATTCCATGTGCTGTTAGTTGTGTCTTTTATTTATGTTATTCAGTTACTTTGTTGATGCCTGAGGACCTTCAGCTCATTCCCACTGTGACTACAGCATTTTCTGTTGTCACCAAAAGCGGATCACTGCTGGTTTCATTCAAGAGTGTTTTTTAAGAGCATGTGTTTCATGTTAGCCGCCATTTTCTAATGTGAATATCCACTGCATGCCTTGTTTAATGACCACTTTCTTCATAACATGGAATTAAATCTTAAATATTAACACCTTAAAAAATAGTTACTGTTTACTCAACCTAAACTGTAATAAAGTGTATATTTTATGTTTTATATTAAATCCAATAAAATTAAAATTGTTTTGCTGGATTTTTTGCTGCTGCCTCTGTGTAAGGACTCCTATTGCTGAGATGGGTTGCCATCTAATTTTGCCATTTAAAGCAACATTTTGAAACAATATTGTTTTTCTCATCTTCAACAACTAGCATTTTTAAGCAATAAAACACACCTTGCTCATTTTAAAACACTCGGTCATGGTTATTAGCTTACTGTATGGTAGCTAATGTTAGCTAGTGTTAGCAAACGTTTAGATGTTATCGCTAGAGATATTGCTGTGTAACTGACATTCCTGAGTTAGTCGTCTGACTGAAATGAACATCTTGGCAGAAGCTACCAGGTGTCTCCAATTACACATCAAAGAACAGAGGTCCTTTATCATGAATTTAAACAGTTGAAATTATATTAGCCGGGTAGTTAACCTCCTAATGGCCTTCCTACGCATGTCCCCCGACAACCCCTCTCACTCCTTGTGTGCTGCTCTGCTTTGGCACGAGATCAAAAAGCATATTACAATCCTGGGCATATGTTCTATGAAAACCAGTAGACCAGTCAATGTTATTATTCCAGCCTTTGAAGTTATGACCCCAGGTTGGTGTGTGCTATAGGCTATTCAATAAATCATGACTTTTAGGGGATTAGTGTCATTAATATGCAGGTTTGTGTCTTGAAGGGGCTGGAGTCTCTGGGATCAAAAGAGTGCCGACACGACCATTTCCCACTTCAGTCGTCTAATTCTCTCTAGTTCAAGGTTGCTTGACCAGACTTATAAAGCACGGATAGCACAGTTTATGAACTCAATCTTGTACGCAACCTTTGTCAGAAACTTGACAAAAGACAATAAGCAGACCTGAGTCGACTAACAGAACAGAAAGAAAGCATATCTTTGGACAAATTGAAACCATCTCCAGGCTGATGGATGGCTGGCTGGCTGAGTAATGGTTGTCTGACGAAAAAGGTCAAAGCCCCACAGTATAGAGAGCGGATCTCCGTCTGGCAAACTAGTTGTCCTTGCACATTAGCACTCTGAATAATAGAGCACAGATGGAGGGAAAGATATGCGAATGAGTGTGTCGAGTTGGAATAGGTGTGTCTTAAGAAAGTGCATATGTTTGCATGCATGTATATTTGAAAACAAACATTCATTTTTAGGTCCTACATGTCCTCAGAGACTTGGCTTTGTACATGGGCTTTTCACAATTTGGTTTAGGATTCTCAGTCAATTTTCACAGCCTCCAAAATACAAAATAAATGTAATTTAATGCCATAAAACTAAATTCTAAAAATCTGATGTGATATATTTTAAAAGAAGAATGACAATTGATCAACTAATCAATGAAGTCTTGCATGATGTTATTTTTGGGACTGTATGAAAATGAGGGGAAAGTCAGAAAAGGGTGAATGTAGTATGTTGTCTTTTTGCCGAAAGGAGTGTAGGCATACTTTTTTGAGAGAGCAGGAAAGTGACTTTTAAAGTGTCTGGATTCATTTTTCATTTGAAGTTTCCCATTTAGATTAAATGTTAATATTAGCTATCAGATATTAATAGTCCTGTGGAGGGTTTGGAAAAGGACAGACACTTCCAAAGAAATACTTGGCAGGTGATTGAATAAACCATCTGTCTATCAAACTGGTTCTTTGCTCTTCTTTCAATGAAGAAATACCCTCCAGTTCTGATATAACTGATGCTACGGTAGCATCTACGCCAACCTCTTTAGGAGCCGCCATTGTTTTGAACGAACAATCACCTCTCTGTCATCACAAGATTCTGATTGGTTTGTGACATGGTGGCTTGGACACAAGAAGCCTGACAAGATGGCTTTTATGTGTGATTCTGTGATTCTGTGATATACCGAGAATCCAGCTGCCGTGCAAGTTATGGAGGGTATTGCGTTGGAAAATAAATGAAATACAACATTCAACCCCTCTCCCCACTCCAGTACTTTTCCTACAATCCTTTATCTATTTCGATTGAGAAATTAATCTGGACAATGTTGTCAAAGGGTTAATTTCCCTCTAAAACTCCTCTATTCTGACACATAATACTTGTATCCATACACTGCCTGGAATCTACACTCCCCACCTTTAACAGGCACGTGGTGCACACAGCCTGCTAGAGGCAAGCACGAGGTGGACAGTGGGGCTACTGGGCTACATATGGTGCACAGACTGTGGATATTCAGGTAGCAAGAATGTGCAGAAAGCAAGTGTAGTTCAAACTTTGCCCTTGATACAGAAACAACCATTACATCAAGGAATATGAAGAATGGTAAGATACAGAGGGAGGAGTGGGAGAAAGAGAAGAAGAAAGCCATGGGAAAGAAAGTGAGAAATCGGCTGCTTCTGTGTCAGTGCATCTGGAAGCAGTTCTCACTTGTTTTGAACCTTTCTTTTCTGCTTTTTAAGTCACCCACAGGCATCCCATTGCTGCTGTGCTCTGTAGCAAGTTATAATGTTTTGGGCTAGATGTTGTAAAAACCAAGTTTTATATGGCTTTGGATCATAGGCCACCACCACAAACATGAAATGGTCAGCAACAATTTAAATCCTCATAATCAACATCAGGGCAAACAGTTATTTGTAATGTTCATTAAACAGTATGATAAAGCAGACAATAGGTTACACAATTATACAGAATATTATACAATTGATTTCACTATGATTTTCTTCAACTGTCATTTCTTTTTTTTTAAGATTATTTTTTGGGGCTTTTCTCTTTATTTGAAAGTGACAGTGGACAGTCAGGAAAGGTGGGAGAGAGACGGGGGATGACACGCAGCAAAGGGCCACAGGTCGGACTTGAACCCAAGTCGCTGCAGATGACTCCGCCTACATGGGGCACACGCTCTTACTGAGTGAGCTAGAGGTCACCCCAGTCATGTCATTTCTTCCTGAAATGCACACTATACAATATTCCTTGTGGTACAATATTGTCCCCTACAGGATATAAAGAGAATAGAACATTTCTGGTGGAGTTCAAATGTATTATGACTGCATATGTATGATACAACAGGCTAACAATGACTTCTTTCATATAATTTAGTTTATTATTTGGCTATATATCAATACAACTGTATATATTGGTCATAAACATTACTTTATTGTTGGGTTTAAATAAAATTAGTTAAGATATAATTCCATACATGGATGCAGACGGAGTGTCCATTATCAGTGATTGTACTACAGTGGTTACAGAGCAAACATTTGTCTTAATACTATTATCATCATTGAATGATTTTAAATGCACAATCATCTCAAAGTTTTACACACTTATTACGTAGGATTATAACTGTATTACATTTAATTAAATGTAGTAAATTTTAATGAGACTGTCTAATAAAGTGTGTAAATGGCAGCATGTTAGCTGTGACTAAAAATAAGACAACAAACTGTCTTGAGTTAAAAATTCCACATAACATTTAGGGATGTGACTACAAAAACCCAATACTGCATACTTAAAGAGTTTAGGCTTTTGGTATCAGGGTAATAATACATGTATGTATAATTAATCCTCTAGTGTATTCAGTTATCAAATATTAAATGTGATAATTCGGCACTTAAGTGTTGCAGCAAAAGTGAAATGACATTGCTATCATCTTATGAAAGGCATCTTTGAGGCAAACAGTTGTGAAGTTAATGGATGATGATAAGAGTATGATGACAAATATAAGAGATTGAATAGTTTATGTTGAGCAGCAGCAGCCTTGCTATGTTAACAGCTTTGGGTTACGCTTGAAATGGTGAACTGCAGCTGAAATACAAAAAGACTGCTAATTGTGAATAGACTAACACTATTTATTTAGATAAATACATTAACATGATGCTCAGCTGCACAAGTTCCATATAAGTTCCACAATGCTGTCATAATATTGTCAAAGGGACAACAAACATCCACTGCACTTCTATTGTACGAGAGTGTAATGTTCTTGGCAAAACTGTGTATTTAAAGACTATGAATGTAAGTTTGCCATGTGTAAAACAATGTATTATATAATAATGACTTGGTTTTTGGTCCATGCTGCAATGATAACTGACTGTCAGAGAGACGTCCACAAAGTGATTGAGTAAAACTGGTAAAAAGGTGCATAAAGAAGAGGAGGAAGGAGGAAGGATGAGTGGATACAGAGACTGTCGCGTTGGTTAATTAAGGCCTGTAGGAAGAAGGTGAGATGTTTTAGTGCAGGATCTCGATGAGGAGGCGTTTGAAATCTCCACCACACTCTGAATCCAGAGCGTCTTTCAGGGTAACATCATATTTCTCCAGGTACATGTCCTTCACTGTCTCCAGGTCAAACTGTGGGGTTAACAACATAACACTGCTGTCACCACAAAATCCCTTTTCATTGGTTATTGTTGTGTTTGAATTGAACATTTTCATGGTCTTACATTATGTTTTGAAAACATTTTAAGGCCAGAATCTATCTGGAAATAAATTCATTAAACATCATGACTACTGTGCAGTTACACACGTAGACTTGCCTCAGAGCGGCCTACAATGATGCGAATGAGCGTGTCTTCATCAGTGCCCACTCCCTTCATGGCGGCATTAAGGCGTCGGGCGAAATACAGCTGCGGGTTCTTTGCACACCTGACTATAAACACACACACACACACACACACACACACACACACACACACACACACACACACACACACACACACACACACACACACACACACACACACACACACATACACACACACACACACACACACACAGGCAGCAGGTATTATTATAAGAACGGATATTTGATTTGATATTTCATGGCTTGTGAACAATCTGATTGCCTACCCAGAGTAATGTAGCAGTCCTTAAGAGTTCCTGTTGCTTCAGAGTCAATGGTGTCCAAAATGTCTGTTCCTGAAAGCTGCAAGACAATGAATTAACATGAGAACTTAGAATATCAACAATGATTAGAAGCCAATAGGAAATCATCTTGCAAAAACAACGTCTTCTTTTTTTGTAGGAATGAGTGCCGTCCTTACCGACTCATAGATCTTAAAGGTGGCCTGAAGCTGCAGGTAGTTTCTGTGTGTCAGGATGAAGTTGAAGGTGGACTCATCAGTGCCAAATCTGCCTTCTCCTGCCTGACAGGCAAACAAGACGAAATAATGTAATAATGTAATGTAAAGTAGTGAGTATTAAAAATATTTTCTGTTTTATTACAACCTGGGTCTTATTTTTTCAAGACAGCCGTGCTAGCAGCTCTACTCATGTACCTGTGCACTTACCTCATTATACGTGTAAGTGTAGTATTTCAAATTGTATTTTATGTAATTTCTAAACTGTATGTATTTCTAATGTATTTATTATCTAGCCCTCCTTCCCTTTCCCTAAGTGGCTTTGCCACTTGTCAGACCGCCATTGTAAATAAGAACCTGTTCTTAATGACTTGCCTGTAAAAATAAAGGTGAAATAAAATAAAAAATTAGGCTGTAGCTAAATGCTAACATCAGCATGCTAACATGCTCACAATGAAAATGCTAACGTGCTGTTGCTTAGCATGTATAATATTTACCATGGTCACCATCTTAAGATAATGTGATCCTAGATTTAGATGAGAATATCAGCAGGAGTTGTATGCAAAGAACCTGCTGATATTTGGCAGACTTTGCCACATTACTGTCTGCACACATTTATATTTGTACAATGTTAGTGTGAAACTTTAAATATAAGGTTTCACACCTTAGTTGTGAATTTCTACAAAGATCCCATAATCCTGTACTGTAATACAAGCCACAGTGGAGCATTACCACAAAAAACAAGCTTTGATCTAATAAAATCTGCACTTGTGAGATTTGCCAGTCACCCCGGGCTCACATGCTTTAACATCTAAATCTAGGATCACATTACCTTGCAAACACTGGTGTTATTTAAAGAGCAAACTATGAATAATGTCTGTAATTTGAAAGAATTATGCGACATCTGGGAACGTACCTCAAACAAAGATATGGCATCCTGTTCGGCTAAACCCTCATCCACTTCATAGCCTTCGTCTCTGCTCGCCTGGCGAGAAAGAGGGATTTTGGAGAAGAGGGGGATACAGAGATATGGAGGGAAGAAAAGGGGAAGATAGGTTTAAGAGGATGGATAAGGGAGGTGATGCATGTAGAGAGAATGAGGGAAAAGATTTAGTGAGTGGAGGAAAGGTCAACAAGTTGAATTATGAAAATAATCTCAGGCATTTAATGGGATAACAATCATCTGCTACACATCAACGGTAGAACATGAGTCACACTGTGTTTGTCTTTTCTTTCTGGAGGAAGGAAGAGAGAGGGGAAGAAGAAATGGGTGGGAGTGTTGAAAAAGCTGGCATAGAAGCCGAAGCATGCCGATGATGTGATGAGTGACAAATGTCTCAGTGGGCGAATCAATTCTGTGAGCCATTATCAAAGGAAGAAAAGTTCTATTCTCCTTTGCTTTATGGCTTCCATCCTGATACAAGACTTTGACTCTTTCTTCTTTGTGTACTGTAACTCCCCTTGAAAAACTACCAATGCTACTCTGTAAACCCAGATTTAGTTGTAATGAAACTTTTTAGTGGTCACTAGTTATTCTTTCATGTTTTCTTAAAAAAACATATTCATTACTAAATCACAACAGTTGTTTGTAATAATTAGCCTAAGTATGCAGTGCACAGATCATATAAAGCAGGGATAACTACGGATGTTAAGTTTCTGTATGGGAGGGGCGGGGTCATTGGAACTTTTCTGTGCTGAAGCGATGCAAAGGCTCATGGGAAAGAAATGTTCTACACGGTTTCTGTCCTAGTTAAAGTGTGTTTTAATAATGTTCTGTTAATGTTTGGAGTGTGCATTTAGGTATGCTATCTGGGTTTTAGTTTTGTATGGTTGATTTAGTGTTCATGTTTAGCTACATTTATTGTTGCACCATGACCGAGACCCGGGTGGGGACCTATGGTGGGGACTGACGGGGTCTGGGCAGTGAGGTAAAGGTTGGTTACCCAAAGCAATGCAGAGAATGTCAGAGATTACAACCTATGTATATTCACCCTTTTGTTTTGCTGGAGCAAATGTATGGAATAAGTTGTTCTTAAAACTATACTGTTCTAAATAAAATAAAACCGTTATTGGAATGTTTTCTTTCTATAGTTTTAATAAGCAGAGCCTACTGTTTCATGTTTATTGTAGTTCAACAAAAGTAAATTGTGTTTTCCAATGATTTTTAGTAATGACTACTAACGTAAACTTGATTCGTCAGTGTTTATACAACTTGACCTGTTAAGTGTCACCTTTTGTAAAACAGGTTTCCACGCAAATTTCTAGTAAAGTCAATGCATTCGAGATAACAGTGTAGAAGCATTGTTTATTGTTGAATAAAGCTAAAATAATGAGACTTTACCTGCAGCAGTGACATCAGCAGGTTCCTCACGTCTCCACTGGTGTCATCCTCAATGTCGGCCTCTAATTCACGCTCATGCACTGTAAGGAAAGAGGCAAAAATAGTCACCACTTAGATATTCTTTATTACATCAATACATATAAAATATCTGTATTTGAATGCTAACAAGACAGTGCAATAAAATATTTTTCAATAAGTGACAAGCATAACATTTATTGTACTGTATTTGAGGCCAGCGAGGGAGGAAAACATGGCTCATTACACCATGATTCACTCCTAAAAACTGAAACACCCATGGCATTATGACAAATATAAAACGAGCTAATGTATCTGTTCCATGTGCTGGTTAAATGATCACACTTTCCTGTAGCTAAATGCTAACATCAGCATGCTAACATGCTCACAATAAAAATGCTAACGTGCTGTTGCTTAGCATGTATAATGTTTACCATGGTCACCATCTTAAGATGTTAGCATGCTAACATTAGCTAACTGGCACTACAAGTGAGGTGCAGCTGATGATGGGAATGCCATTAGTTGAGCAGGTATTTGGTCATAAACTAAAGTAGAAAACAAATTACATTTTGACGTGATAATGGTGCTAGATGAAAAGCCACCGGATCACCACAGTCAGTAGGATTCATCCTCTGGGGACCATGAATGTTAGGACCGAATTTCATGGCAATCCATCAATAGTTGCTAAACTTGGTCAGTCTGGACAAAAGTGGTGAACCAACCGATGATACAGTAGAGTGGCTAAAAGAACTGACTCAGGGTCATTTTTATATGCGAGAATATCAGCAGGAGTTGTATGCAAAGAACCTGCTGATATTCTGGCAGACTTTGCCACATTACTGTCCGCACACATTTATATTTGTACAGTGTTAGTGTGAAACTTTAAATATAAGATTTCACACCTTAGTTGTGAATTTCCACAAATATAAATATAAAACATACATAATATCTGTATTCAAATCCTAACAGGACAGTGCAATACAATATTTTCCAATAAGTGACAAGCATAAGCTCAGACTGTATTTGAGGCCAGTGAGGGAGGAAAACATGGCTCATTACACCATGATTCACTCCTAAAAACTGAAACACCCATGGCATTATGACAAATATAAAACTTGCTAATGTATCTGTTCCATGTGCTGGTTAAATGATCACACTTTCCAGAATGAGAGGAACACCAGATTGGTAGCTGTTTATGCATGACTCAGCATAGAAGAAAACTCACCCTGGGCATAAGTCTGCTTGTAGCTCAAGATGTCCTGTTGGAAGTTAAAGAAAGATGAGATTCTGTCAGCTAATATTTAAGCTGCTCTTATCAATATTTTTATATTTGAAATGGATCAAGTAGCTATGTGTAATGTGAAAGGGGTCGCTCAAAGTGACAAAGCCACAGAGAATCCTCCCCAAAACTCTACAGTTCAGCTCTGTGGAATGTTTTAGTGAGTTTAGCCCACAGAATTATTGTTTTTATTCACCCTCACTTTCATTAATTTGTCGACCAAATGAATGCAGGTTTATCATCTGTCAACAGAAAAAGTACATTTTCCTGGTGATACTTACATACTTTTACTTGAGTAACATTTTCAATGCAGGACTTTTACTTTGTCTCATTCCTCATTGACAGAGTGGGATTACAAAATTGTCATAAGTCATCTTCACTGCTTTTCCTTTTGGGTAACCACGTTGGTGTGGGTTATATCTGATACAAGCTTAACACAACTTGCTTTGTTGCTTTATTGCAACACATTCTCACTCTCAACTCGTCACGTTTTAATGCTCTGGGTCCCCATTTGGCATAATTTTACAACGTGCAGGATATGGTTAGATAAGGCAACAGAACTACTTGGTTAGGTTTAGGAAAAGATACTGGCATCGGTTAAAATAAGTAGGTTTGTTACGTAACTTACTTATGTGTTAAATAGTTAAGTATGCAGTGTAAGTTAAAATAAGTCAATGTTGACTTTTGGTTTCACGTGGGACACAAACAGCAGCCTCTGTTTGTTTGTTGTTGACACCATCCATCCACCCCACCTCCTCCATACTCTGTATACTTAATCATCTCAAGCAGTTGAAAAGGTTGTGTCCATGAATGTATTATATTAACGCTTGTGTCTAGATGGTAACCGTAGAATTGTGAAAAAATGTCCAGTGACCTATCCTAACCATAACCATTCGAGGACAATGCCTTAGGTTACCATCTAGACACGTCTACCCCGGGCGAAACTAGTCGTGTCGAGATGTTATTTCTAGATTGGTGAAAACTGATGAAAACTCTTGCAAGACTTGCTGTGTCTCATACAGATGCTAAAGGGTGCCCTGTTTGTCAGTATCAGATGCTGGGGGTCGCTGGTTGTTGACCACTTGCTGCAGAGCATCAGGACTAAAATCAATTTTTTTTTAAAACTTGTTAACATTAACAAATGAGTTAATAACGATAATAAAGACATTTGTTAGAACCTACTATACACTTCTCATAAATAATTCCTTATTAGAATGTTATAATAGCCACCATGGAGCCCATATCATGAGCAGTTTGTTCTTAAAATAGAAAATCAACTGGCAGTGAGGCCAGACTCCACAGTAAATAAAGGATGGAACCGACAATCCTAATAAGTTTATTATAGTAAACCTGCAGTTAATAAAAGAGTGAAAATAGAAACATCAAAGAAAAGCATCACATATTGACAGACCTCATTGGTGGCTGTGCACAGGATCTCTACCAGCACGGCTTCGTCCGTGCCCGCCCCCTTCATGGCCTTCCTCAGCTCCTTGGCGAAGTAAACATGTGGAGGCTCCAACATGGCAATGGTGGCCTTCTCAAAACTACCTGTCAGCTCCTTTTTTAGGACCTCCTCTAACTCCTGATAAAACAGTTATTAACTGCACATACTGTAAGTGTGTGAGTGTATGTAAGAAAGAGAGGGTCAGTGTAGGCAGGTACTTACATCATCATACTTCTCAAAGTAGGCCTGCTTGATCTCTACACGCTGAGCTGCAGAGCGGTTGGCCAGGATCTGAATAATGGCCTCTTCATCTGTGCCTGGAGAATATACAGCAGTTTACACACAAGGGTGGACATCAGGACCCTTCAAATACAGTAATAGTGCTTCACCATCAGAGCAATATTTCACTATTACTAGACTCCTAAAAGCAGTTTTATGATTGAAGGCAGTTTTGGAGTCTTGTCACTCAACCTGGACATGCCTTTTATTAAAATGGCTGCCAGGCAGACATGTTTCTGATAAGAATTTGGCAAAATAACAGTTTTTATTTAAATTACTTTAAATTTTATATTCACAATACATTACCCTCATGTAATATCGTAGTGCATAACTGACAGTAATGTGCAGAACAGACTCATGTTGAGCTCATTTGAAACAAATAAATTCTGTCATAATCATGCTAATTGTGACATTTGATTTACTGTAATTTGATTTGGATATTCAGTCTTATAACTGCAATGACAATTGTGAATAAACTGAACAGATCAAATAAGGAGGAAGTATTGCTCATATATACTGATAACAAAAAAACAACAAAACTACTGGTATTTAGAATCTGAACAGGTGCCATTGACAGACTGCCTTAACATGTTCTGCATGGTGTCTGGTGGTATCAGTCGGTACAATTGTATCCTCAATTAAAAAAATATTAAATTAAAATTATGTTTTATTTGTTCATTTTCTGATTTAGGAAATATATAGTTATAAGTGATTCCATTGGACTATAATTCGCTGATAATGGATGCCTAAATCACACACAAATAGAGAATCTAAATGACTAAATAAATAATAATGAAACCAAATAATGACTAAATTACTTAGAGGAATGAGCAAAACATCATTCTGTTCACTTACCTAAACCTTTACATGCTTTTCTGATAGCCTTTATATCAGCTGTGACATCAAAGTCCTCATATGGGACTATGGTGGGCTAGAATAAAAAGTGGTGGGTCATTGAAAACAAATACATTCAATTTATAAAATGTAACTAAATATGTAAAAACTATCAAATTATCATCTCAACACGTACTTTTAGGGTCATGTCATATTACTAATATACTGTACATTCAGCAGCATGTAAAATCGTAGACAGTAATACAGAATAAAACTGATTTAACATTCATAATTATATAATTATATATATATATATATATATATATATATATATATATATATATATATATATATATATATATATATATATATATATATATATATATAAAACGTCTAGTCTATAAAGCTAATGGTCTCCACTCAAACTAATGACAGAGTGAGGTTGTGACTGATACAGTAGGCTACATCCAAGCCGGTCTCTCCCGCAGGAAAAGGGTGCAGCCTGTGTGTGATTGCTGAGTCATGGGGCAGCAGCAGCACTCTCCTCTCCTCGCCCACCCCCCGTTTAATACAATGCGGCCTTATTGATCAGCGTTTTTGAGAAATTCCTCGTCTCTGCTGCTGCGTCCTCGGCCTGGGCCGCCTGGCAGCGCACTTTGCCAACTTAACTACGCAATTTCTGCTTCTCAGCACTGACTGTTTACAGACAAAAAGTCTTAGAACATTATAAACCTATTCTATTCCTGTTGATTTATAATTATGGCTTTTATTTTTTTTGACATGAAATCGTATTGCATCACTGAAAACTCGATCTTTCAGCGCTGTAAAAGTCTCTGATCAGTGAATTCACCGATCCTACTGCTGTGATTAAGAGCTTCTGTAACTTATGATACAGTATACTAAATCTAGTTTTCTTACCTGGACGTTGCCCATGTTATTCCAGACCGCTTTGTCCAGTTAGATAGTAACAAATACAATCTGCGTGTTGCGATGCTGTGCTGTGTTGTGACGTTGTGCTGTGCTGCGTTGTGCTGCTCTGTAGTTGATGTGATGGTCAAGTCGGGTCGGTTGTTCCTGAAAGGACGCAGCCCTGTCCGGTGCTGCAGGGATGACGTCACTGCCGCTTAATTCAGAAGGGTGGAGTTGTGTGGGGGTGATGGTAGGAAAAACAATAATTGACTCAGTAAGGTTAACATCAACTAGTTGTTAGGCTTGTTCTAATGCATTACTATTTCTTGTTTCCTGTACCCATGCAACCTTTACTCGAGTACTGTATTTAACTAGGTATGTATACTATACTCGATCAATTCCACTACATATTAGATGCAAATATTACTTTTCACCTGCTACTATTTTTTTTTAGATAGCCTATAGTCACTTGGAAAATCTAAAGTTTACATACAAAATGAGCATATTATAAAATATGATGCTTGTTATCGATTCAATTTTACAATAGAAACCTAAGGAAGTTATGATGAAGTCAAGATTAGCTCAACCAGATAAAACCTCAATAGATCAGTTATAATTTTCATAAAAAACCTTAAGTAAAATTATGAAAGCATGACTTTTTTTGTGTGGTGTGGTAATGAGTTTTTTTTAAACTTATAAGTAAAATATCTGTGCTCCACACTGTGCATCCTTGAAATATAGACCTAATTTATACTTAATTCTACACAAAATTCCGATTATATTAAATACATTCACACAATGGTTTAGTCCCAGTGTTAGGTAACAGATAACCTCATGTTCTTCATTCAGGTCATTGTGATGCTTCCAATTTGAGTGGTAGCAGAAATATTCTGAACTTTAACTTTAAAGTAAAAGTAGTAATACCACAGTGTATAAATACTGCTTTACAAGTCCTGCATTCTAAATTTTCAAAATCTTACGTTTTGTTTGAAAAATCATAATCTAAAAGGTAGCCTAACTTGTAATAACAGCTGAAAAATCAATGAAGTAGAGTGAAAAATACAATATTTTCCTCTGGAATGTAATGGAGTAGAAGTATAAAGTAACATAAAATGAGTACGTCACTTACAGTACTTGAGTACATATTATTTTCCACCGTCTGATCTAGATAGGATCTCATTTTCCACATGGTGGCAGTGTTGCACAAGCTGCAATACCTGCTACAATAAAATCTACAGAGAGCTAGAATTCATTGAATTGCAGGTGGTTTAGGGTTAATAGAATACAGAATGTGTTATTATTGGAATATTATCAAGAGTTCCAAGAGTTTCTAAGTTAATATGGTATTTTGTAAAAAATAAAAAAGCAAACTGGGGTTTTATAGAAAGATTTAATCCAGAATTGAGAACGGGTTATTTACTGTATTTACATGCAACACAATATGAATGTACAATATAAATGCTCCATGTGGATGCTACAACGTTTTGTAACTTTTCTGGAGCAACACTATACAGTATAACAAGCATAAAGTACATTTAGTGGGCAAGTTACAACATTCCATTTCACAGAGCCTAAAAACCCTCTGATAGGAAAAAACCTTGTGAAAGTTAGAGGGGTGGGTTATGTTTATTCATCAAGCCTTTTACTTTATGAATGCTTGATGAGCAAATTATCTTTCACAGGGGTTTCTTGATAAATACGCGACATCTGACATCTATATTTGAAAATCCCATGTGCTCCTTTTTAAGTATTTCATAATATATGCATTATGCAATGATTTTTTGTATGCCCTCTCGTGAAAATTGAGTGTACTCCTGTGCATCATGCACACATAGCCGTAATGAAGTTGAACTGACTACCGTGTGCGACTGCATTTTATTAGGTGTCACTGGCGGGTGGCTGATCACAGGACAGAAAGGCCGACTGTTGTTGTTAGAGATGATGTTGAAATATTCTGTTAGCCAGAAAGTGGCAAAAAATAAGCTTGGTCATGCATAGTTTAGCGATTGAATATGTGCAAGGATTTGAAGAAAGGTGCATTCAAGCAGATGTAAAATGAGCAACTAAGTGACAGAAAAAAAATGCATTATTCACATCATTCACCCTTATCAGGCTTGTTTTTTGTCCTTGAAAGACATTGCATTATTTTAGACATGTGGAAATACTACAGCCTCTTTTGAGAAGAGGGACATCCAGGGTATGAATAAACAGTAAATAAATATTAACCGAAGGGAAAGCCTCATGGATATTTTAGTACTGCGCAACTGTAACTGCAAGCCATTTGAAATATGTATGTACATTATTGATAGCAATGCACATCATTTCAAAAGCATCATGTAGTACATAGGGAGAAGCAACAACATCAAAAGTTCCACTGTCATAATTGAGTACAATAAATGAACATTTAGTTATTGGATGCTTGATAACTTGCCACATGCAATAGTTTTTTTTTGTGAAAAATACACACTGTATATCGAGTACTTTTACTGATTTTAACATGAAGCTGCACTATAATCCTTTGTTATTCCCATGTTTCACTAATCATACAGATCATTTTCCAGCCATGAATTATGTATTTGACCTAAAGCTAAAGCATAACAGCTGTGTCGGGGCTTTTCTTTTTTTCCCCTGCCACCTTGCTTGTTTTCATCATAAGCATCTGATGCAGTAATTCTCTACTGGCTTACTGCGTAACGTAGAATATCATCAGCGTAACAGGGGAAATGTACAGCAATATTCAATAAGCTCATTAGGTGAAGCATTGACTGTGTTTGTGACAAATGATTGTCCAACCTGCTGGTCAAATACAGGTATGATTTCATTTTCAAATTGCCTTGATGTAATCAAAGTGATAAAACATACATACAATGTAAGTTTGACAAATGTGTGAGCAAAAGTGCAGACAAAAAATTCCTCTAAAGTTACTTCAAGGTTGCATTCACTACAATGTAACTATGAGATGTTTGCTATTTATCAAATAGTTAATGTTTGGTGGCATCAACAGAAGAAATTGATTCCTTCTCAAAATCACCTTGAGAAAAACTCTCATCAAATACAATGTTACATCTTTATCGTTCGGTTGATTTGATCTCTGTGCTGTCAGTCTGTGAGTACAAAAGAATACAATCATCACACCAGTCATCATGCCCTCTCCGCAGAGTCTTGATCCTGAAAGTCCCAGGGGCAAACATCAACCACCTTTGCCCCGCTGATGACAGCGGGTTTGTAACTCATACTCAAAGAGCTCTCTTTCTTCTTCTCTGGCGATTTTTTAGTCTGAGCAAAGCTGGTGAGTGCGGGCTCCGTCTCCCGGGAGAAAACCTCCCCCCTCCTGATCTCCATCACCTCTGGGTCTCTGGTAGAGCTCCTCCGCCGCTCAGAAACCGGCCCGCTGCACTCTGACGACTGGCTAACGCGTCTCCTCTCCGACGGCGGCTTGCTAGAGGAGCTCCGCCTTTCTCTGCTTTTCTCCCTAGCTTTCTCCTTCTCGGCTTTGTGGTTGGACGAGCAGGAGCCTTTCCGTTTCTTCTTGTGAGTGGTGGGGCTGTTGCAGGACTTTTCCTGCTTAGGGGAAGGTGGGCTGGTGTAATCCCATGGGCAGATCTCTACCATCAGGGAGGGAGGCTGCAAAAGGCTTCCTGTGGACTTAGAGTGGTCTGAGTGGAGCCCCTTGGGTTTCCCATCAGTGGGTGTGACGCTTTTCTTGCGCCTGATCCTGTCTGGGGAGATGGAATCTGAATCTCCTCCCAGCATGGGCTGCTCATCGAATTCCCAGGGACAGACGTCTGGCTTCAGAGGGAGAGGTGACCTGGGTGGTCGAGATTTCTGTGTCTCCCTGCCTTCCTCCCGTTCTCCTCCTTTATCTTTAGAGCGCCGTCTGTTGGAAGGGGACTGCCCGGCTTTCTGCTTCTGCTGGGACCGGCTGCCTTTGCTGATTCCAGAGCTGCTGCTACCTCTCCGGCCTGTGGTGGTTTCTTCAGGAGCAATGGAAACATGTTTCTGGGTCTTTGCTTCAGAGGGAGTCTGAGGTTCTTCCAACTCCCAGGGACAAACCTCAGACACATCGTAGAGGTTCCTACCGGTCTCGGAGCAAATGGATGGCTGGCTGCCACTCACCTGTTAAAATCAAGCAATAACATATCCACCCAGTAAGTCAACTGATGCATTCATCAAATTATTAGAGAGCTAAGAATGGCTGCAACTATCAATTATTTTCATGATCAAATATTTTTGTATTAATCGCTTCATCTATAAAATGTCACAAAATTGTAAATATATGTCCAAAAGCTCAAGATGATGTCTTCAAATCGCCTATTGTGTCTGACCAATGGGCAAAACCCAAAAGTTATTAGGACAAAAAAAACTTAATACAAGGTTTGCTAAATTTTCAGTTGTCAAGGAGATGTCTTAATTGTATTCACATGACCGAAGTATGGACATTTGTCACATGAGAGCAGTAAGTGTTGACTACAGCTGCTGCATGTGCTGTCATACACCACTGGTCCTGCCTATAGGGTGTACCAGCAGAGATCCTTGAGTGTTTGGAGTAAGTGCAGACTTTTTGTTGACTTAAAGCTGCTATAGTAAAATACTACATGCAAGGGTTCACCCATAGTGGCAAACTCACAGATTTATACCGCCTGACTAACAGTTCCCCTCTAACAGTTCCCCTCATTTCAAAAGAGTGTTTTACTGTAGCTTTTACCTCAGTGGTTTTAACCTTAATGTTTTAATTCAGTCTATCTCATCAGTGTTGTTTCCAGCAACAGCAGGTAGCTGTTTGAAGTAAAACATGTCTGATGAACTGACTGTAGATTAACTACACACTATAATATTTCCTGCAGGTGTTTGTGGAGACCAAAACAGAGCTAAAATGAGAGTGACTATTGGACTTAATCCAATGAATTATGCAAATAAAGATCTATTTACTAACAAAAATGCCTTCGCCAAATCAACTCAAAAAGTGATAATTTGTAAATGTTGTGTTTTCAGCTTGGTCTAAACAACACCTTAACCTCTCCATCCTCCTCCTCACTAATAAGATGTTCTACTCTGTGTATGACGCTCTCCATCATTTGAGCTGATATTGAAATTGAGTTTTTCATACATTTTCTGTTGATGGACTAATTGACTATACTAAACATTTCCGCACTACAGCTAAATAACACATTAATGCATCAATCAATTTGGATTTGGAATGTAAATATGTAAAAAGTACCTGTTGTTTCATTATGCCCATCTTCATGGGTGTTCTGGAGTACTCCACTGACTGGCTGATGATCATCTTGGGGTAATGCTCAGGGGTCTCATCCACTTCAGACAGCATCCTCTCATCCTGTCCCTTCAGACCCTTTTTACTGGCATCCTCCACACTTTCCGTCTTGTTGGTAAGCCCCGGCATCTTTTCCTTGGCACTCGCAATCACACTCAGCGATTTCTGCATGATGGAGGTCCGCAGGTGGACAGGTTTCTTCTCATGCGTTAAGTTGTGAGCGCTGGCTGATTTCCAGAACAGTGGAACAGACTCTGTGGACTCAGCTGGTTCCAGTCTCGGTTGGGTCGCAGCTGGTTCCAGCTGCTTCTTAGTATTCTTCCGACCAATCAGGGAACCCAGAAGAGATCCTTCCCCACCACCTCCAACAGGAGTTGTTTTGTCTCCTGCAGTTGAGCCAGTTTGGCTTCCAGTTTCCTCATCCTGGTCACATACGTGGTCGTAGCTGAGTGACTTCTTCAAGCCCATGACTTTATTTTTCAGGGAGTCATCCCGAGGTTTGGCTGAGGGAAGATTAAAACATAGGGATACGTTTACTGATATGACTTATTTCCTAGAATTTTGAATTTGAATTACATAGGCCTATACTTTAAAAGTGTATTTAAGTTGACAGTGTGGCTCTAGGGATGGTAATGTTAGCCTTTCGGTCATTTCGCCACTTTGGTCCAAACGGAAATATTATCGGATGGATTGCCTTGAAATTTTGTACAGACATGTCAGAATTTTACTTTGTCCAGTACTTTGGTTCAGGGGTGTAGCACAACATTCTGGGTCCTGTAGAAAGGCATTTTCTATGGGCCCCTCCCCGCATCCACGGCTATTCATTCTAGCATCTTTTTGGGCCCTCCTCACATGAGGGCCCTGGGTACTCAGTACCCTTTTTCCCCCCAGTCCGACGCCCCTGCTTTGGTTTATGACCAAACACCTGCAAAACCATTCCCATCAGCCTCAACTGTACTTTGTTTTAAGTGCTAGTTAGCAAGTGTTAGCAGGTAAAAAAATGGGAAAGGGAGCATTATCATTGTAAGCACAGCATAGCACAGTTGTGCCCAAGTACAGCCTCAGAGAGCTGCTAGCATGGCTGTAGACTCTTGTTGTTTTATGATGGCACACTGGGTCACTGCCATTTAATTTTCTGTGTGGAGCTGACGTAAGATAGTACGAGACAGCACGCTGTGTTTTCTGTTCTTTCTGTTCTGTTTGTGGTTACAATGCTAATATACCTTTTACACAGAATATATTTTGAAGTGTCACAGTAAGTAGGCACAGGTGTAAATGATAAAATCAATGATGGCTGAATTCCATTCAGCTGCTTTAGTTTCACGGTCCAGATTAAACAGGAGGAGCCAGGATCCTACCGTGGTGACTCGGTTCAAATGGGTTTCTCCTCAAGGTGCTGCGGTTGCTGCAGTGTTCGCTGCCGTCCTCACGACTGCACTGCCGGTGTAAGTGCATCGTCTCTGGGATCTCTGTTATCCGTTTTATCAGGGAACGACCCAGACCTTTCTTGGAGTTGCGCTTCTTTTGGAGGTGAGGGTTGTTAGCGAGCATCTTCTTACATTTGTAGACTTCCAGCTGGGCATACAGCTTCTTCAACTCATCCTAAAAAAGGAATTAGACTGTAAATGTTGGGCAGCTTTCAAATAATTACTTTGCCAGTGTTTGATTTATATTCTAACACATAACACACATTTAGAATCATCTTGCCATGATTCTGAAAATGCTACTTTACCCGTATATCCTCAGGGTCCAAGCTGTGCTCACTCCAGGCCGAGGTAATGCTGTTGTTGAGGTAAGAGCCAGACCTTCCCATGTCCAGCTCCTCCTCATAGGCCTCGGTGGCAATATCATCCCTGGCCTGAGTCCCTTTGGACAGGAACTAAGACAGATGGAGAGCAATGTTAAAGAATGGCATCACAGAGCCTGCTTGAAGGGTGAGAAAAAGATGCAAAATTGGAAATGTAGTTTGTCAAACCCTATTACTGTGGCCTATAGGGTGCCTCTGATTAGATTTATTGTATGACAGATTAAACATGTTGGCTAAAGGGATCTTTGGAGGTGGGCTAGACGTGAAAAACATTTTCCTGCAGCAAAATATGTACTCATTAAGATCTCTGGTAATGAAAAAGTTACTGCGATAGGTTAGTTAAACTTAAAAAAATTTTTTAGATTTGTTTCTATATTATTGACTTAATATAGTATTGTTCTTTTTTCTGTATTCAATAATTGAAAACATGTTAAACTCCAATTACATAATTTCTAAATTTAAGTCAATCTCCTGTTGACAACATTATCAACAGGTTTCTTTTTTTTTTAAAGCTTTTGAAATTACAGTTAAAGGGTTAAATACATTGAAATATGTTACTCTGTTTACTTAATATGTTTCTTGCAGTTAAGATTTTATTATTTAATCCAATGCAACTACACCCAAATTGTGTATAACAAATTTGAATGAATGCAGCTCAATTCTCGCAGGCATGGATTCCTTAGTAGAGGAACAAAGGGTGAGACAAGGTTGCAATATTACAATAACACATTAAATTGAGAAGAGAGAATGATCTGTAATGATCTGTTTGATTTTGACTTTTCATGGCCAAATTATTCATCTTTGCTTAAATAACAAATCTGGGAACAAAGAGAAACAAACATTTAGTCCTGATTCAGGAACAGACGCTCTGTGAGATTAACATCCTCCCATTGTGTTTAATTATTCCAGTGTACTCAACCAACTTGCACTTCTGAGGTGCCTAATTAAGAAAGAATGAAAGAACAGAGAGCACTGATGGTGTACTGCATTTGTCACACAGCAGGAGAATTAAATGTTTTCCATCAGACTTGAAAGATTGCACATAAAAACACTTGCGGGAGTGCTAAGCTAAATTACAGTAACCGCCAACGCAGTTTGAATGAGTTTAAGGTAATGGTAGCACATGTGCCTGTGTGCATCTGTGTCTGTGTTCGGGATCGCTAATATCAAATGGAACTTAAGATGATTAAGGGACTGTTGTACACACAAGCTGCAGTACAGCAGTAGCCAAGCCATTATGGAAATTAATGCAAAGTAACCTCCATTACATTTGCAGGATTTAAAACAAATAAAAATAAAAAGAAAGAAAAGTATGACTTCTGCACTGATCAAATGGAAGCTGCGTCTCATCTACAGATTAGTTTCCCAGTCAAGCAGTGTAAATACCTGAACTTTGTGGAACTATTCTGAGCAAGCAATGACACGTTTTGTGCAGAGAAAAAAATACATTTTGTAAGCACATACATTATATTTTGTAGAGAAACGATCATGCAAATAGTAATTTAATTTGAGCAAACTAAAATCTAAGTTGTGATCAATACATTTATTTCTGTGTTTACTATTATCAACATGAGAGCACTACAATAACCTCTTTCACTCAGTTGTACTGACTGGGCTCTATGTTCCCCGCTCTGTGCACTTTCAAGCCCATGGACTTGTTTAGTTTGCTCACAGAGCAAAAAATAGGGTCCAGGTTGAAAATGACTGACATTCCCATTTAAGGTGTATTTCATAAGCTTCTTAAAAAAAAAAAAAAAAAAAAATGGATGGTTGAGTGTTACCTTTGGAAGGAGCAGCAGGCCCAGAGTCACAGTCACAGTCAGATGAGTGTGAGCACAGAACAACATGAGCATCCAGTCAGGGTGCAGCCCCGGCACCAGAGAGAACCTACAGAACAAAACATTAACACAACATGACATCATGACTTCGCGTAAACATACGTGCCCACTTTCTTAAGCCAAGTGGCGTGTTATCTGTACATATTTTGAGCTATCCGCATGTATGTCTACGCTGTAAACAGCGGACGTAAACATACACGCCGCTTGGCGTGTTATAGCGTAATTCATACACGGCACTTTCTAAAGCCAAGTGGCATGTTATCTGAACACATTTTGAGCGCTGTATACAGCGGACAGGTTGGGTTTAGGAAAAGAAGAACCGGTTGGGTTTAGGAAAAGAAGAAAGCGACGGTTGAGTTTATGGAACGTGACACGCGGGACACAAATGAAACGTGACACGATCCCCGGTCTCCTGGGTGAAAGTCCTGTGTTTTACCAAGGGGGCAGGCTTCTCTCCTCAGAGCGAAGCCGCGATGGCGCCATTTTGCTAGCCCTGTTCCCATCACCCCCGTTTAAATTTCTTTTATTTGATCGGGGACAGTGCACAAAAAACATTAGTCTATAAAAGAAGAGATGTCATGTGCCAGGTTATAGCAGAAAATGCTAATTTCCACCCGCAGTCCCTGGACAGGTTGATGTTATACTTACAAAAAATCATAAAATATATACACAAAAATACATGAAAGCATTACTTCACTCACATCATAAAAACACTCTCCACTTCAGGAATTTATCACTCATTCACTCACAGTTTACATCATTCATATCACATTAGCATCCCATTGACTGCAATTCATTTTGGCGTCACTTTGACAGCCAATAATTTTACATCTGAAGCGTTTAAAGACTTGATTTGTCCGTTGTTTATTTCTTAAGAAACACGACAATGTACACAAGGCTACATTACCACTCACGTTATAGCTCCGTAGCATATTATTTATTTATAAAAATAGCATTGTAGAGGAATTACCGATTATTGCTGTAGTAGTTGCCAATGGTAAGCCTCTACTTACTACAGGTCATATTTTTCTCATATGTCACATGATAGTGAAACAGTATGAAATTAAAAGATTAAAATATTCACCTTTTAATTGCATACTGTTTCACTATCATGTGACGTATGATAAAAATATGACCTGTAGTAAGTAGAGGCTTACCTTTGGCAGCTACTACAGCAATCAGAATGAGAAAAGTCCCTTTTTATTGAATTTTGGTGAATATTTTTCTGAGAAAATGGGTTGCCAATCTACCAAAACGGTAATTTGTCGACGGTCCCTTAGACAGAACCTAGCGACAGAACAGGAAGTTAAAATCGAATATCAAGTGAATATCAAACGTCTGATCAGTCTGCACTTTGAACAGAGCACTTGTCTGTGAAAGCCTCCTCTTGAGAGGCTATCTGTAAATGTTATGAACAATTTCTTCTTGGTTTTGAGTGTAGTGCAGTCATTCTTAACTTAGTAAAGACTTCCTAAACTAGACCACTATAATCTACACTGTAGACACACAGCACGCATCCACATGGTCTGTAAACTGAAACACCTGGAGCAGCCCTTTAGGATTTAGTTTATTAATGTTAGCTTGACCACCTAGCATTTAGCCTCTTGGTTACAGTGAGATGTAGACAGTTGATATACATTGTTTTATGTGCAACGGAGGCTGTAACATTTTCCCATAGATTAACCGTTATCAGAGACGGTTTAAGGATCTTTGCCGCGATCCACAGCTGGTCTCAACATATGAAATGATACTATCTGAGTTGGTAGCATGTCAACTGTATCTCTAAGTCCACAAAACTTACAATACCTAGGCATGCCTGTACCTGGACTGCTACCTGGAGCCTGTACAGTGAAAATATGATATGGATAGTAACCATGATAGTAACCTAACAAAGCTAGCCTTGATTGTACTTCAAATGGTATCCCAGATAATTGACTAAAAAAGCAGACATTATGTAGAAAGTAGAGTTATGTGATTTTGTACATCCTTGCTACCCTTCACCAGTTGACTGATGACCGTAAAGCTTGACATGGTTAGGCTCCTGCTTATACTGTGTATATATATACTGTATATATACAGTAAATATATATATATATATATGTGTATATATATATATATATATACAGTAAATATATATATATATACAGTAAATATATATATATATATACAGTAAATATATATATATATATATATATATATATATATATATATATATATATATATATATATATATATATATATATATATTTTAACTTCTATCAGCCTGATAGCTGATTGAAATCCTCTGGTATGCAGAGGACAAAAGTATGTGTCCCCTTTTAAAACATATTTTTGAATCTATGGCATTTTTTCATTAATCATCCATTTGCTGTTTCACTTTACTATTTCATTTTAACCATTTGTTGCTGTTATTTTTATTTTCATACTATATCAATTTCTCACATTGTTTAAAAAAATGCGTCCCATGTCCCATTTCTGTCACCACTGACTCAGACATGTGCGGGCGGAATCAAAGTCAAAACTCACAGCAACAACTTGAATAGATGGTCGTTTCTTTTAAACACATGTCATCATTCCCATTATTGTAGCAGTATTGAATCATAGTTTGTATAGTATTCACGAGCACCAGGACAGGTGATTGCTCCAATTACAGTATTATTGGAGAATGCGAAAAGTACACAAAAGCCTAAATGGGCTCTAACAAGAGGCTGTATTTTGGCACCAATTTTCCACAACCAATTCAATCCAGACACCATGACAAATAAATTAATGGAATGAATAGGCGTTATCAAGCTGAGTATTGTTTATGTTGGCCAAAGTCTGTGAAAAGATTCCTCTATGCCAAAATGTGTATGTGTGTGTGTGTGTGTGTGTGTGTGTGTGTGTGTGTGTGTGTGTGTGTGTGTGTGTGTGTGTGTATGTGTGTGTGTGGTTTTCTTGTTGTTTGTCAGAAATCGACCAAGGTGACTCACTCCCAACAATCATCATAATTCACATTAGAAATCCAAAAGCATTGTGTGTGTGTACACACAGCCCCCCCCCCCCCCCCCCACACACACACACACACACACACACACACACACTTCCCACACAAGTCCAGCCTTATCTCTGTGTCGCAGCAGCACTTTTTTTAAAATTTCCCAGCAAGTGAAAACAACTTGATTTATAACAGCTTTACACCACTGATGAAGGTGTACCCATTGGACTTTTCGGTTTCTCAACAGATATGTGATCTTTTCCTTTTTGTCCAACTGAGCACAATAGGCCACTGCCTAAATGAAAGAATATTCAATACCTACAGTTTTATCGGGAAAAAAAGTGACAAATGGAATTTTTTTGCCCCAGGCTCCTGCAGGCGCACGATAAAAAACACCTGACCGGTTTTATTGCCACTGCAATAGGACTGACAAAGTATTCTTTGCTTTAGGAGTCTTGTAAAAATTAATGTATTACTACTCCACCGTTCTTTGAACAGTTCTGTTTTTTCAACTTAGATAGTCAAAACCCATTTTCAGACACATATAAAACAGGTTGTCTGTAAATAAGCTTATAAGAGGCACAAAGGCAGGCATATAGTTATAAGTCAGCCAGAATTCACCCAGTCAAATCAGATTTTGCAGGTTAAAATGATGATTCAATCAAGTGGGGCAGTAATGCATTTTTCCAAACCCCAAAGAAGAGTTTTTTTATTTCGGAGTGTCTATTTGCACCCCCGGTACGAATAGCCTCGGCCACACAGCTGAGCTATTCACACCCTGTGATGTAACAACAAAAACACGTTGCTCGCATGCACCGAAGTCATGGCCGACGTTCATCTTCCTTGACAGCAGAAACTGGCATATTAAGAAAGTTTTATCTCTAAAGTTTATAACAATTGAATTTCTAGCAGAAAATGGATACTACAGTTGCACTTTCTGTCTTCAGGTAGGGGAAGACTCATGAATATTCATTATAGGACTCATCCCTGAATGGCTAGTACTCGTTGCCTGCTCTGATTGGGTTGGTTAGGTTTAGGCAAGAGGAGTGGGATTGGTTATGGTTAGGGTAAGAATGTCAGGGCGAGCCAATCAGCAATGAGTTCCCTAATGAATATTCATGAGTCTTCGCCTACCACCCTGTAAAAAAAAATATCGCGGCCCGCGCAAGTGTATGTATCAGTGTCTCAATGAAGTGTGCGAAATATTGGACACTGCAACGATAATATTCCAAAAAGGTGTAATACATGAGTAGTATGGATAACTGTGTGTAAATATATGCAAAGGTAAATGCGCAGGGGTGCAAATAGCAAATAGCATAGCATACATCACTGCTAATTGTACCAGGGGTGTGTTTTCCAAACAGTCCCTACCTTTAACCGTGTTACTACCCCACAAATTGTGAGATGTACTTGTATTGTAAGATGGATGAAAATATGTATTATGCATTTCAATCAAGTTTCAAATCTCTGCAAGCTGATGAACATGAAAAGGTTGCCTTAAAGGTCCAATATGTAATATTTGCACTGTAATAAATCCAAAAATGACACCAATGCCTCATCAGATATTAAGGAAACATGTTAAGCTGAAATACTATATTTTCTGACAACAATGCTAAAGTCAGTATTTTTTCTTTTTGAAATTTACGATCCGTGACGGAATTTATGTTTATGTTTTGGTTTGTGTGTTGTTATCAACTGCCCAGTTTGACAGCCAGGCCGGGTTGCCAGATATAACTGTAAACGCGTAAACCAGCGCGCTGCAGCTGTAACGTTAGTACAGCCATTAATGCAACAAACAAATGAATGGGATCAACAGAGACAGATTATACCCGACATTAAAAAACAGCATGTTTCTAACAGTTGCTTGACCAGAGACGTAACAAACCCTGGGTTAATATTGGAGATGTATTTGAAAGATGGAGACAGCTTACAGCCCAAAAGGACGCTGAGTTGGCTAATTTCCTCCTGTACAGGTAAGCATTAGCTTCAGGCTAATTTATCACAGCTACTAGGGACGAGCACTTTGTGTCATTTCAACATTCGTGTAGCTACTTCCGTTGAATTGTATAGCTAGAGTAGCCACGTTGGTTACTCGCAAAAACAACTGAGACAGCCAGTAAAGTGATTCCGACTGGTCCTGGCTAACGCCACCATGCTAACCCTGCTAATTGCTAACGCTACCGGAGGACCAGGCAGGCGGGCCACTGCTGTTTACACCGTTTAGCCTGTTCAGCGGCCGTAGCTAGCCGACAACGATGAGTTATTTGGAGCCAAGAGGGGGGGCTGTAGCTAAGTCGGAAAGAGAGGAACTTGAGTTTGCAGTGTGTTTAGTGATTGTGTAATTCTGGAAAAGGAGTGCAAGGCAGTGGTGTTTTTAGCGGTTCCTATCATAATTCTAAGCCGAGGAAATGTGTCTGTTTGGCGTGTGGAGAGGACGCCGAATTTCGTTGTATTTTTAGCGGTTCCTACTGTAGCTAATTCTAAGCCGAAAAAGTGTGTGTGTCAGTTGGGTACAGATCTCCGTGTGAGCACGGGCTTTTATGACTGTCAATATAGCCAGCATCTAACGTTAGCTACTCCGCTGTGCTGTGGAGTAATGTCTGGTTATGTGAGACAACCGTCTAGCAACATTGTTGGATGCTCCAGTCTTAGCCTGGCAACCAACGTGAACTTCGAGTCTGGGGAGGAGGGGGCGGGGGAGACGACTCTCTCCAGTATTTTGAATTTGTACTGCAGTAACTATTTTAAACACTAGCTGTCAGTATTACATATTGGACCTTTAAAGGAGAACGCCGGCCAATTTTTACGTTAATCTTGCTAAATATAACTATGCGAGACCTGTCTATAGCATAAACAATTAGCGCAATAGCAGCTACCTAGACGGAGCTGCTGCAGCTAATGCCCACAGCTCCCACTTAGCTAAACAGCAGTTATGGGGGCATAAATTAAATAGTGCCTTTGTGTATGTTAACAAACACAAAATGCAATTAAAATGTCTGTGTTACATGAACGCTACCCTGTACCCTCCTCCACCTACACTGTTATTTATCTTGCTACAACTGAATTCACACGGGACTTCAGCACGAGACTGCCACTAGCCGTCTGTTAGTTATTTACTGAACAAGGCACATGCATAATTCTGTCCGTTTCCATGTAGTTATGTAGTCAATAATATGCTAATAACCACTACAGCGCTCAATTACCTATTTTTGAGGGGAAATAAAACAAAAAAAATCGCCGCGAATGCATCACCGGTCCTCCGGAGGACAACCACAACCAGCGATTGTTGTCGGCGCAGCAAGCGAGGACGGCGGGCAGGAAGGAGAAGCACGGCCGCCGGTCGGAAACTACCACAACGATCCCCACAGCAGAGAATACTTCTCTCTGACACTAGATGGATATTTGCACACAAAATGGATATATATCATATATATCCATATATATGCTACAAATACACACGGGACTGGTGCATGATGATTATTACTGAAGCCTGACTGAACACTCTCTCTTCCCAGACGACAGCTAGCTAGCTAGCAGCTAACAGGGTAGGTGAATGTTGAAAATGCATCTTGTTGTCATGTAAGGGCCCTGTTCATGTTACACAGACATTTGAATTGCATTTTGTGTCTGTTAAGATACACAAAGGCACTATTTAATTTATGCCCCCATAACTGCCGTTTAGCTATGGGCATTAGTTGCAGCAGCTCCGTCTAGGTAGCTGCTATTGCGCTAATTGTTTTTGCTATAGACAGGTCTCACATAGTTAATTTTAGCAAGATTAACGTAAAAATTGGCCAGAGTTCTCCTTTAAGGGAAGAAAATCACATTCACCAAACCAGCCTCCAGTCTGCTTTGGAAAGCATTTGACACAGTTTGTCTTCAAATGTGTGATAAAATGAGTGCATCAAAAGCAGAAAATATTGAGACGTTTAGCTTAGTCCTGAGGCAATAGGCTTCTAAAACTTTGTAGCCTAAACTGTCACATTGTTTCATGTAAAAAATGACACAGAAGGAGTTTTAAAAAGATGACAATTTAACAGATGATTCTAATCATTTTCAGCCACTTGGGGACAGCTAAAACAAGATGAAAACACAACATTGGCATATTATCTTCTTATCTAATGTGTTCACTAACAGTTGCCTTAATACACATCCAGCAGAAATGTAGCAACATTAGCATTTATTTGGAGTCATTTACAACAATGAACTAAAGTTTTTAAAGGCTCCATAAAGCTGTGGGTAATAGTTCTCTGTGAGTTCACCTCAGAGCGACCCATTTCACATTACACATTTACAGTATTTGATATGATAATTTTAATTTTTTTATTAGTGCAGCTTCAAACGCAGTATTACGACAATATATTCCTCCCAAACAACTACTGTGGAAATCAAGAAATAATTTAATGACCCATTACCACTCAAGATTTGGTTAACATTTAGCTTCTTTAAAGTGCTCATATTATGCCCATTTTCAGTTTCATAATTGTTATATCAGAATAGGTTGGTTTGGTTAATTTTCAAAAAACACCATATTTTTGTTGTACTGCACATTGCTGCAGCTCCTCTTTTCACCCTGTGTGTTGAGCTCTCTGTTCTAGCTACAGCGTGAGGCATCTCACTTCTGTTCCATCTTTGTTGGGAGTTGAAAATGCGTAGTAGCTAGGTAAGGACTACTACCCAGTCAGAAGCAGAGTATGAGGGCGTGCCACACTAGCAGCTAGCGAGCATTATAACATGTTGTTACAAAAGTGATGCACGTTTGTCACGGAAGTAAAGGCTGGACTACAATAGAGCAGTTTGGAGCAGTTTGTGAACAGTGTTTTCTGTTGGAGATGGTAAGTCCCTTTGAGGGGACTTTGGGCTTTTTCACTTTGTAAACCTATAACGTGCACAAAAAAGATATATAACCCAATAAAGGAAAGGGAAAAGGCCAAAAAGCATAATATGAGCACTTTAAGGTATTTTCAAGGAAATATATATGATGATTACTCCAATAGAAAGACATTTTAAATAAAAGTTGTCTGAGTATATTATGTTACTTGCCACCTGTGAGAAAGACAGTTACTGGGCACAGAGAGTTATGGGCTCTGACACAGTAGATCTATGGCTGCTGTGTCTCTGCCTGAGGAAGACATTTTATATTCACATCTTTCAAATGGCTTACTTAGGCGCTCTGCTGACACTGTACATTTCCCTGATGAAGGGGGTGGGTGAACTCTCTGCCTTTCATCTGAAGTGTTCAGCACTTGTAAATGAATGCCTTGCTCTACCACGCAAATATCTGTGTGATTATAATTTAAAAAAACAGGTGCAAGAAGAGGTAAAGCCGTCTAAGCCCCTTGCCATTGCTCACACTATTTGCTCCTTACTGTCACTGACATGTTCATGAAAGGTATAAGAGAATTGTTCTTCCCCTTTTTCAGAGGACGTGATTAGACATTCACCTCTGACCACACATCTCTTTGTTCACGCCCACTCGCACTGTTCCACCCTATTTTGCTCACCCACCTGATGATGTGGAAGATGGCTGATATGAGGAGCTCATTGTAGATGGCCACAGCCATGTAACGTGGCTCGTGGAAAGCGGACGGTACAGTGCGGACTGTGAAGCAGAGGTACACCCCCCACAGCAGGAACAGGAACTCCGCTTGGAAACAAAAGAAACAAATAACAAAAAGGTTATGAGGAGGGTCAGAGGACTGATTTAAAGCCCCATTGTGTAACATTTGTAGATGTTTATTATCAAAATCTGTATTGCCCTTCACAAACTTGTCCTTTTTTATGAATATTGACCACAACCGTCAATCAGTATTCCTATTGGCTTGAAATTTTACATTTGCGCTTACATGAACTGGGGTAGATGCTCCATAGCCATGCGCCATCTTGAAATACGGTAGCCCGTAAGGGACATACAGGCTATACTGCTCCGCAGTTCACGCTTTTCACTCAGTGGCACTGACTGTGACGTATGCCAGGGAGGGAGGGGGAGAAGATTATTTGCGACTCACCGCCGGCAGATTTGAAAGCCTGTTGCGTCTATTATCGAGGACATGTAACTGAGTCGCCGAGGAAATTAAAATGACAACATGACAGGCAAAGCAACGCGACCAAAGTTAATATTGTTGTGGCTTTTCCAAGATGGAAAGAGCTGATGAGGAGCAAGGATTTTAAAAGGGACGCCGAAGTTGCCTGCTTTCTTCTCAACAGGTAATTCTGTCTATTTGTGTAAAAGTTTTATAGTTGCTACTTGCTTGGCTAACTATAGCATGGTTGTGCATAACGCTAGAATGACGTCTAGGATACTTTTCCTCGCGTCAATGATGAAAAAGGATTGTCTACCTTGTAACATAAACATAATCATATGTGCCGTGATTTCCCTGGCAGACAAGTCACGTCATGGATCTGTAACACAGACTAGCTACAGCTAGAACAGCTGGGTGTAAACAATGGAGACACTAAGAGATCATTTCAGTTTCATTGACATTGTTCATGCTGCTCAGAGAAATATATTAAAAACACAAACCTCCGTTGCTTCTCTCCTACGCTGTAAACATCGCCTTACACTATTAATCTTGTACAATATACAGAATAACGATAGCACTGATACTTTACTAACATTAGCTTGCATATGTTTGGGAACCTGATAGCTGATGTTAGCAATGAAATGGTACCAAAATAACGTCAAACTATTATTACACTGGAAGGGACACTCACGGACGTTTTGTCGGCCACCGTAGGAGTTATAACGCACTCGAAAATGAAATTCAGTTGGTTGTCATATACAATTTCACCGCTAGATGGGAGCAATTCTTACACAATGTAGCTTTAAAGTCTTTATTGTCTTTAATTTTGTTATTTTCCTAATTAGTGTTTATAAGTAAGTTTCTGTATACCCCTTAAGGCAAGGCAAGGCCAGGCAATTTTATTTGTATAGCACATTTTCAGCAGCAATGCAATTCAAAGTGCTTTACATAAAACATTAAAACACAGTTAAAATGAATACAAATTAATAACAAAGTAAAAGCAGTTAATACAGAAATAAAAAAACAACAACAATAAATACAAAATTAAAAACAATCTAAAGCAGATTAAATGTAAAAATCAAATTCACAGTTAACAAAAGGCAGTGTTAAAAAGAAAGGTCTTCAGCCTTGATTTAAAAGTGCTGAGAGTCGGTGCCAACCTACAGTTTATCGGAAGTTTGTTCCAGATATGTGGAGCATGGAAACTGAATGCTTCTTCCCCGTTTTTTGTTCTGATTCTGGGGATGGCAAGCAGACCTGTCCCTGATGATCTTAGAGGTCTCTGCGGTTTGTAGTTTACAAGCAGATCCGAAAGGTATTTTGGCCCTAAACCATTTAGTGATTTATAAAGCAGTAGAAGTATTTTGAAATCTATTCTTTGGTGTACAGGAAGCCAGTGTAAGGACATCAGAGCAGAAGTGATATGATCCACTTTCTTGGTCCTAGTTCTCAATCAGCTGCAGCTGTCTAATATATTTTTTATGGAGACCTGTAAAGACACCGTTACAGTATTCAAGTCTACTGAGGATAAAAGCATGGACAAGTTTTTCCAAATCCTGTTGACACATAAGTCCTTTAACCCTTGATATATTCTTGAGGTGGTAAAAAGCTGACTTTGTTACTGTCTTAAAGTGGCTGCTAAAATTCAGGTCAGTGTCCATAATTACACCAAGACTTCTGGCTTTGTCTGTTGTTTTTAACATTGTTGTTTGAAAATGAGCGCTGACTTTTAATTGTTCATTTGTTGGTCCAAAAATAATCACCTCAGTTTTTTCCTCGTTTAATTTTATGTTGTATTAGACTGTAGTCTCCGGGCGACAAGATTATATAAGTCTGAGTGGCGTCCGCATAGCTGTGATGGCTTACGTTGTTGTTTTCCATGATTTTAGCTAGGGGTAGCATGTATATATTAAACAATAGAGGCAATAGTTAACAGTTCATCAAAGTCTTCGAAGAAGGTTGCACAGTATGTAGGTGGTCTGTAGATATTTAAAGATATCGCTTAAACTGGGACAAACCTTTTAAGTATAAAATGCCTCCCTTGAGGCTGGAAACTCTTTTCAAAGTACCAAACTCAACTCTAAAAAAGCTTTAAAGTAATAGTTGAACTTTTTGGGAAACACACTAAATTGAAAAAGATCGATTCCACTCTTATGTCTTTAAAGTGGTATCGATCTTCTCTCATCTCAGTCTCAGAAAAAAGTTTTCCAAAATGTATATCTCAAAATGTTGAACTATTCCTTTGAGAGTCAGCATAGTCTTTCTTTGATTTGCATGTTCAATGAAAGCAGCACTGTTATTACTCTGACTCAGTTTGTTAAACCTGCTACATGTAGATGCAGAGTCACAGCGATAGTACACAGCGATACTGTTATTCACCAGTCACCACACTGTCTGAAACAAAGAAGACAATGAAGAAGCTGATTCTCAACTATGCTTTGGTACTTGCAGAGCTGATAACATTCACAGAAATAATGCAGTTCCTAATTTAGCAACAGTTGTTTGCAGTGTCCCCCCAAGTGAGGCAGCTGCTTCCTCAACAGTGTGTTGACACCTTCCTGCTGTCGTCTAATCTCACCTAGGTCACACAGCCTGCTTGTAATTTACAGGGAAGATGAATTTAAAAAGCTATCATATGAACTCTGCTGTATACAGATAGCTCATAATCTTGTACGTGAACGGAAATTTCAAAGAACTTCAAAAATCAATATTAATTATTTGGAATTCGATCAAGAGGATTCTTTTAAGGTTGCTGCATTTTGGGGGTTTAAAATTATGTCTTGAAGCAATTTGATAAATATTGCTGTCTCTGGTGTAGGACAAAAGAAGATGCAAAATAAAAAAATATCAAATATATGTTTTTATAATAATACAATTCCAAATGAGCATCACCAAGTCATTTATTTGTCTGATGCAAGCTATATGAGCTTGTTGTTTTGTTTGTAGGCATCAAAGAGCACCAAGAACTGTGCCAAGGACTGTGTTGGCATATGAGTCCATAAAGACTTTACAGTGATTACAGTCCATTAATATTCATGAACAGGCCTAGTATATAAATCATCACTAATTACTTGGTACTTAGCCTCTGAATCAGGATGCATGGAGAGCTGCTTGCAAGAGGGAACAATTCCAACTAATGTAGATTAATTGTGGATTCAAATGAATTGCTTATTGTTGACATCATGAATACTCTGTTTTGCTTCAGCTGCATTTTGCTACGCATGTGCAGACAAAATAGGATGTTTTATTAATTTCTAGACAGACATTCGTTCCTCTTGTCACCATTATAACAAAACAAGCAAAAACACAATTAGGATTCATTTTTACAAGCATGACATGCATTGTTAAAGTCCTCCAAAGCAGCAGGGTGCTTCCTGTCCTTCAGTGTAGCCTCAGCACACCAGTGTGTTCTCCCTGGCTGTCACAGTGAACGGCGGGGACACCTTCCTGTCTTGTCTTGAAGGCACACACAAATACACACTAACACACACAGATGTAAAACCCCACACGGAGGGATTGTTGGGATCTATGTGTTTCATTCCATTAAAAGTGCTGCGTTTGTGGGAAGCTGTCACGGCACAAACACACCGTCATTTCCTCTGAAGATGCTGCTCTCCTCTGTTGCATCTCCAGAGTGTCCTTAGCTGTCCTCCCTTCACCAGCTCCCTCTTCTTATTCTTTTCTGCTCAAGCCCCCCCCCCCCCCCCCCACCCCCACCCCCACTCCCCAGCTGGTGGAAAACTCTCTCTCTCTGCATCGTTTCCTACATCCCTCTAAGCTTCATACTTCACAGGCTCCACTCTTCTTTTTCCCTGCCACTTCCGTCTCTCTCTTTTTCTCTCTGGGCCTGCCTGTCTATCAGTTTTCAGAGACAGACCAAGCTTCTCTCAGGGATCCGTCCTTTGGCTCTTTCCAAACTGGATTAGTCTCCCCTGCTGTCAGACTGGCTTCAGTGAGGTGCCCATCACTGCCTCCTGCTTCAAGAGCCTGTCATTAGGAGGCTACTGTAACGCACACACAAGGCCCTCTGAGTCACCGGATACATGAGGGATAGAACCTGCAACTTCTCACCAATACAATCGCTTATTAGCTTGACAGTGTTATAGACTCTGGTCATTTTAGGGACTGTACAAAAAGTATTAGTCTGGGAGATGGGGTGAGAAAAGGGGGGAGCATTATGTATTTTTTCTTTTTTGCTGAAGGTCTGATTGTTTTGGAAGGGCAGAATGGGGTCTTTCTTTCCCTACTGTATATTTACATTTTATTTCATCCTTTTCTTGCAAGATTTAATAGGGGGGGAAAAGTTACTTTACATCAAAAAAGTTACGTCCAAAAATGCATTTTGTGTGTGCCATGTACCACAATGCTGAGTATTACCATATGCAGAGAACAACAATCATGTCTCTGTATCTAGGCTTTATTTTCCAATTCACATTGAATTAGTGGCTGGTACAATGATGTCAGTTTAAAAAAACAAACAATAGAAGTATATGGTTATAGTTAGAAGGAATTTGAACATTATTGTCCGTGCCCTGTTTACTTATTCAGTGACGATGGTAATAACTTTTTATTTAGTAGCTCTTAGTTCAAAACACAACAGTAAACACAACACACCATTTGTTATGTTTTTCATAATTAGCAAATTGCTGATTACACTGCTAATGTGCAATTTCATTTATTTTTAGCTTGAAATTTGGGCTAAGTGGAAATATCAGGGGAGAGTGTTGCAATTTATTGTGGAGGGTCCAAAGCAAATGGGTTGTTTTTCTAAGTCAAAAATAAGGCTTACCAAACTAATTTGTACAGTCCCTAAGGGGCTGCTATTACAAGTCCAGGAACTACGGTTAACTTAATGGCGGACTCACTAAAAATAACAATTCTTAAAGTCTCGTTCACTGCATTTTTATTTGTGGCTTAGGTATATAATATATGATCTATGGATAAATGTGAATCAAAAGAAAAGGAAACTCAAAGGATAATATAAAAGGCTGGGATGAAAGATATAAGAGAGCAGAACAGAGTACGGACAGTCAAGGTGAAGTTGCAGCAGCAGCAGCAGCAGCAACATAACAGATACACATTCCCATCCTTTGTGGTGAGTACTCTGCTATTGTGCTTATATTTGCTTTCATATGTTCTATGTTGTAATGTTACATTATTCATTATATGATTTTATTCTGTGATTATTGTCCAGTTAAAACTAGATAGGTTTATCCTCTGGAAAGTCCTTAGAGACAAGCTTGTGGTGAAGGCTGTAAAAAATAAATAAGAGACTCTGTGGCCCTCCTGCCCTCTGGAGGGTTCTGCTTTAATGCTGGTGGCAGCCCAAGAGACTGAGAAAGGTGAGACTGAGACTCCATCTTGTTTATCAGAGCAACCCATTGTTGACTGAATACACAGGACCATCCGTTAAACTTTTTGTGAGCAAACCCATGAGGTAAACTGAATCAAACAATGGACACTATCATCAAAATTCCCAACTGCATCCATTTAATCTCAAATTCAGAGCAGTGGTTTTTCAAAATGTTGCTTTGAGGGCTGGGTGCTGAATAAAGGGGCCTATTACAGCACAATAATGTCTTCTGGCAAGCGGGGCGGGTGGCATGTTTGGGAACATTTTATGCTTCGCTTAAAGAGGTGGCTCTTATTTATCTTCAACAAGATACCTGTCAAAGCAGGGAAGTTTATCACATTTATTCAAGATTCCACAGGTGACAAGACAAGGATGCATTGTGATTCAGACTCGCTGGAAATCTCAGGAGGCTAACAGTCCCCGCTATTTGTGTGCAATTCAAAAACTTTTATAAAGCAAAGAAGAGGACTGCACTGTCCAAAATAAATGCTATTGAAAACCCAGTTCTGTGAAGTCGGAGACTGTCTTTTTGCCTTCCTGTATACATCAGTCTCTGCGTACTTTTTGACCACGCTGGCATTGGAACTTCAATACTTTTAAACCCACTAAAAACATTGTCAAAAACTCCCCAGGGTGCCTTTAAGTTAGACTTCAAGGAAAGACTCACTCACAAAATACATTTAAATAGCATTTAAAGTGTTTTTTAAGAATGTATATACAGTACAGAATATATTTAATGTAGAGTCAAACAAAAGTTTAGAAAAACATTGTAAGCATTGTAAAATAGATTTTTTCAAATTTACAACCAAAACGTTCAAAGACACCTTGAGGTATCAGGCGGTTTTTCCACCTGACCCTGCCCACAGCTTTTTCCAAAAGTTTCCAAACTTAATCTTTAGCCTTAACCAAGCAGCGTGCCCCCAAGCTATAAGCCCAAAAGCTCCTTACTTAAATGGTAAGAAGGACCAAAATTTCCTCACTCGTTTCTTGTCCTCACTACACATCGGGTACATATAACTACAGAAATACAGAAAACACACTTACCGACAGCCATCATATAGTCCCATCGATCCAGCAGACACATGCTGAACTGCAGCCCCTCTGGGGTAAGGCCAGCGGCAATCAGGGCCCGACTCAGCTCGGGGTTCTGGCACACGGCAGAGGTCCAGGCCACCAGGAACCACAGCACCACCAGCAGGATCACCACTAGCAGCCGCAGGACCCGCCAGCTGGTCATGTAAGGCGTCCTCTGAGCCGTGCGGGACAGGAACACCTTTAACACCCTGGGGGAAGGAGAGAGAGAGAGGAGGAAGAAGAGGACAAGAGTTAAGTCTGAGTACTTGAGACTGAGCAGCGTAGGTAGAAAATGATCTTGCTGCAATTGACAACTCACACCCCCGGCTGTGGCTCTTACTAACATGCAAACTTGAATTAAAAGGATCAGGGAGAAAATGGCACTGTTATATCAATTCATTCATGTTCATTTGTAATTCATGCTGTTGTTTCTTCCAAATTTAACAACTTGGAATATTCTTATGGGTGTCATTTTTTAAATGTTCTGGTTGGAGATGGGTCAACAAATGTGATTGGAACTAACACATTAGACTGAATGCATGCAGAGGCAGTTTATTTATAAGTTGCACAGTGTCTTCACACAAGACAATAACGCCTCTGTGAAGGGAATAAAAAATGCAACACATCAGCCAGTTGATGCTGGGTAAGGGGAGCTATATAAGACAAAGATAGCATGTAGTTATATGAATATCACCACCCAGACATACAAACAGTCACTTCTCTGTTTACTGTTGTATCTGCACTGTGCTCATCTGCCTTCTCCCGACCAGACTGTGACAAATCTATCTTATCTGATATATTCAGTGGCACCGGGCTGTAAGAGCTCGGCCCCGGGGCACATTGCACACCCAGCGAGCTCGGAAACAAATCTCATTGGTAATTTTGCCAAGGGAACACTGTGGCCAGCCTGTGACCCCCTTCTACCATCTCGGCAACACTTGCTCAGAGCTGAAGAGCAGAAAGTAAGTGTGCGTCTGACTCTGAGTAGATACTTAAGCTGATGTGAAATTGAAATGTGCTTATTGACTGCATGCATGTGTGTGAGTGCAGACTGAGAGGGAGCTAATTTATTGAAACTAAGGAAGTATAATGCATGGGGCAAGTTATAATACCAGGAGAGGAGGTGAGGAAAGGAAAGGAGATAGGAAGAGAGGATGGGAGAGAATATGAGGTGGGAAGACAAGGTTTTGGCTTTATTATAAGAATAATTCATAGGAACATTATATAACAACATATAGGAAATGTCATATGATGATTACCACTCTTTTGATTCAAATGTTTTCAGTTTTAGTTGACAGTACCTGTACAGCTTGAGGATGACGGTGCCGTACATGACGGCGAAACCCAGGAGGCGAACCCACCTCAGGAGGATACAGCGAAACACACTGGGTTGGAAGTACAGGATCATCACCTGTAGAGTGGTACAGCAGTGTTAGTGTTAACACTGATAGACGGAGGTTTTTGCAAGCAGCAAATCACACTTCCACTCCTGTCACACTCCTCTCATATTCACACAGAAGGAATCGGAAATGGAAATGAGTCTCCAGCATGTGAGAAGCAGAGCTGGAGGCAGATTTGGCCCCGCAGCTACCCTACGCCTCCAGAGCCCCCGCTGACATCTCTTAACTGTCAGCTGCCAGAACACATTAAATACAAAAGTCCTTATCTCACTGGTTGAATTTAACAGGTGACTGCATCTGAGCGTGATTATTTGCTATTGTGATTACTATTATGTTAATTTGTATTTATAGTGCATGGACTTTCACAGGTTGTTTTTTTTAAGATTTTTTGGGCACTTTTAGGCTTTTATTCAACAGGACAGCTGAAGACATGAAAGGGTAGAGAAAGAGGGAATGACATGCAGCAAAGGGCCACAGGTCAGAGTCGAACCCCGTCCCACTGCATCGAGGAGTAAGCCTCTATATACGGGCGCCTGGTCTACCAACTGAGCTATCCAGGCACCCAGATGTTTACATGTTTCAGTGTGTGCACATGTGCAGCCCAGGTTGTCATCTTTGGTCCCTGTGTGATTTGAAATAAAACAGAGAATCTGCCAGTGGCTCATAAAATGTCAGTCTTTTATTTCCTGTTTGGAGTGAGGTTTATTCGCACCTATTACTATTAAAGTCGAGGCTGTGACAGAGGCTGAATACTCACATGCCATGCTGTAAAGATCAGAGCTTCCAGTTTCATTTCATTAGCGTGTACCTCAACGGGACGCTACATGTCAAATCTCCAGTGACCCGTGCGAAGCTGAGGATCCGGTGCAGTGACTCGGCACTTATTTCCACTGAAGCAAAGAAAACCTTCCTCACTCACCTGGTAGATAAAAATCCTCCAGGATGTTAAAGCATGACTCCTTCCTGAGTCAGCCTACAGTAGTTTAAATGTGCTCTGTATCAATTCCACACAAAGCATATGTAGGAACTAAAATGTGACAGAAAGACTGCCGACTCATGCCGACAATTCTGTAATGCATTCACGTTTCATTTACTTTATGATGAGCATCTTTATACCGGCTCCCAAGAGGTAAAAATGTCATATTGAGAGGTGCTTTAGCTGAGTACTCTAAACCAGCAAGTGGTGTGTAACTGGTAGGCGGCCTCACACCAAAGACATAGTATGGAGGAAAACTTCAGCTACACTTTTTGTAAAAAAAAATACTAAAGATCCTAAAGACAGAGAGCAAGGTGCCTCCAGAACAAGTATTGTCTGCCTACAGATTTCAATTTGAATTTATTTTAAACAGAAGTTGAGGTACCAAAAAAGGATTTTCTGTATGTATGCTCCATGTAAAAAATATATGGAGATGACCTGATCAGAGTGTCTGAGAATCCATTATTCAGCTCTTGAAGTGCTGAAACGGCTTATTCCATCCAGTTCCAGGTTCAAAGAGAGACGCTGCAATGTTGCATCATATGCGATTTTATTCTATTTACCTTGCTGCTGTACATTGCACATAGTCTCTATAATTCATACTGTGAACTTCTGCACATTCCCTGGTCAATATTTTGCACCTGTGAACTGTTACGCTCTTTCATTTTTAAACAGATATATTGTGCATATTTTATAGCATTTTTCATATTTTTATTGTCATTTTTAATTTTATATTTACGTTTCATGACTTTTGCATTACTTGCTTTTATTTTTATTTTCGATCACTATTGTCATGCACCAAAACACAAAGGCAAATTCCTTGTATGTGAAAACCTACTAGTAAATGAACCTGAATCTGCCCACACAAATGGGCATAATATTATTGATTTTATAACTTCACCTACACTTTGTTCTTCACCCTGTTGTTTGAGTAGATTATCCATACCACCCAAGAGGACTGTCTAAATGTGTTTAGCCCTGTAATTGTCAGGGTCCCACCGTCACCAGCACCGTCACCAGCACTCACTCCTCCCACTCGTGCACAATCCCCATTATCGTCACTCACTCCTCCCATCCGTTCTCAGTCTCCTCAATACTGATTTGGATTTCTGAATAAAGAAAACGTCATTCACCACCAGTCCTGACTCCTGTTCATTCCGTGACAGTTATAGTCTGTGTTCCCCGCTTCTCACCCACTGTGAGCTGTGTTAAACTCCAGCATCATGGGATGTTATTTATATTGGTGGATGTTTGCTTTACATAAATCCATCCACTGGAGGTTACAGTTAACCACATGGCCTCGGACAGAATATATCATTATAGATGCAGTATAAACCTATCCCAGAGGAGTGCAGCCAGTGATTCATCCCAGCTCTTAGGATGCCTTAGCATTTTAAGAGACAGCAGCTATCCAGAGTAATTAAGCTTAAGCAACAACAGCACCTGTAACCTCTTTTCCTCAGAAAAGAAGCAGAACATCTGCGGCAAACTCTGAAACAGCCAACCCTGAGGCTGTAGCAGTCTGGCTGCAAGATGTGTTAAAGAAAGGGGAAACTAATGTTTAAATATGGATAATAGTGTATACTCAATGTGGCCTCAGACAGAGGTAATAGTATGCTACAAAGACAGAATGATGAAATCACATAAAATCTGCTATTCAGGAAGTTACAATTAAAATAGATTTTCGAGATGACACATAGTGAAGATGTATTGAAGTAATGAGCGTATGAGGAACATGAGAATTTTTTTTCACCATAATTTTGCTGTGTTTGTTTGTGTAACCGAATACAAAAATGACAAGATCAGTTTCACCCATTCTACCAAAACGCGGCTCAGTGTGCAATTAAACTGTCATAACATCCTTATTTTCTCAGTTCACCTCTGGTATACAGACATTTCTCTCACCTCCTGATTAAGAATGTGTCTCGCAGAGTTGAATCAACAGGTTCCCTCCATCCACACTCCTCATCAAAACCTTGCAGTGCCAAAGTCGGTCATTGGTATGCTGGTCATGAGATAGTGGGGAGCCAAGTCCATTTTATACCCAAGAACAGGAATTATAGCTGTTCCTTTTTAATGCTCCACTGTCAACTGTGAGTCACTGTTGCAGCTCAAGATCTGATAAATTAGTTGTGATATTAAAAGAGTTTCATTGTACGTGTCAATTTTTAAATAAAAATTGCTACCAAAAAATGAATCCCTCTATATTTCAGACAAAGACAATATTTCAAAATTATAGTGATTATGTGTATGACAGCCTTGACATGACTCATAGCTTTAATACCAATAATGTGCTTTCCTGGAAAAATATTACTTATCTTTTTATAGGAATGGATAAACATTTGGGGGAAATATGGTTACTGGCTTTCTTTCCTAATCATATGATATTAGTTTCATGTCTGTGCATTAAGTATGGAGCTAGAACAGGAAGCGATTAGATTAGAATAAAGATTGGAACCATTGGGAAACAACTAGCTGGCTCTGTCCACAGTTTAAAAATCTCCCTACCAGCACCTTTAAAGCTCATTAATAAACACGTTATTAATAGTGTGTTTAATTCATACACAAACAGATATAAAAAAAAAACAATTTGTGGTTTTATGGGGAGTTAGCAAATATTTGCATTTTTACATGTCAGAGTGCGGTACTGTGGCATCTTTAGACGTATTGGAAGGCATGTTTATTTAATTGGACAGAGCCAGGCTCACGGTTAACCTCTGTTTCCAGATTTTATGCTAAGCTAGGCTAACCAGGTCGCTGCTCCAGCTCCATACCTAATGCACAGGTATGAGGCTGGTATCAATCTTTTCATCTCATTCTTATAAGAAGGTGGATAAACATATTTCCTAAAATATTGAACTATTCTTTTAAAACCGCATTCATTGATTTTGTGGCCACTTGGGGGCACCACACGCTCCCTACACAACATCAACATCTTATCACCTTGTAAAGCTGATATTGTGAACGTGTTAGCAGATAGTGGCTTACTAACAGATCAAGCAGATGCGAAGCAAAATGTGCTTTTACTGGAAACCTGATGAATATAAGCCCAATATTTGCTTTTCTTGAAGCTTTGTTTTGGTCTCCACCAACTCCTGCATGAGGGAAATATCTGTCTCTTTAGCTGCTAAATGCTCCACTATGTTCAATATCTAACTTTGTCTGTCTTGGTAGGTTTGTTATATTACATATGATTTGATCCTGTGTTAATATACAAACATTGATTAAAGCTGCTTTAAATATTGTCTTTTTTAAAGTCAAATTTAGAAATGAAAATGACAACTGATTTGATAATTGAACAATATGCATTTGTAACATTCTTCCTCTGCTTCTGTGAAGCAACATACAGCTTGAATTAGGTAATAGCAACCATTACTGCTAAATTAAACATTATAGTAGACAAAAACACAAAGAAATAAAAGTGTAAAGAACAGATAGAATAAACAGATCAAATGTTGCCAACCATGGGCGCCTGGATAGCTCAGTTGGTAGAGCGGGCGCCCATATATAGAGGTTTACTCCTCGACGCAGCGGCCGCCGGTTCGGCTCCGACCTGCGGCCCTTTGCTGCATGTCGTCCCCCCTCTCTCTCCGCTTTCATGTCTTCAGCTGTCCTGTCGAATAACGGCCTAAACATGCCCAAAAATAATCTTTATAAAAAAAAAAAAAAAAAAATGTTGCCAACCATTAAGAGTGCAACAATTCACCAGACACTTGCATACTCTGTCTCTTTCAGTGTCTTCTCTTCCTCTTGTCCTCCTACCTCTCCATGTCTCACTCTCATGCTAACTGTGGTTAGGATTAGCATCCTCCCTGGCACCTTAATCTCTTTGCCTCGTGAGCAAACATCCAGCCTTCCAGCTCTCTGGTCTACATGACGGACTGTGGGCCTACAGAAATGCAGAAATGCAAATCCATGCACAAATGCACATGCACAGAATCACAGGAAAATGTGAAGATTTGAAGCCACTGCACCCTGTCTATATACACACTGTCTATATACACACACAAACACACACACACACACACACACACACACACACACACACACACACACACACACACACACACACACGCACACACACACACACACAGATAGGCAGACATAAACACACCATTTCTGCAGTGCTACCCATGTGGACTACAAAGTCACATGAGACTGCACAATAAAAAGCCTCATTTCTATATTGCCCAGAAGACAAGGTGGCTCTCCTGGTCTGTATCCAACCTCCCATGCCTCCTCCATCAATTAATCAGCAGTTGTATTTTTAAAACAAGTTGTGCTAGAACTTGATGGACTGTTTAAAAATGCATCAAGCACCAGAGTGGAGCAGCTGCGCCAAGCTTAGCTAAGGAGGCTTGTGGTGGCAGCAACAAAGAAACAGCAGCAGCAACAAACGTTGAGACTGCAGGAGAGGAGACAGACACAAAGGTGAGACAGCGAGTGAGCACGCAGAGGGGTAATGAAAGAAAAAGATGGGGGAAGGGGGAAGGGGAGGGCAGGGAAAAGGTAGAGACAGACAGGCAAGGTGCCAAGAAATGCAGAAAAAAAGATGGTGATACAGCAGAGCCAAGGGAGGAAGAGACCATTGACTGTATCCAAGTGTGCGTGAACATAAGAGAGTGGCAGGATATTTTTGGGCCGCTATTTTTGGTACTTGAGTTATCCTTGGGGTGAATGGGGGGAGAGGGTATACGGATGGATGCAAAATAAAATCCATTTTGAGCTTCACAGCAGAATTATATGCAAATCTAAAATACTTGCTGTCCTTATCTGTTGCACCAACACTACCAGGCTTTCTATTCTAATGCAAATATATTTCCTATGGTAACACTCCAGTAACTTTAGAATGAGAACAAAAACTTTTATCCCAAGAGTTAGCCGAGCGCTCTGAAGCTTTTTTCTCGGCAGATTTTTTTCCTTCTTAAAAATGGCCAACATCCAGCCATCAGGCCATGTGTTTGAAGAGACCAATGGCTCACTGTTGGCAGTCTGTGCAAGTATTTGAGGGAGCGAATTCCCCGGTTACATCTGATCTCCCTGTTACATGGCGCTCAGGTTTCTTCCATCTGTTTCCCTGCTAAATATGGGCTTCTGATGCAACACTCTGGGTGCACTGTGGGCTGTGTGCACAAATGCAAATACACACCTATACAATGCACGCTGGCAAGTGGGTACGCTTGTACCCACCTAGACCTGCTCACACATACAGGCAACAGAAAGGCTGGCAAAGGAACACGCTCAACACTCATACTGTACATGCACACTGATGTCCAACTCTTTGTTTTTGTCCAGACAATGATCAGAAGTACTAAAACAGCATCTAGCTGCAACTGAAGAAGTAGGAGGCAGTATTTACTGCCTTATTTACATTGTAATGCATTTTATTATGAACATGAATCCTTTTTAACAACAAGCAATGGCTTCATTTTCTTGGTAAAATGATAGATTTTAAATTGTACACCTTGACCTCTCCCTCATTTCAAAGTTACAATCATTAAGATCATAAACCCCATTACTATTTATGTATACCATTTTTCCTGCAATAGCTACTCAATGTATTCATATTCTGTGATTACCTCTCTTAAAGTAGTTGTCATTGTTAGCAGCGGATTCCGCTGTTAACACACTGGATTCAAATTGCCTTCAGAATTCAGAAGGGATTGACTGGAAACAGTACATATGTAATCCAGCTTTACTGTAATTATATCTCTCCTATAGCCGTATCAGAGCTACATTAAATTACTGTTAATGCAAAGCCAGCATGTCCTTCTGTGGACGCCTCATATTTAAACCTCTGAACTGTTGAAACACCGGCGGCTTTTATTGTGAAGCCACCACAGGAAACGTATTGTTTTTGTGGCCGTGGTTAACGCCGACAGCAATCGCTCCTTGAAAAATACGTCTACAAAATAAGACAACGGTCACTTTTGCAATTCTGGGAGCTGCAGTATTGAAGCACACTCAATGTTGCTACTGTAAATTAGGACATCTTAAGCATTATAACTTTAATATGAGCAAAGCAAAAACTGAAGGAGTGACAGACTGCCTGAGTAAAATGTGGGTGCCATTTAAGATCAGAATGCAGACTTACTGGGAAGTAGAGGAGTAAAGCCCCAAACAAGATGGCTTCCAGCAGAATGAGGCCAGATGTGCGGATGCTCTGTTAATGTGGAAAGAGAAACAATAACAAAAAACATCAATCAATCAATCAATCACTGACAGGAAAAAACGTGATGTATACATGGCATGGTGTGTTAAGAGGGGTTGAAAAATATTACCTGTCTAAAGTTATCAATTAAAGGTGTTTGCTCATCTCAGTGAATTGGCACTATGTTGTGAAATGCTACAACATGGCGAACATGTTAAAAGTATTGCATCAAATCCTGTTTGTTTGAACAGAGTGTTGTGAGGATTTGTAGCTCCAGCTTCTTTGCATATTGCAGGCAAATGCAAATAATAAATCATTGCCTCTTTCAAAGCAAACAAACACAAAGAGGAGTTAAATATATGTTTGCTAACATTTTTCTTTCCCCTGAAACAAGAATGTAAGTGACGACAGCATCTTTTTCTGTGTTGGATTTAATTTAATTTTTTTAAATGTTTTTTATGTAAATTCAAAGGGCTCCAGGGACATTTCTTGTGAAATGAAGAAATGTATGAGATTGTGATGCAACAACAACAACAACAACAACAACAACACAAATGTCTATAAATAGCACACTGGGAAAGATTCAACTCAACTTTGCCCGGGGAGCGGTTGTAATTAACTTACACCGTGAGGATCTCATATTTATTTCACTTTATTCTATTATCAGAGGGGATATTATGCAACAACTTTGCTGCAAATCTATGTCGATTCAAATTGAGGTGAGTGTTAATTAGTTCAATGTTCGTCAAGAAAAAAACAATAAAGCATAAAATGGATTGTCTTTTAATTTGGCCCTGTAAAATGCATGTGGTATGAAATTACATATATTTTCAAACACAGATAAATAGCAAATTAACATTTACTTATCAGACTTGCTCCTCTAACTTACTGAAATCCAGTGGCAGCGTTAAATCCATGGAGCCCTTTGTTAGAGGATAACCCTGTGTGAAATAGAACTGCTGAAACTTGTATAATTTTACAACCATTTACTGTGAGAGCTATTGCATGGAGGGATTGTTTGCCTTTCATTTGTATATAAGTCTGGTACAATATGCTGGATGTTGGATTGTCGGGAACAGCTTTTGGCACTTATCAAGCACTGTCTCAGCTGACCTATCATCTTCCTCCAAAAACCCAAGCAGCACAAGATACAATTTTCTGACTTTTAGTCCTTAGTACGGGTCAAGCTCCAAAAAGTTGAATCCTACAATTCCTATATTGCAGAATGCATGCAATTGCCCCATCGTCCACCCTCCCCCCTAAAAAATGATGTCAAGGTTATAATGTGGTTAATAAATAAAAATTGAGCAAAGCGATCACAAACTGTAGTCTGGTAATGTAATATTGTACTAATGGAAGGGAATAATGACCTTCATATTTCCAAACACAGCTCATAAATGTTTTTATTTATTGTTGAACAAAGGTGGACGGCTGTCCACCAGAGCCAGCCAGAGATCGCTCCAAAACAGGAACCGCATGCTTAAATCTGTCTGTATAATGTGACAGTACTTTTATGCTCTTAACCTGGTAGATTCCCAGTCTTTCAAACACCCCCAAGTTTCAAACACATACTTTCTGTTACAAAACTGTCTCCAATCTAAAATAAGCCTTGATGACATCTCTAGACTTAAAACTCCCTCCAAAGCCACAGAGGACATTATATAACCACGTATACAGGCTCAGTAGTACACTCCTGATTAGTAAACCTTAAAGTTGCAGTAGGTAACTTTTATAAAATTTGTTTTTGTCAAATTTGCTGAAACTCTCACTATATCCTGACAGAATTGAATTTCAGAATTGAAATAGGCAATGCAGTAACAGCATCTTGATTCATATTTGATCAGTGCTGCCTAGTTTTACAGTTTGACCGCAGTTCACAAGCAGTCACTGACTACGTTTACATGCAGCCAATAACCCGTTCAAAACCGGAATATTAGCAATAACCCGGTTGCGCACGGCCATGTAAACACCGGCAAAAACCCGAATATGCTCATATTCCGGTTTTTAAAAACCCGAATATGACCCCTGGGTTACCCCTTTTCTAACCCGAATATTTATTCATGTAAACGTGTATCGGCATATCCCCATCAAAAGGAACATTGATTTGTGTTCTGCGCATGTTCTATTCGCAAGGAATCTTGGTCTTTTGAGTAGAGGAACTTCTTGTATGCGCCGTCTGGCGCATACACAAACCCGTGTGCAGTATACCGGAAGTAAACAAGAAGTAGAGGTAAACATGGCGAGACGCAGACAGCACCACACGTTTGGAGCGAGGAGGAAACCAATTTCTTTATTAGTGTGGTGAAAACCATGAATATAATGTCTTTCGTTGTTGTTGTGTTTGTTGAAATTACGCATATTGCGTCTTAAGGTTGTCCGTACGTCCAGATGCTAACCGTGCGTCGCCGTTTACATCGGGATATTGCCAATTGATTACAAATTCCATGTATACAGGAGTAACTCTCTCTGCTCTCACATGTAAACGGGTTATTCCAAATGTTTCAGAAACCCGAATAGTGACCTTAACCCGACCATAACCCGAATATTGGCAGCTTGTAAACGTAGTCATTGACACTGTGTAAGAGACTCCTCGGCTCCTCATGCCATTAGGAACACCACCAGGAGGAGGCAGAGGAACGTGACTTTTTTCACAGATTATCTGTCTCATACTGTCAGGATATAGTAACAGTTTTAGCAAATATGACAAAAAGTTATTTTTTTTGAAAGTTACCAACTGTAGCTTTAAGGTCCTGATGTGTAAAGAGCAGTTGCTTTGCATCCAACACTCCTCCACAGTGGCTTCTGTGTCCACTCACCTTCTTCCTCCTGAAGTGGTAGACCACTACCATGCTGGCCAGGTCCAGCACCATGCACAGAGCATGGAAGGAGGCCACAGCAAGCCGCAGAGCACCATCCTCCTGTGCCAGGCAGGGCGTGTCGTCCCGGCAGTAGGGGCAGCCATCGTGGCACGGCAGGCACTTACTGGACACGTCAGAGGTCTCGTCTCTGTTGGAGCCATGCTCCTTACCTGAGGACGTGAGTTGACAATCAGAGCTCTAAATGTTGGGTATATATTTGCATACTGTATGTTACTGCAGAGCTCAAGTATTTGTACTCTTCTAATGGCCCTGACACACCAACCCGATAATCGGCCGTCGGACAGTCTGGCAAGGTCAGTGACTCGAGTCTGTTTGGTGTGTTCCGTGCCGTCGTCCCTTGGAGGGGCCGTCGGCCTTCATTTGGGCCGACCTGACTCAATGACCAATCTTATTGGTGGAGACGTATTATGTCTTGCGCACGCGCAGAACGTCCACTCAAGTCTGCGTCGTTTCGGTGTGTTCCGAGGCACTTTTTGGACCTCGGGGAGCCGACTGATCAGTCCGACTGCCTTTTCTGCCAACGGTCGGCCGTCGGGTTGGTGTGTCAGGGGCTTAACAGATGAAAGACAGCCTTTTTAAAAATATTGAAAAATATCAGAACATGGCTCTGATATAGTGTTTTCAAGGATTATCGATGTAATTAATTTGGTTTAGCTGTCACACACTGACTTCTCATTAAATGCTCAGTTAATCAATTTAAAGCAAAAAAACATCAATCCAATCAATCACAAAGCCTTGGGGGTGATAATTACAAGAATACAGCTTTTAATTAGGCAGATGAGGGATTTATGAAGGGGAGGAGGATAAAATACTGTGACACCGCTCTCCTTCATCACTCCGGTCTGCATCATTGTTGTTATACCAGCATGTGGCACACTTGGATATGGTTTATCAAATCTGTCCCTAGATTATTTTTTCGAACATCTCATTTGAGATTGGTCACATTCGCATGACTGGATGTGTTCTGTTTAATCAATTTTTTAATCAATAACATATAAAGAAAGGACAGGCAATGCCAAAAACATAATCTTCATTCGGCGACATGTCTGCTGTTGCAGTATTTGGAGTAAATCTCTAGTCCAAATCCTCCATTTTTACCACACACACGCACGCACAAGCACGTATGCACGCACAAGCATGCACACGCGCACATGATGCAGCTCTTCTTGAAAATGATGCTTGATAAGCATGTAAAACCCAGAGCTCATACAGTATGCAAACATTGTGCTAAAGTTGTACAGCGCTTCAGTAGAGCTCGATTGCAAGAGAACCTGCAGAAAGTCCTTCGGTAATGATCAAACAAGTTAGGCACTGGTACATTTATTGACATATTAACAGACCTTGAAGACAATTTATCAAGCAATGATGCCGACTCTGAGACTAAGAAATCATAGAAAGTGGTTTTGTTTTTCCATTTGGCCTTATTGTGTTTACGTAAGGGTTTAGAAAAGAAGGGAAGGAGGTGACCGTGAAAACAAAATGACTCGTCATGATCCACCCTCTCACTGTCTTTTGCCTTTTTTTGCTGTAAATCCCAGTTAAGCTGTTTATCGTCTGTGGTATTCATGCCTTCACTGAAATTCACAATGTGAATTGGTGCCAGGATGTTGTTAGCACAAAGCTACTATCTGTATTTGTTTATCTTACAAAAAATATCTGTATTCGTATCCATATTCTGATTTCTAACAGATGTGGTTCATACTGGAAGCTTAGAAGTTAGTCTGCTTCATTTTCTGCAATAAATAGTTTTCTGCTGCCATTTATACTCCTCATACATGTATCTACAAGTTTAGCTGCAAACAACATAACATTTTAACCGTCTACCTGAATTAATCAAATAATGAAACATGATTTTTTTTATCAGGACCCCATCTTCAAAACAGAATGCAAAAAGTCTCAACTAAGTCTTGATAAAAAGCTGTGATACTGGGTGGAAATCAATAGTGGAGAGAGAGCAGGAGGTAGCGGAATAAAACAAGTGAGAAATGCATTACATTTCAAAGCTCTTGAGAAAAATCTGAAAAGCTCCCTTGGCCCATTTTGCATGCACTTTTGAGATAAACGAATCTCAAATGTATGAATATTAAGTACCATGTTTTAGCCAAGAGCCGAATATTATTGCAATCAATTTGATTGTTTTAGCAGTCTTAACGTATTCGTATTGGTTTACATCCACATCTATGTGATTATTAGAGGGGCAAAACTGATCTGCTTTCAAACCTCTGGGCACACAGGCTGTTCTTTTATTTGACTTTTGAGGGACAAATCATTGTCACAATGAATTGAAAGAGGATAGAGGGAAATTAAAGAAAGAGAGAAAGAGAAACCCTATTAAATTGTAATTTCTTGAGTTAGTTTCACACATTTAATGTGGAGCCAGATGTTCAGTGATGCCACACCTCTCTCTTTGGGGTCAGTTGTCATGTGCAGGCATCTCCATCAGATTATCTATCAGGAGGGATTTGTTTTCAGTGATTGCTTGTTGTTCAAGCTGCTAAATTGTTCTTCTGTTCTGATGCTTTTTTATTTGTAACTGTAGTTCCACAATCTTCTCAATTTTAAATGAAAAATGTAAACTTGTGTTGCTTGTTTTTTGTCTTTTCATGTATACTCTGTGGGCTAACACTTAGATGGAAGATTTCAAATAACCCTAACCCACAAGAGATCAGGAAAAGAAGTTGGACAAAAAGAACGTATTAGTAAGTATTCGAAAGGTCAACAGCATACCTCTCTACCGGACAGGTTTCCGAGCAACATCATAAGTGAAATGAAAACAAACCAAAATAACTGGGACTAGGAGATCAACATGAAAAGTTATGAATCAAAAAAGTAGAAGTGAAACATTGACATCAACATTACCTCAAGAAGATAGCTGAGAGTGCAGAATTAGCTAAAGCCCCAGCAGCCTAGTCAATGTGTAAAGTACTGGAAGGTGGTGGATAGTTCTACACAGAACCTGATGAGGAGTAAAGACTTGTTTTGAGGTGAGACAGTTCACACGGTTACTGTGTGTTATGGCTGTTTAATGAATTGAATGACACGTTCGTCAGTTTGACGTGTGTTTAGAGCCTCAGTGTGGGGCAGCTGATAAAGAGGCACACTAATGGCTTGCTGTCATATACATGTCAGTTTATAATCCAAATTGTCTTTTAAAATCATGAATCTATCTATCTATCTATCTATCTATCTATCTATCTATCGATCTATCTATCTATCTATCTATCTATCTATCTATCTATCTGTCAATCAATCTATCAATCAATCTATCTATCTATCTATCTATCTATCTATCTATCTATCTATCTATCTATCTATCAGTCAATCAATCTATCTATCAATCAATCAATCAATCAATCTATCTATCTATCTATCTATCTATCTATCTATCTATCTATCTATCTATCTATCTATCTATCTATCTATCTAGACAAAATGTCGATCACCAGCAAAAAATGTGATTGTGACATTCAAATCAAATGTCATGTTTCATGAGATTCTACTGCACATTTCCAGAATAATTGATTTGTTATTGCAAGCTGTGTTATTCTCCCTTCATCCTTTCTCTTCTCTGACATCTGTCCTTTTGGCCTGTTGCTAGGGAACAATACAAAATATGTTTCCAGTCTGTGGTCTGTTTTCTGGGATGCACGAGGAATAACAGTTAGGTTCCAGGAGGGGAAATTAGGGTCGCCAGCTACTGCGACCCAATCTGAGCCGCAGTGATTTTTAATGACGGGGTCTGCATGGGGTTTGGAAGATGAGTCTCTTCACAGACTGAGCCGTTTGACTGCAGGCCTCATCACGCTGCATTACAATAAACCTCCAGTTTAGCATATCATCCCCGTTGGGGTGCTGTATTGTTGGAGTCAGTGATGAAAACCACCGCAGTTGCTTGATTATCTCGCTCATCAGGGCCAAGCTTTCTGCCCGAGGATGCAGCACTTTCAGTCAAGGTGTCAGAATACTGGCTTTCAAATAAGCACGGGCAGGGAGGTAAAGTTATGGATATACTTGAAAATCCAAGAATGAAAGGAGAACCATCTGTGGAGAAAAGGTCTAAAGCCAAATTGTGTGTACATGCTCAGATTTGTAAGTGGTTAGCCCATATTCATTGTGTCTGTCACACCTGTATCAAAAATAAGGAATATACGAAATATGAGAGTGATAGCCAGATCTTTAGGATGGACAATATCAATAACCATTCACTAAAACCCTCTCTCAAACTGCGATTGTCCAATCATAGCTTTGCAACCGTAAGCTTTGGATTTCCTCACACACAAAGGTGTGCATGGGGCTTTACAGAAATGAAGTGATAATTAGTATGCTTTTTTTGTAGTATAAGCAATGGATTAAACAGCGTGTCTGCTCAAAAGTAATATTAGCATGTCCAGCAGGCTTTGCTTGTCCTGCTCTTTATTTGGTTTGGGGTACATTACATTACTGTGGTAACTCTGACCAAACCTGCTTAGTGTTACTGGTTGTTTCTCATCATCAAATCCTTTTCTTTAGAAGTGAAGCATACTGTTCAAATTAAAGTGTAAGAGGAAACCTCTAGCTCACCAAGTAAGAGCAGTAAGACTTTCCTCAGAGTCCTTTGCAGTGGCCCGGGTTTGAATCCAACCTGTGGCCCCCTGCTGCATTTCATACGCTGCTGACAAAATCTGTTAGCGACATTTGTCATTTCAGCCTCTGACCTAATCCAACCTAATCCATGGTTGTTGGCTTTTGTTTAGTTCTGGATGAAATGAAAGAGCCTTTGTTTAAAAAATTACTAAGTGGTTAAATAACTAAAACTAAACTAAACTACTACTAAACTAAATGGTAAATCATTAAAGATGCATTAAGTAAGACTTATAAAACTAACTTTCTGTCATATTTGCTGAAACTGACCATATGTTCCAGTAGAACTACATGAAGCATGCAATTTAAAAAGAAATCTGGCTCCTCAGGCACCACCTACAGCCTGTAGTGCGATTTGCAAAAATCCACAGCTCCCTGTTCAGATGAACCAATGAGGGCCAGGGGGGGGGTGTCTAACTGCGCGTCAATCACTGCTCAGGCACACGCATTCATTCTCTCTTGTGGGGGGAGGGGCTTAGGGGACCGTTTTGGGCTTTACCTGAAAGGGGGAACTGAGAAATTGATGATGTTCAAATTTTTTGGCTAAGTCCTGGATCTTCACAATCCTACCTACAGCACCTTTAAGTGCCATGTGAGTACGGAAAGTTTGACAGGCATAGCAACAGTAACTTAGGGTTGCGGAGCTTAGTGAACAGTCAATTAAAGTGTGACTACTCCTTTATTCAAGTTTATTCTGCCAACACGTGTTCTCTCTCTACACAGCCACCCTATAATCCAACAGGTCTGGGATTCAGAAGCCCCCTGTGGCTGCCACTAGAGTTTAGAATAAAAACATAGTAAACCTTTTCACAATAAGAACAGTCAAAATAACCTCACGGGCCCCAGGATACCCATTCAAAGACATAAGAAGACTTTCAAACAAAATGTGTGGCTGTCAGCTGAAAAAAAAATATGTTTTTAGTTTTTTTCATGAATCCCAAAAGTTTGCTTTTGAAAAATTCTAGGTTTTGATCTGACAGCTCGCTGCAATATCTATTTTTATATCACAGAGGGGTTTGTAACCTACTTTTAAAGCCATTGAGCGCCACTCGGCTTGGGTGGAAGAATCCTCTCCTGCACTGGCACTTGTACTTGTCCAACACAAATCCATGGCCGACGATGGGAGTGCACTGAGAAAGAAAATGCAGAGACAGACAGGTGGACATTGATAAAATAATCAGTGTTTACCTATTTTGGTTGTTATCAACAAGAATATCACATGAGTTAGTTACATAGAGGCAAAAGTTAGAAGCTGAGAGGAAATTGCATGTGAAACAACAAGAGGAAGGGGGATGATCGGGTGACTCACTTGTTTTGCTTTTTGAATCCAAAAGCAAGAGGGAGTAAAATGAGGACATTCTTTCTGGTATTTACAACCCCAAATCAGAAAAAGTTGGGACAGTATGGAAAACACAAATAAAAAAAGAAAGTAGTGATTTCTAAATGTACTTTGACTTGTATTTCATTGCAGACAATGTGAACACAAAATATTTCATGTTTTGTCTGGTCAACTTAATTTAATTTGTAAATATACATCCTTTCCTGTCATTCAGACCTGCAACACATTCCAAAAAAGGTTGGGACAGGAGCAATTTAGGGCTAGTAATCAGGTAAATTGGTTAAATAATGATGTGATTTGAAACAGGTGATGTCAACAGGTGATTGTAATTATGATTTGGTACAAAAGCAGCATCCAAGAAAAGTCTAGTCCTTTAGGAGCAAAGATGGGCCGAGGATCGCCAGTTTCACAACAAATACGTGAGAAAATTATTGAAATGTTTAAAAACAATGTTCCTCAAAGAAAGATAGGAATACATTTGCTTATTTCACCTTCAACAGTGCATAACATAATTAAAAGATTCAAGGAATGTGGAGGAATTTCAGTGCGTAAAGGACAAGGGCGCAAGCCTAAGCTGAACAACCGTGATCTCCGATCCCTCAGGTGGCACTGCATCAAGAATCGTCATTCATCTATAAGCGATATCACCACATGGGCTCAGGACTACTTTGGCAAACCTTTGTCAAGTACCACAATACGTAGTTACAGCCACAAATGTCAGTTAAAACTGTACTGTGCCAAAAAGGAAGCCCTATGTTAACAGTGTCCAGAAGCGCCGTTGACTTCTCTGGGCTCGGAGGCATCTGGGATGGACCATCACACAGTGGAAACGTGTACTGTGGTCAGATGAATCAGTATTTCAGGTATTTTTTGGGAGAAATGGGCGCCGTGTGCTCCAGACCAAAGAAGAAAAGGATCATCCAGACTGTTACCAGCAACAAGTCCAAAAGCCAGGGTCTGTCATGGTATGGGGTTGTGTCAGTGCCCTTGGCAAAGGTAACTTGCACTTCTGTGATGACACCATTAATGCTGAAAAATACATAGAGATTTTGGAGCACAATATGCTGCCTTCAAGAAGACATCTTTTCCAGGGATGTCCATGCATATTTCAACAAGATAATGCAAAACCACATTCTGCACACATTACAAAGTCCTGGCTGCAGAGGAAGAGGACACGGGTACTTGACTGGCCTGCCTGCAGTCCCGACCTGTCTCCAATAGAGAATGTGTGGCGCATTTTGAAGCGCAAAATGTGACAACGAAGACCCCGTACTGTTGCCCACCTTAAGACTTGTTTGCAGCAAGAAAGGGACAAAATTACACCTGAAACACTTCATCACTTGGTGTCTTCAGTCCCTAAACGTCTTTTAAGTGTTGTGAAAAGGAATGGCAACATTACAAAGTGGTAAATACTTTACTGTTCCAACTTTTTTTTAAATGTGTTGCAAGAACCAAAATAGGAATTTTGTTTTGTGGAAAAAAACAACAATAAAAAACATGAGGAACACATTAAATTATGTGCTGTTGTATTGTCTGCAATGAAATACAAGTCAAAGTACATTTAGAAATCATTATTTTCTTTTTTTATTTGTGTTTTCCATACTGTCCCAACTTTTTTCTGATTTGGGGTTGTAGGATTTCAGAAGCAAAATTAAATATTATAGGACACAGCAACAACAACAACATAGTCTGTAATATTGTATAATACTAAATGTAATATTTGGTTTATTATAGTAAATGGAATATCTGAGGAAATCACCTTAGGCTCTTGGGAATGGTTAATTATTTTCTGAAATACTGCAGGCCAAATATGAGAAAAAACTCTGAATTAATCTAAACTAATTGTTACTTGCAATAATAAAGACAGCCAATTATATCATCCAAAAATGAAAATGAAACATAATGGACATCAAGTAAATATGAGGTTGAAATGATAGTCGCTGCAAAGACATAACAGTGATTGTGTTGATTGTTCTCTTCACACATTGATTCATATTTGCAGCATTTCTGGCTCCACAGTATGCTTAAAAATGCCTCTTGAGTAAATATGATTTGCATTTGCAGGAAATTATTGTCCAGACCTGAATGATTCACTGGACCCAACAGTGAGATTAGAACAGTTTAGGAATAGAGAATGATGTAACATTTATAATGTAACAGACTCAAAGGATACAGTGTTTTACAGTCTTCATCCTTCACTGGAACCAAATAATGTGAATGCTATGCAGTGTCTCAGTAGTTAAAACAGACATCACAAACTTAATAAAGTACAGTGCCTGTGTGTTTGTGATTGCGCTCCTTGTCAGGCCCACTGCAGTGGTCTCAGTTAATGAACTTGTTTTGATTATGTTATCAGGTCTCCTACATCGTCTACATGCTCTTCTGCAGCCTGAAGACGCCCCAGTTATATAAACATGTGAGGTGTCAGGGGAAATCACAGGGCTTTGCCAAGTAACAGGGAAGCTAATTAATATCTAAATTAAGAATTAAGGGTTGTTTGCAGAATTTAAGCGTGTCTGCATAATTCCAGCTTGCGTTGATAACTGTGGGAGCTACATGGGCTTATGCACCATCTGGAGCGAAAACACACTCGGCGACACTCACACACAGGCACCCGTGTGGATTCTGTACACTCATGTGAATGCACATATCCCTGTACTAAAATAAAGCTGCAATAAATATGACATGAATGTTCATAAATAGTGCATTACATTGCATGCTTAAAGTAAAAACATTATATCTTCTATGGGACGGCTGCTGTGGAGAGTAGCAGGACTATATTTATACTTCATAAATCAGTGACAGTCGCTGATAGTCTTTTTGGATTTTTCTGATATTCAAAGCGGAGCCGATGTTTAAGGAATAGTTTGAGAAAAGTTTTGGGAAATGCACTTATTTGCTTCTTCATGAAATTTTAGCGGTACTCTTCTTTAACGCCATGTAATTTTAGATAACATTTATTTCTCAGTCTTTATTTTTCTCCAGTGGAAGAGTTCAGCTTACCACTGAACTTCTGCACAGATCAGTTGTTTTTTCAAAGCTGACAAACAGCCCCAAATCTCTGAACTGGGAAGCAGCAGCATGAGGGATGAGCTGAGGGTATAACTGTCTGAACTGAAGTGCAAGTGGTTGACAGAATAAACAGATATGGTAAATCATTGCTCCACTGGTGCACCAATGAATACAAGCAGGCCTGGGAATTATGATGCATGTTTCCACTTTTTGGAAAAAAGAATGTGAGCTACATCTTGGAGACTTCACCTCTTGCTTTACAGTAGGCTATGTGAAGTATGAACTGTGTCATATGAGGATCCTTAAAGCTATTTTGTAAAATTCATTTTTGTACGTTTCATCTGTTTTGTATTACCGAATAGTTAAAAATCTTACTTGAACTTTTCTGCCTCTTTATTTTCACCACCTTCAGCCGATAATCACTGTGTCCTTACATTCACATACAGCCATTGTGAAGCTACAGTACAGTATGTCTACTTATAAGAAATTGATTCTTTGCACTATAATCAACTACATAGCAAGATTAGATAATATGTGAGAGGATTTGGAAATGTTTGTTAAATTTTCATGACTGTAAAAGCACCCAACCCAAACCAATACAGCAGTGTAGGCTTCCTGGACAGTTAATTATTTCTATTACTATTTACTGTGATTCAGCATTATTTTATTTGTCCAGTCACTTTACGTAACATGCACTGAAAAAGTTTGAATTTCAAATAAACCAATTTTATGAGCCATAATGAATCAGAAGAGTCTATAGCAGAAGAGTCTATAGCAGAAGAGGCTACACCTGATGCACAGTGGTGCTTTGAACTAAATGCTAACATTACAACATCACAATGACAATGTTACAGTGACATGCTGATGTTAAGCAGGTAATATTTACCATGTTCACCTCTTTTAGCACTAAACACAAAGTACAGCATCTCATGGTGGCGCTAGAGGAAAAATCAAGGTATCACCAAAGTCAGTAGGATACATCCTCTGAGGACCATGAATGGCAAGTCGCCCGGTAATTGTTGAAATAGTACAGTCTGGACCAAAGTGGCGGACCAACAGACATTTTTGCCCACACCATTACTGTGGCTAAAAATAGATCTGCAATAGATAAGAGCATCTCATTCTCCCTCAGAGAGACAAAGAAGATTCACTATATTTATGCAAATAAAGTAGATTATCACATTGTGTATGACGACTTCTCTCTTCACAGTAGTCATGAAGAATCAATATTAAAGAGTACAATTCCAACTACAACAAAAAGAGTAGTGAGTGTATAGTCCGAAGAAAGTTGGGCACACATACAACTGTAAGTGTTTTGCTTCTCATAGCCAGGTTGATAAATGCTACTGTCCTGTGGGCAGATGAGTCACATTTCATGCTTTTAAATTTTCTAAGTTCAAATGCCCACAACAACAATTACAGTATTTATGTGATGCTGCTACAGCAAAATATGTCATTTCCAGGCAAGCTCTCTCATTTATCAAATCACAATTTGCATACAAAACATGAACTGGAGACTACTGCTGAAGCAGATCTGGGCATGTGTGTGTGTATTTGTTTGTATTCTCTCTCAGGAGATAAGCATACATGTGAAATTACAGTAAAGTATATAAAATACTAGAAGGGGCACTGATTTGAGCTACACAGCCTGATAATTTTTTATTCCTCCAAACGAGAATCAATCTGGGTCTTGGCCAGGATGTTTCTACCTCTCTGAGTAGAGGAACAGGTGGCGAGCGGAGGACTCAGCCTCCCTGAGGGCCTAAACACAGTTGGAGTCCAACTTTGAAATTTTCAACATCTGCTAGATAGATAGATGGATAGATAGATAGATAGATAGATAGATAGATAGATAGATAGATAGATAGATAGATAGATAGATAGATAGATAGATAGATAGATAGATAGATAGATAGATAGATAGATAGATAGATAGATAGATAGATAGATAGATAAATAGATAGATAGATAGATAGATGCACAAATCCTGTATGGCAAATTGAGGAACTGCCTGACCACAACCAACCACACACAAACACACACACACACACACACACACACACACACACACACACACACACACACACATAAACACACACACACTAGTGCTAATGCAGACATAAACATACAACACCACTATTTTCTGCTTACTCCAAAGGCAGTGGATACTCATTAAGATAAGACACACCCAGGGACGTTGAGGTGGGCAAGGATGAAATATGATGCTTATTTTAGACCGTTATTAGGCTCTGTGCATCCAAATCGCTGCATTTATTAAACCTGTCTGCGCTTTGACCGCAGAAGCAGTTTGTGTTTCCCAAGTGCATTTTAAAGCGCCGCAAGTAAGAGTAGCCTATAAAATAAATAAGTGCACGTGTCGCTAATTTCAACCTTGTGCGAGAGAAGTAACATTGTTGTTTCCAACCTACCTATATTACTTGAGCCATACTATACATCTCTCAGAACTAGTTCAAGTACAGATCCCATGAGTACAATACAGGAAACATGCATGTCACACAGGAGATTGACAAGGACCATTACAACTAGATTAATGACACCCAATACCCCTGAACTGCCTCACTAGCACACCACTCCATATGTCGTCTATCATCAGTGCTGCTTTCTCCAGCAAAATTATACACACTCATGCACACACACACACACACACACACACACACACACACACACACACACACACACACACACACACACACACACACACACACACACACACACACACACACACACACACACCTATCGAACACCAATCTAAAGGCAAGGTGTTTAGCGTCACCAAGGCCAGCTTCCCTTTTTCTCAGCCACCATGAAAGGGCTATGAAACGGTCGTTTGACGTGTCTCAGTTTGATGGATCACCTTCATCAGACCACAGGCTGAAACTGAGAGAAAGTATTTTATAATTGCACCTTACTTTGGATGCAGTGAGGGCTTCTAATTCCTCTTTTTTCTAACTCTTGGCTGACAGGGTTCAAGGTTGCATTGTCAATCACAGAAAGTGCAAAAGACTTATATTTTAAGAAAGGCAGCCTGAGGAGAGGATGTTTTATTACAAGCCTGATCCTTGCATTTTCTCAGACACTGTAGTTTATCAATAGCACTTGATCACTGAAATGTTTATTTACCCTGGCATACTTTAATAACGTGGTTGTAAATGTAAACAGTTTGTGAGGGCTTATGCATTACAGCAGTGGTCTTATGATATTTAAGCATTTAAAAAAACACAGGCACCCTATTTTCCTAAAACTGGGCGTAAGGCTCACTGAAAACCAGACTAAACTGCCATTTTGTTTTCTTACATTCATTTAGCTTGACATTGCGTTTGTTATCCAATTTGTGTTGTTTTGTGCTTACCCATCGGTAGTGTGTAACAGTGCAGTAGAGGTTGTTAAGAGCAGTTCATGTTTTCATGGTGATTCAAGAAATATGCTGATTTAAGAGTTTTTTTTTTAAAGTTGACAACCTGTACAACTATGGCAATCTCATCCATGTTTGTCGCCATTTTTATTTTTTTTGGATTATTTTTGGGCATTTCCGCCTTTAATGGATAGGAAAGCTGACATATGAAAGGATAGAGAGAGGGGGGAAGACATGCAGGAAACCGTCACAGGACGGACCCAAACCCTGGACCTTCTGCGTCAAGGAATAAACCTCTACATATGTGCGACCGCTCTACTAACTGAGCTAACCGGCCACGGTTGTCACCATTTGTATTGCCATATTCTCTCACCTAGATACAGAGCTAGCTTGTATACTGGATATGAAGATGACACCCCCATTGTTAAGGCTGCCTAACAATGTTTTGAATGGCTGAACACATTGGTAAGGTGAAAAGTAATTCAAAGGTGTGGAAACAAGCCAGGTGAAAACTGTATTTCCGCTGTCCAGTGGCTGCATTGCATTATGGTTTTATGAGGCTGCTGTCAATTCTCACTTTTCTAGTGGGAACTTTTCATGGAATAATAGAAGAAGAGTCTGGAAATAAGCTGCTGCTCTTCAATTTTAAAGGACAGACTAATGCCTAAATTATACTGTACATGTTTCAATTGCCAACTTTCAATTTAAGCTTATTGTGGCTTAGCTGGGAATATCTCCACTTTCTACAGGATTAATGCATACTACAAATTAGACCCGGCTGTTTTAAATATAGTCTTTTCGGGTGACTTTCCCCTTAAAGAAGTTAGGGAATTAATCTTCAAACTTAAACTATACAAATACTGAAATATTAAAACAGCATAACAGCCCTATAAAACCCAGTGAGCACCTGCTAAGCAGTCTAACAAGTACAAAACGACACACACAATAACACATAACAATATCACTTGATACTATGACGCAAAGTGTAAAACATACTTCACGTTAAAACCCAAAAATAAATTATCCGTAACTTTCACACTGAGGCCCCTCATGTTTTGGACTGCAGCCTGTGATAACTGTTCAAATTTCTCACCGTACAATTTGATAAAAAAGCTGTGAACACAACACCAAGATGGGAGTTGGCAAGAGAGAAATACAGAGAGATAGAAATAGAGAGCACTCTGCATCCCTCAGAGATCTATAAATACACTGAAAGCATTAAACCCTAAAAGCATTACAATCACTCTGTCCCCTGGGTGTGGACTGTGCCTGCTGCTGTTTCACAAGACTACCAACCACTGAAACAGTGGATGTCTGAGGAGAGGAGACCTTGGACTTAAGCCTGTCTGGAATTTCTCCATCAAGTTAAGAGGCAAAACCTGCCTGCGATATATAGCTGCTTATTGATTAGTGGCTTGTTGTGGTAACAGTGCAGTGACTAGAGATAGAGTCACCAGGAGGGCCAGGCTGAGTCCTGCTGTTGGTCTCCCTGCATCCTTAAAGGACATTATCTGAGGGATTACAGGGCTGTGATTTATATTTAAGTTAGTTAAAGGACAACATATTCCACTGATTGGCTGTGCAGCCTTTGGAAATATATCAGCAGTGAAATGCAAGTCTCACTTGGCATTTGAAGACTTGAGATGAGATGAGCTGAACCCTCAGGTTCCCCACACAGACATCTGGGTGGGTGGTCCTCAGCTGCATACGTGGACTCGACTGGGAGACCTCACTCAATTAAGATCCAACTGCTGCAGCCGACTCGATGGGCTCTTACATTTGGCCGTGGCAGCCGCTGAGCTGCAGGCAACAGATTAGAAAGTGAATGGTGTTTCTCTGTGGAGGATGAATCCTCCCCGACGAATCCTCCTCTCTGCTGTCACTCCTCATCCCTCCCTCCCTGTCTCGTCTGGCTCTCCATCCTATATGCATCCTTGTCTCTCTGCTCTCTTTCCTCACTTCTTGCTACAATGCAGCCTAACAAAAGATCAAAGGTACACCAGATTTGCCAGAAAATACTGCAAATCATATGCACATGTTAAAACATTATAGATATTGTATACCGGTAATCTATATCGAGTTGTATATTGGTATATTGTTAGAGTTAAGCATTTTCCAGAACACATTCCTTTGGTGTGGGAGACCTGGGTTCGATTCCCACCATGATCCATCAATCAATGTGTCCCTGAGCAAGACACTTAACCCCTAGTTGCTCCAGAGGCGTGCGACCTCTGATATACATAGCAATTGTAAGTCGCTTTGGATAAAAGCGTCAGCTAAATGACATGTAATGTAATTATAACATACATCTTTTGTTGGATGCTTTCATACCGAATTCCTTGCAGTGGCATAGTTTTATATACAGTCTATGAGTGGCATGCATGTTTTGCATGAGTGGGTCCATTTGGAAAGCAACCCCTTAGCGTCCCAGTCATAGCAGTGTATAGGATCACTCCAGATGGCAATAAGCTTTAAAGAATATGGTACTTTATGTTCATTCACAAGTTGTGCTCTATGTGTGGTCCTTGCAGCCCCCAGAGGAGAAAATACTTTTTGAATATCTACATTTTTAAAGCTTTGTAGTAAAGCTTGCTTCATTAATTTGAGAGGGGTTTTGTTTTACATTTGTTTGACCTTTTTCAAATGCAGCTTTGAATATAAACACAAATTGTCTCTTTAATGATGAAAAACATACTTAAACACACACATGCATTGCCATTAGGTGTACAGATGCAGTAAGTCTTGAAACCCTTCAACTCATCTTTAGCTGTAGAGCTTCAAACTCCCAGAGGAGAGACAGAGAGCCTCTGGCAGGTCAAAATAGAAAGAGGAGAGTGAAACAGGAAAAGACAGAGCAGAACAGGTTATTTTCTATCTCCTCTGCTCCTCAAGTCACCTCAGTTTTTTTCCTGCTAGAGATAAGGCAAGTAAAACAGCAGGTCTTGCTTATCCTGACAAATACAGAATGACATATCTTAGAAATAAAACTCCAAATCCATCATTTTACTTTATTCTAAGCATCCATTACTGTTAACATTCTACACAGGCTTTTGCACTGTCTTGTTCAGTTGGATATCCCCTTCCTTACACAAAGTATTTATACTGATTTTGAGACTTCTGAAGCTTAAATCCTTCTTTCTCCACAATGTGCCAGAGACGATAAGGATTGTGAAAAGACACACAGTAAGGCAGGCACAAATATTTAATTGATGTCCCTTTTTTAACCCCATACAGTCTGAGCAGCGGGGCAGTGAGGGGCCACAGTACTTAGATTTACAGAATAGAGGGACTCCCACATCACTATCAACAGTAGCTGAGCTAAAAATAATGGTGTTGCTGCTTTTGTCAGATTGTGCTTTCCGTCTCTGCATAAAGGTAAATCCACAAAATAGGAGTTTTTAAAGTGTGCGCTGCAATGATAACAGCCGAGGTCACCAATATGTTTGCTTTTAAAGCAGCAGAAGAAAGTGAAGAGTATTTCTTAATTATAACTTGGTCAGTTCAAGTAACAATTTAATGTGTAAGGCTGGCAAAAGCAGAGCAGGACATGTAGACAGATGGAGGGATAATTTCTGGCGTGTCTTTCTGCCCTCCTCAGAGGAGTTAATTGGCTTCAAGAAAACGGAGATACAGAAACAGGATGATGGAAAAAGCAAAATGGAAAACCAGAGAGTTAAAGAGAGATGAGGAGGAGATAGCCAAAGATAGAGAGAGATCTGGGAGAGTTTGAATAGCCATGGAAACAGGGAGTGTGGAAAAGAACAGGAAGAGGAAGTGTAGCTGATTGAGGAGAGAAAGCAAGAGGAAAGAGAGGGGGTAACCCTCCTTGGCTGTCACAGCAGTTTACACTAATTAGCAGAGCGCTGCCTTTGAAGCCCTTCATCTCCAGCGGCACGTTTCACAGGACGGGAAGAGAGAAAAAGCACAAACACGCACACACACACACACACACACACACACACACACACACACACACACACACACACACACACACACACACACACACACACACACACACACAGACATGCATATGCAAACACACTGCACACTTTGATTCTAACTTACATTTAAAAAGCATGCACAAAGAAAAAAAAGATAATACATACTCAGATGCATCTGGTTACAAATCACCCACACTAATCATTCTCAAGTCCTCATCTAATTACGTAAGCAGTGGCTCCTTATGTAAGATGCTACCCCTACGACTGACTATTCATAATGCATAAAGTCTTGTATTTGGTTCATGGTGACACATCCTACCATCCTCCACCGCCTCGCTGTATCTGGGCATACCATGAAAAAAAGGCCAAGAAGAAGAAGCTAAATGGTTACACTGGTGTTTTGCGAGCATTCCTCAACATCCATCATCATCACATAGTTTTAATGCCAAGAAATATTTTTTTGTGTAACCTAACTTCACTTAAGAACTTAAAGTAAATATTGTGTATATTAACATTAATAACAATGTGTACTGTGAAAGGGGACCCAAAGAGAATTATCACCCAACTCTGCATGCAACTCCGTCCTGGCTGCCCTGCCTGCAAGTGCCATCCGAACCCTGCAGCTCATTTAGAATGTAGTAGCTCGTCTCACACTACACCGCTCCTCCTCTCCCTTCACTGGTTACCAGTTGCTGCCCGCATCTGCTTCAAGACACTAGTACTTGCATACAGGGCCACGAACGGATCAGGCCCAGCTTACATCCAGGACACGGTCAAACCTTACACCCCAGCCCGTCCACTCCACTCTGCATCGGCCAACCTGCTTGCTGGCCCCTCACAGCGAGGAACACCCAATCACTCAACCAAATACAGAGTATTTGCTGTCCTGCACTGGGTTGCACCAGCTATGTGTAAGTTAAAAAGTAGACTAGTTTGAACGTAAGTTGTGACTTTGGTTGGAGTTTACGCGCTACTAACATTTTGAGAGTTGCACCAGCTGAAATAGTTCTCAAGTAGGTATAAGTTACAACTTAAGCACTTAGTAGGTGTAAAGTCCTCCATAAGATCGGTTAGTATGGCACATCGTTTTGAAAGGTGGGATAACTTCTCAACGCGTTCTCCGGGATTAGTGATGCCGGAGTAACGCGTTACTCTAATCTGACCACTTTTTTCAGTAACGAGTAATACGCGTTACTATTTCCAAACCAGTAATCAGATTAAAGTTACTTATCCAAGTCACTGTGCATTACTATTTTTGTCATTTTCCTTAGTAAAAATTAGGGCTGTAATCGAATGAATTACAGACTCTGTGATTAATTAATCTAAATTAATCGCACACATAATTTTTGCTGTGAAAGTATTTTAAATATTTAAATTCAAATTAATCAATGAATACGTTTTTTTGTGATGTGTGAATCCTTGATTATACGGCACGTTTTCTTAAAAAATCCAATGGAATATGTTGGATATAATATATATATATTATATGCAATTTTATGCGATGAAATTGCGGGAACTTGCAAAAATTGCGGGAACTTGCAAAAACTGCAGTTTGATGAAAAAGAGAAAAAAAAAGACAGTTAAAGAAACGAGCGTGATGTTTCTGTTGCGCATTCTCTCGTCTCCCTCCTTCATTTTACAGTCGAATGGTGGCTAGAACGGCTCTGGGTGAAAGGTCAATATGGAATGGATTAATCTGCGTTATTTTTTTTAACGTGCTATTTTTTCTCAGATTAATTAATCGAAATTAACGCGTTATTTTGAAAAAATATATATTTTTGCTTTCTTCTTGCGTCTCGGGGAGTAAAGTCACGTATGCGTCAAGTCACGTTTTCAGCATGAGGACAATTCACGTGTAATACATACCACGCAGCAACACAAACATAAACAAAAATGGAGGGAGGAGAGAGCGTTTTCTAGCTGGAAATACAGTCACTATTTTGAGTTTGTGTCAGCTAAAGATGGCAATATTAAGGTTCGTTGTACACCCTGTGCTGGTGGTGACAAAGTGCTATCTAGCTACAAAAACACTACATCAAATTTGAAGAAACATTTGTAGTCGCAGCACTGCACAGTCAAACTTACAGAGCAAGTCCCACCAGGTGGTGTGAAGCAGGAAGCAGGAGGTCCCCCACCACCCAAACAACAAAAGCTGGACTTTGGTGCAAAACCAGTAAGTGGGGAAGAGTTGAAGAAGTTGGTTGGGCAGTAGGCTATGTTGTAGAGGAAATGCTGCCCTTAAACACGGTTGACTAGCCCTTGTTTTGTGCCATAATAAACAAGATCCCTACTACTGTCAATGCCGAGCTGCCTCACAAAAATGCACTTCCCATAAAGTGAGTGTTGGCAAAACCGGTTGTCATTTTTATGTTGAGGCGGCGGGGGTGTAGTTGTCGGCAGCTGCTGAATGTAACTAATAAAGTAACTTGTAATCTAACTTAGTTACTTTTAAAATCAAGTAATCTGTAAAGTAACTAAATTACTTTTTTAAAGGAGTAATCAGTAATCAGATTACTTTTTCAAAATAACTGTGGCAACACTGTCCGGGATATATTCCACCCCATGGATATCTATTATGATTTTGATTAACACCCACGCTTTTGTTTTCCACAAGCGGAGATACAGAGGATTACCGATAATCTTAACTAACAGCTATTAACGTTAATCATAAGAGTTTCCCATTTTAGGCTATCATTATGTGTGTATTATTATAACGTCACAATTTAATCTGCCCATAACATTATGGGCTACCCCATGTTGTAGTTGACGTTTCACCACTCCATGTCACTTGTTGCCTTTACAACAAAGAACAAAGAGGACAACAAATAGGCTGTTCTCCATCACGCAGAATAAACAGAAGTTGAAAAACTGCAGTTGTACAAACTGAGCCATTACACAACAATGAGAAGCGAGTGGTAATACTGTGCTCTGTCACATTACTAGAGTCCGTCTTGTTATTATCTTTCTCTGAGACAGAGCCTCAGGGTGTGTTTGTTCTCAATGGGGAACGAAATGAGCCTTACACTGACTTTCAACAGCCCATTTCCCAAAAAATGTATTTAGCGAGATTTAGAAATGAACTGTTTTTTAATCGGGACTTTGGGACAAAAGGCAATTATTTTCTACTTGGTCTGTAATACCAAGCCAAATTGATTACAGCAAGTAACTGGGAAAATAAATGAAAAGACTGAATTGTTGAGAGGGAAATAGCACAAAAAGACAAATGACAGGGGGAAGAAAGAAACAAGACATCGAACATTTCACATCCTAAATTTAAAACAAAATCTAATTTGTATACAGCACTGTGATCATAAGTCAAACTCCTTATATTTCCAACTGTAATAGTTAATAGCATTCACCCATATTTACATTTATTGTGGTGGCAACTCTACTGGCCGTAGTAATCATGATAGGAGCAAAAGAGGAAGTCAGGTGACATAATATAAAATGTGACAATGTCCACGTACGGAGGAGGTCAGAGTGGTTGGTCGGATGGATGGGTCGAACAAACACAGGACTTTCACCCAAGCGGCCGCTGTATGTCCTGTGTGAAACCAAAAGTCAATGTGGACTTACAGTATTTTAACTTCTAACATAAGTTATGTACTTATTTTAACCCAAAACATGATCTTTTCCTAAACCTAACAAATTATTTTTGTTGCCTAAACCTAATAAAACTACAACCGTTTTACAACATGTAGGGGACTGGACTGTTACGTTTAGGTATGACGATGTGTTGATCTGCTGCCAACGGTAGTGGCACTAATTTAGTAACGTTCCTGTAGGTCGTATTAGAGGGTTGGAAAAACAACCAATGTAGTCATATGGGTTGGGTTGATTTTTAGCCCACCACTTTGGTTCAGACTTAAGTGTCTCGACAACTATTGGATGGATTGTCATTAACTGTGGTACAGGCATTCATAATCCCCAGAGGATGAATCATAATGACTTTGATGATCATCTGACTTTTCACATCTAGCCTGGTTTTGAGTGAAGTGTCTTGACAACTACTGAAAGGATTGCCATAAAATCTGGTACAGACATTCATGCAAAACAACTGCTGTTAGCATTGTTATTGTGAGCATGTAAGCATGCTGATGTTACCATTTCACACCAAGCACAGCTGTAAGCATTACTCTTAGTGTTGGTGTTTTATCGCTTTATTATGCAAAGGCTCAAATATATATTTGTAACCTCTTTTGAACTGCCCTCTATTTAAAATCCTAGAGGCTGACCTTACACAAACAGTGGACAGCTATAATATACATCCTGCAATAAATGCCTATTGTTGATTTGATTACTAAATTAAATTATCCATAGAACGACAACATTGATGACATTGTTAGAAACAGACAGATTTCCGTGGTCAATACTTGTCCCCTCCAACAAATATAATTTATCATTTCAGTTCTATGCTGTTTTCTTAATTCCTGCTTCCAATATTCCTACATTTGAAACAGAGACAAATACCACTGCTGATTCAAGATGGCACTTAATCATTGACAGCAACTTGGCCAAATATGGTGTGTGAAGAAGAATCATCAGAGGAGGAGAGTAATGAGTGGTAAGCTCTGAAAATCTCCTCTCATAGTGCTTCATGTTCAGGTTTAATTTTATTTACAGAACATAAGCACACACACACACACACACACACGCACGCGCGCAGGAGACACCTTTGGTAATTCAAAGCATTCTATAGACAGGCTGGAATGGCCTTGGTAACTAAAAGGCTGTCTCTGCCACCACTGTGATGATAATAAAAAGACACCACACACCATCTGTCCACACACGTATCTGAAGAGAAGAACTACAGTACTTTAATCAGCACCATCCAGATTATACCTGACAGCAGCCATGAGAGAATTGCTTATGAAATGGAACAATGCAGAGGAAACAGCACAACAGATTAAGACAAACATGGAGATGAACACGTTTCTTCTGTAGGGGGGGGGGAGGCACACAGACAAAGAGCATGGTCAATTATTGATCACATCTTGCTGCAATCCATTACACTGCATTTATTATACATCATATGGCCAGGAACATGCCACGCAAGCCTGAGCAGCCACTTTCCCCTGCTGGAGGGAGAGAGGCTTCCTGCAATACATCACATAAAACTAACGCAGAGGATAAAGAATCCAGATACTGATGAACCCCTGACTTTTCCTCTTGCACAACTATGATGTTGACATTTATTTATTTATTTTTTTTATTATTGAAATGTCTCAACAACTATTGGATGATGAATCCTAATAACTTGATAATGATCACCTGACTTTTCCTCTAGTGACACCATGATGTTGACAATAGTAAAATATTGCCTCAGGATGAATTGCAATATTAAGATAGGTCAATTTAAAAATAATTTAATGAGACATGAATAAGAAGTGTTAAAAATATATATTACCGTATATTCTACGGTGGCTGATAGGGGCAAACGCACTGCAAATTAGTGAAACAGATGCAAAAAGGCAAAACACAAGCAAATTAGCGGCGTTTTTTTGTTGCATTTGTTTTCGGGGTTTGTGTGCTTTTCTTTTTACATTGTTTCTGTATTTGTAGCATGTTTGTGTATTTGGTTGTGTTGTGTGTATTTGCAGCGTGTTTGTGTATTTGTTTGTGTTGTGTGTATTTGCAGCGTGTTTGTGTATTTGTTTGTGTTGTGTGTATTTGCAGCGTGTTTGTGTATTTGTTTGTGTTATGTGTATTTGCAGCGCGTTTGCTAAATGCTATGCATTTGTTGTCAAATTTGTTTTCTTACCTTGCTTGTGTTTTGTCTATTTGTGTTTCATTAATTTGCAGTGCGTTTGCCCGTCGGCCACCGTAGAGTATATGGTAATATATATTTTTAACACTTCTTATTCATGTCTCATTAAATTATTTTTAAATTGACCTAACTGGCACCACCTCCAGCCTGTAGTGTGATTTGCAAAAATCCACCACTCCCTGTTCATTTACACCAATCAGGGCCAGGGGGTGTCAAACTGCGTGTCAATCACTGTTCATGCACACGCATTCTTTTTACCTTGTGGGGGGAGGTGCTTAGGAGACTGTTTGGCCTCTAGCAGAAAGCGGGGGAGGGACTGAGAAGTTGTTGATGTTCAAATTCTTTGGCTAAATCCTGGATCTTCACAATCCTACCTACAGTACCTTTAATAAGCAGCATTGCTCTCAGATATTACACCGCTGTTGTTGTTTTTGTTTCACATGATGCACATTCGATAGCCTTTATTACAGTGTGTGTTGCATTTTTAAGGACATAATTATCAGACTGAAGAGTGTGTGGGTGAACAAATGGTTGAATGTAACAATGAAGTACATTCACTTCACAGCAAACTGAGAAAATAGACAAGCAAAGTGATATGAGAGCGTTTTCTGTTATTGCTGATTGAAAGACAACTATAATATAAAGCAGACTCACTTCCATGCTGGTGACATTACAGCGGTGAGTCCCAGCGAACCAGCCACTGTTGGAGCACTGGTCAATGTCCACATCCTGCAGGTTCACATCCACACGAACCACACCCCTGCCAGAGAGAAAAAAAGGGAGGAAAGAGGAAGTAAATGAGGAGAATAGGAAGTGATGATGAGTAGAGTTAGAGGACATAGTGAAAGGGAAATCACGAGAGAAGATGGTACAAAGACAGAGTGGAATGACAGTGACGGTTTAGAGAGAGGGAAGAGATAAAAGGATGGAAATGATAAGGAGGCAAAATTAAATTGGGGGGTGAGGGGGTGCATCAACATTTTTTATTGGAAGATGCAGAATTAGTAGATTGAGATAAATGATAACAAAGAAGAGTAGAAGAAGAAAATTGAGTAGAGAATATAAGAACAGTGACAAAGAAGGGAAAGGAAGGTGAGACATAACAATAAGGATAGAAAATGAGAGACATATAGAAATGAGACATGGGAGAAAGGTGACAATATCGTACAAAGTTAAGCAAATTGGTGCGAGGGAGAGGAGGGAGGCAGAGAAGGCCAGAATAAAAAAAGAAGAAATTGAAAAGAACAGAAAGAGCGATGCTCGGGTGAAGTAAGGTCAATGGTGGATGAAGCAGGGAAAGGGAGGGTGGTAATAGAGAGGAATGAATGAAATAGATCGAAAGTGGGAAAGACATTAAGAGTGATATAAGTGAAACAAAGAGTGGGAGATAAAAGTAAAAAAAAAACTAAAACAAACAGAAGCAAGGTTGAAATACTTGCACAATAAGGTTATCCTACTTCTTGCCAGACACTAGGTATGCACTGAGAGATGTATAAAGATTGTATCGTTTTGGTCAACAAAAGAACACACTAATATCAAGATGTTTCGAGCTTCCGTCTATTTTAATAAAACAAAAGCTTACTCCCCTCATTCTTAGACCTGGTTTTCCTTCTTTAATACTATAAATGCTGGACATCAGTACTAATTTAGAAGATAATTTATCAAGTCCTCACTGGACAGTATTTGTATGCTGTTAATGGTGTTAGGTTATGGATGTGTCGGGAGATGGGCATGTGTTACCGTTGCCCAAAGAGATGACTCTGGAGCTATTCCGATATTTGTGCCAGCTGGCTGAAATCTCTCTGAAATCTCTTTGAAAGGCTGAGCTGTTTTTATTGAAAGGGCTCTGAAAGACCCCTATACACTACCATTTAGCAGCTAAAGAGCCAGAATTGTTACTCCATGATACTCATTGATATACTGTAGATGGGTTGGTTGGACAAAATAATAAAAACACCTGTCACATAACACAATACAATTCAACAGCATGATTAATGAAGTAGAATCAACACGTCTATGAAACAGTTTCAACTAAAATTCAACATTATAACCTACATTAAGGTAGGATTTATTGCAAGCCTGTTATATTAGACTACATTAAAGTTTTCGCAAGGGGTACCTAATCATCGTCCTGATACGGGGAACTGAGTACAATTTCCTAAAACAGCAGGGCACTGTGGTTTATAGCAAACATAACGTAAACAGTGCATTTATTGGGGACTATTTTCAGGCGGCTGTTCCCTCATTATTCATCATAATGAAGGAACATGTTACACAGTGCAACAGTGTGGCTCATTAATGTGTTTTTAATAGTTTTTGGGAAACAATGGAGCTCCATCGCACAACAGAATAAGATGTATCAAGCTTTGGAAACACAGGCAATATTTGTTGGAAGGATCAATTCATTGTTGGTTTGTGTTTTTTCATGAGATTTGTTAATAAGAGGTATATCACCAGACATATTCTTAAAGGCTTTGTATATGTGGCCAGTGCAGATAGTTCTGGAAGTATCTTTCCTTGGTTTGCATTTCAATATAAACCTTTAAATACAGTTATTACACATGCAGTGTGCACTCTGTCTTGTTCAGCAACACTGCAGACATGCAATGTTTACCCATCAATCCTGAGAATGATTCTTATGTTTTCTATCTGCTTGTAGACCCAGTTCAATACATGGAGACTGCTGGCCTATGCAGCAGTGAGCTATTAGAGATGCACACTGTTAAGTGAATGAGTTTAAATACTGTTCAGGGATGTGACTGCAATATAGCATTAGAGGAAAACTACATGGGACTTAAACCAGTGGAGCTTCATTCAGCTGATGCCATCTAGCCTACTGTACATAGCCATCTCTCACTATCATACACACACACACACACACACACACACACACACACACACACACACACACACACACACACACACACACACACACACACGTAAAGCATGCTTAGTCTTCGACCCATTTCCTCCACCATCATACAAGCTGAACATTCCCATTCCCTTTCTTGACATCTCTCTCACTCTCTGCTGTGGTTAGGTGGATTTGTTTGTTGCATCCATTGCAGTGTCTCAACATTTGTGTGGTTCTGATTTACAGATGCCAAAATTGTACTTGTTGCACCTTTAAGCCAGCTGCAAGCCATCTGTCGCCTAACAGCTGGACAGAAATAGTCACATCACCTTTAACAGTTTTACTGAATGTAAACTAGGGAGACTGCTTTGTTTACATTCGGTAGAACTTTTAAAAGTGACTACCTCATGATTCGGATTCAAATCTGCATCATGAACATTTTGATTCGGTTTACAAAAACTAATGGCCTCTGTTCTGTAGTGGGAAAGCTACCACCTTCCGCACTGGTCACAGAGCTTTAAATTTGGAAAAGGAAAAAAGATGAGAAAGAGTTTGCTTTTAGGTAGAAAGTAGCAAGACATGGTGTAACTAACTCCATCATCTACACTAGCTCATGCTTTTCTCTTCAGAGCCAACAAGCGTTCTATTTTTAGAAATGTCATCACAGGACTGAGAGTGAGTGAAAGAAGTCGCAGAGAAGTTGCAGACCACACTCACATGACAACAAGTAGAGTGAGGAGAAAAACATATGGATTGAGTTGTGTAGTTGCAGCCAATCATAATACTCAATTAAGGAGTCTATCTTTGTAAAAGACAAACTCTGGTCTTAAACACTTTATTATGTTCCCTTCTAACTTGGCTCCAACTGCTTTTATCATCTGTTGTTGACAAAGTGAAAAACAAGCTCAGTAGCTGTTGTGATATCATTCATAGCATTTTAGGACTTCCACCATGTTAGGCATGAATGCTCTGGGAAAAAACGTTAGTAAGTGGACCCTTGAGTTTAAACAGTGTCAAACTACTATACCCAAGGTCAAGAATGAATTTTCGATCCTAACTTTAAAGCCGCATACACATGATAGGCAGAAAAACCGCTTTGCGCTGGCCGTTCCATTGATTTTCTATGGGGAGAGTGGTGCCGCCCAACTGGCGTCACGCACTGCTCGGATTCAAGTTCAAATTATTTCAACTTTGACCCAGTTGTCGCTGACCTTTTGAAAGTGCAACCAATGAGATAACAGCTGTCATTACCTAGCAACGGGAAATAGCTTCCTTGCCACCCTTGATGACGAATACCAGCGTTGGGCTCTGCGCTTTGCTCTGCGCCCTACCTAGCGGTGCGCAGAGAGCAAATCGCTTATCATGTGTAGCCAACATTGGACAAAAGTGCTTAGGATGAAATCAAACAGCTACGTTCGCATGTCAACTGATCTATCTCCATGACAATTGAGCAAACTCTTACCACTGATGAAGACCATGCAGTTTGACTGAGAGCCCTAGAAAAGGCTACATTACTTTGCATATCAATAACACATCCTTTGTGAAGACAGGAAATCAGAAAACTTGGCATTGTTTAACTTTTTAGTCTTAGGGGGCACCATTTCCACATCAGCCAACAAAAATACAGTCTAATATTGCAAAAGCAGTGTTCAGGATTTTCTTTTCTATATGCAACTTCACAAGTGGGATTTGATGCACGAGTAACCAACTTTTCTTCTTCTGTCGAAAATCATTTGTAAAATGTCACAATCATTTTAATACTCACACTTGGCTAAGTTTGAATATTTATAGACTAATTATTAATTTATTGAAACTTAAATGAACAGACACTTATGACAACTGACACAAGCAGATCTTCCATTTCTCTCACCAGTTAAACATCCCTATCACTGCATGTTGTTGGTTTCAGACAGGCAATAAGTCATTTTTGGAGACAAACGGGGCATCAAAGCCAGAAATATGTGAGCTGTTAAAGCAAATTGAAGACTCTCAACTCAAAATGAAAGTGTCTCCCTCATACAGTACATAGCTTACATGATGATTCTGATCATACTGATTCTATGGTAACTCCACAGTTACCACCATAACCGCAGTACACCTCCCAAAATTGTCCAGAGCAGCTCCTGGCCAGATCACAAGCTCCATAACCCAAGAATGACTGTCCCTGGAGCAGGTAGTGATGCAGCACTTTGCTCAGGGACACGTCAGCAGGGTGGATGCCTGCCAACCTGAGGCCCAAATCACTAGCATGACACACTGCTGCGCCACAAAGCAACATTCATGGGTCTTCCACATAAACTTTCACCTACATTTATTCATCCTCCAGTAAGTAGTGTGTGTGTGTGTGTGTGTGTGTGTGTGTGTGTGTGTGTGTGTGTGTGTGTGTGTGTGTGTGTGTGTGTGTGTGTGTGTGTGTGTGTGTGTGTGTGTGTGTGTGTGTGTGAGTGTGTGCGTGTGCGAGTGTGTGTGTGATGGAATTTTGGATCCAAAAATTGTTGTTTTTGTTAACAAGTTTTCCTGAACATGCACTACATGGGTTATGATAGTAGCACTGGACATCTTATTAGATGGATGAAACAGTTTAGTGCACCTGAAATGTATTCATGATTTAATTGATATTTTCTGGACACTTTTGGACTAGAGCCTTGAAATATGAGATCCTTGGGTGATTTTATGCACCTAACACAAGCACACAAATGCCAGCTTACATGTATAGATCCCTTCACCGACAAACACACTGTGTAAAGCTCGCAGTGTTTGTTAGATGGTAAGCTGCAGCAGTAGAGATACACAGCTGGGCTTTGACAGGCAAGCATATTAAATGAGAAAGGTCTACCTGTGTCTGTGAAGCCTCTTTTACACCATCGGTTTCTTGCATCAAGGCTGCAAATCATCAGAATCCATATTTACATTCAGTCTCACAGAGCATTACTGTCAATCAAATGTGTGATACTTAGTTTTGGTTTACTGTTAATGATAAGTATGCTGTATATTTGTGGAATGAATGTGGAATATATATATATGTTCTTTCTTTGTCTCTTTCACACACACACACACACACACACACACACACACACACACACACACACACACACACACACACACACACACACACACACACACACACACACACACACGTAAAGCATGCTTCTTCGACCCATTTCTCCCACCATCGATGTTATTCCTAACACCCCATCTCACCTGAACTCTGGTGCAGAGTTCCTCTTCAGTCCATAAAAGCCAGCAGACAAGGTGAGCAGCCAATATGGCACAAACGCCCCGTTTTCACACTCCAGGTAGGGCGCCGACCACTTGATCTGGTTTTTGTCCAGAAGGTAACTTCCACTCTTGGTGCCCGACGCCTCCTGGACTCTTCTGTGCATGTGTGGTCTCCTCCCGTCCCTAAACTCAGTAAACCAGTCGGACTCCGGGCTCTTGCTCCGCAGTTGACGGTGCGCAGAGCCGGACAAGTCCTGCAGCACCACCTCCTTCTCGGTTCTGGTCGCCTGGAGGAAAACCTGTGTGCCCGGCGTCGGTGCGTCCGCGTGGAAGGTCACCACCGCCCTGTGGATTTTGGGGTCCCCCTCGAGGATACTCTGGACCAGCGCGTGGTACCAGTGGATGTCCATCCGCGGGTTTTGCTCCCGGGACCTGTTGGCCTGCAGGATCATGTTCAGGAAGTTTGTGGCGTGCGCTACAGTGTCCAGGATGCTGTGCAGGGAGTAGTGGGAGGCGACGTGCAGGCCGCCTCGCAGGCTCCTCAGCTCGTACCTCCGCGAACAGTTGACATGCCTCAGCGCTGAGGAATCCCCGGTGTGCAGGAACGCGGTCACCACCCTCGGCAGGTCCTCCTCAATTTTGTGCGCCACCACCGCGCGCTCCGTGGCCGGTACCGAGTAGTAGGTCGGGTGGTGGGGCGGCTCCCTGTTGATGTTTTGGGTGCTGAAGACCGGTGGGTTCTTCTCGTCTCGCTCATTATCCGACCACTCCACATAACCGTAGTTTGATCCCAAAACCAGTCCTGTTTGCAGAAGCAGCGGGACGACCAAGAGAGCCATCTCTTTCTGTTTTACAGGCACAAAGAAGAATCCGGGGGCACTTGGCAAAGTGTGGCGAGCATAACCGAAGCCTACTCTCTTTCTTCTGCTTCTTCACGGGATCAGAAACACTTTGAGAAGCACACACCAGAAAATATCCTGAATTTCATACCCATGATCAAGCTGAAAACGACAGAGCCTTTCCACTTCTCATCCTGTGCATCTTCTGTCCACGAAAATACAGACTTCCCCGTCTCTTCTTCTTCGTTTTCTATCTCATCCAAGCAGCCTCCAGCCTTCTAACTAATGAAGAAACAACACTGACTCCTCATCAGTCCGCAATCCATATGAAGCGACGCTCTAACCGAGCGCTCGCGATCTCTCTTTTCTTTACTCCTTCTCGGAGAAATCCATGTGAGACAGAGGAGGAGTATGATGACAAGGAACGGAGCAAATTGTTATTGAAGTTCCGTCCCTCCCAATAAAACCCTAATAGGCCATCTAAAGTGTCACCCACCGGTGTGTGTGGTTGTTTCTAACTGCCAGTCTGCCGGAGGTGGGCGGAGCGTGGGAAAGACTGGAGCTGTCCGGTGCTGAAAGTAGCGCCCGTAGGAAGAAAAGCGAGGGTGGTGGAGGTGGTGAAGGCTTGTCAGTGACGAGGATGGAGGAGCAGCCTGTCAATTAGATTGCATCTAAAAGTAGAATAGAATAGTGTGAATGAGGGAGAGACCACCAGAGACAAACATATAGGCTACACATGTATATATGTTGTACTACTGAATATACGATATACTTTTTCTGTCTACAGTTTATGGCCAAAAGTATGTGGAGAGCTAGACATTACACCAATATATGATTGATAAATATGTCATGGGTCTCACAGTTTTTCCTCACGTTTCCAGAAATAAGCCCAAAGTTACCAACTGCTTCCTAAAACTATACAATCATTTACTTCGACGTCACGTTTTCCACCAAAATAAATAATGTAGTATCTATAGCCTACTTGAGTCGTCATGATCGTTAATACTGGAATTCTGCTTTGTATCCCGAGTTAAGGGTTCTGTGGGGGAGTAATCGAGGGTCTATGATTCAAATTCGGAGTCAGCCACATTTGTGTTTTGAAAGTTCAAGATGTTCAAAATACTAATTGAAGTTGATTAAGTAGAAAACACCCTCTTTGTGTCTCTCACACCTTCCATAGTTGGCATTTTGCAGACCTACACTGAATCCTATGTTGCTGCATCTGCTAATGAGAATACTGCTGAGACACTCATTCAGTCAGCAGTGCAGAGGATGCATTGTATTGTCTTGACCTTTATTACTGGTGATCTGATGGAGAAGCAATGTTCAGACCGTCAGAAACCAAAGTATAGTCAATTTCAGCTTAGTTGGTGCGGAAATGACAGTGGCAGGAAGTGGAGGAGTTCTTAAAAGGCGTCCATGATCAGAAACGTGTTGTTGTTGTTGTTTGGCTCATGTAGACTACATGACAAGACTTTTAGACAATATCAATACATATTTGTAGAATATCACAGGGGAATAAGGTATAAGTCCTCACAGTGAAGATTTATAAGGCACAGTTCATAAAACTGTATACGACAAACCAACATTATTTGTATGAAACTTTGACTTCAGCCTCACAAACTGCAGGAATCACAAGCGCTGCAGTTCAGGCCTTCCCAAAACTAAAACATCATGTTGTAGCATTAAGCCTCTTTTTAATGGAACTATAGGGCCTTGAACACAAAAGTATGGTGATAGAGGTGTCCACTTACTTTTGGCCTTACAGTGTATTTGTTATATACATACACCGTTAAACAGACATGAGACAAACAAATATAAATGTAGGTGCATGTGAACAAGGGAAGTCAGAGCCTACCTCTCTTACTCATTTACACAGATAAGCAAGGTTGGACATCCCAATCTGTGCTGCCTGTCTGTGTTTAGATACTTCATGAGTCCATCTGTTGTAGATCTTAATAAAAAAAAAAAAAACATGAAAGCATTGCTGCTGTTGTTGTGTGAGTGAGTGTGTTCATGCTCGTGTCGTGCCTAATGGGCTTATTACTTTAGTATCTGTCTCGGTCTGCTCTGAGATTCCCAGGGGCAATGGTCCATCAGGACTGTAAATGGGCATTGCTGTCTGCAGCCCGCCCGAGGTGACTCGCAGGCCGTTGCCATGGTAGTGGAAGGTGACGACTGTAGAGATCTCCCCATGCTGCCCACTGCAGCCAGTGATGAGGAAGTGTAACCTGTCTGGCCCTGCAGCATATACACCTCTCACACACATTCACACTCACATACTGATCAATCTGTGCCAAAATCAGCCTTATATTTGGACATGATAAGGACAAATATGCATTGGCAGATGGGTAAATGATGATAGAGCAGATAATACTGACACAAAAATACTTGCTAATCCCATAAATCACTCTTTCATTCATTTTGTACATTAGCTTAAATGACTAAGCAGCCTCCGGGCCCCATCAAAAAAAGGTGACAAGCAGTGATAGAGCATCAGAGGCAGAGAGACGTATGAAGCAACTGTTCCTGCCCCCTCTATTTCATCTTCTTTTACAAGCTGCACTGCCTCCCCTGGGCTGATGAATATTTGATAGGCATTTGCTGCTTCATCTGCATGCTTTACACTTGACTCCGTACAACTGCAACAGTGGTAGAGTGGCTGATGTACCAGCCGTTCGTTCACCCACGCTCAGTGTTCTCCCAGTGGTTCCTTTAGATTTCTTCAGAAAAGAGCAAGAGAAGGAAAACAGACTCATGAGCAAAAGTGCATTTACTCAGCTGCTTTTTTTGTCTGCTTTGCTACCACTGGGAACTGTATTTGAACTTAAACAGGTCAAGTTGCTGTCAGTGGGAAGGTGGCCAGTCAGGGCCTAATAGAAAGGTTTACAATGTTGTGGGTTGTAATGAAACTCTAGAGGACATTAAATAACCATTCCTTAAAAGGGTATGGTTGTGTATTTTGATCAGAGGCTTAACATTTTCTCCAAATTCTATAGAGTCATCTTCTGATGTTAAACGCTCCAGTCTTACTCACAGCTCTTCATCTGTGCTAAGCTGTCAACAACTTTAACATGGGAAATATTTGTATACTTTGGTTGTTGTGAAGCTTCTGGAAGTATAGCAAGACTGTTGGTTTTACAGTGCACCTTAGACTAGCAAATAGGGTATCAGGAAGGTTACAGAGAGTTATGATGAAGAATAATGAAGGAGAAATGATAACAAAGACATTAATTTTTTAAGCTCTATATTATATTTAATGTTCAGTAGCTCAAGCTCTGTCACTCAACAGAATTCTGAGTGAAATCAATTAGTTTTGTGGAGGAGAAACAGGCCATCAAGATTCAAATTAGGGAAATAGTAAAAGGTTCAAAATAAGGATTCTGTCAAATGCCAATGCTCTGGCTGCCAGATCATCCACAGTTGCCTGATGAAGATGAAAAAGGCTGCTGAAAAGTGTTACTATGTTCATTTCCCTAGGTACAGTCTGCCAAAGGAAGGACAGTTCAATCAACTAATGCTGGTGAAAAAAAAAACGTACACAGAAAAACGTTTTCATCTGCAAATATCAGCACAAACTGTTGAATGGTCTAGTGTGTATTGTTACAATATCTTATCAAATATTGGGAAAATATGTTGTTCTTTATCTATAGACACGTGTTCCCCTTGTTACAGTGATGGCAACATAAATTGAAGCCTATCCCAGCACACAATTGGCAGAAGCCTGTGTAAACGCTAGATAGTTTGCAAGTCTATCACAAGCCAAACAACAAATAGACAAACACATTCACCCTGAAATTTACTCCAATGGACAACTTTAGTGAAACCATGTCACTATGTTCTTTAACTGTTGGGAGGAAAACTAAATTAGAGAAAGGATCCAACACTGGTCGTACTTACTTTACAGCTAGTACAATCCCTAAGACACTGTGCCTCTGCAGAGAAAGTACAAATCAGTCATACCATCTGGGAACAGAATAAATATTGATTTGTGCTGTTGAATTTGGAGTCAGAACACACCTGCAAATATGTAAAGTGGCCAGTTCAGCCTGCATAGTAGTTGGTGCTGTCTCTCACTGTCGGACATGCAAGAGAGTAAGTAGCACCTATATCCTCAAATTCATCAAAAAAACAGGTTTATTAACAGGATTATGTCCCTTCTCCTGCCTCTAAGTCAGGGGTCCCGCTGTACCTTTCCTGGCCTCAGTACCAGTATGATACCCCTTGGTCATATTAGTTTAGTTCAGCATTAGTTCAATACTGGTTCCAACAATTGTTAAACTGATCACACCCAGCTACTGTTTAAACCAGATATGCACAAATACAGTCTATGTCTATTAGTGCAACAGCAGCTGAGACTTAATTAAATCACAATTCAAGCAATAGTAAGGACCACGCCACAACAATATGTAATAAATATTTAATGAATGCTTGATTATAATGAATGTTAAGAACATAGTAATAGATTTGGATGGTGGGTGAGACTGAGAAGAGATGTAGTCTGGTTGGTTGGTCTCGGAGGATGTACTGGAGACAACACGAAAGAGATGTTGTCTGGTTGGCTGGTCCAGGAGGATGTACTGGAGACGTCAGGAAAGAGATGTCGTCTGGTTGGCTGGTCCAGGAGGATGTACTGATGTCAGGAAAGAGATGTCGTCTGGTTGGCTGGTCCAGGAGGATGTACTGATGTCAGGGAAGAGATGTCGTCTGGTTGGTTGGTCCGGGAGGATGTACTGGAGACCGGGTGGAGTGAGACTCTGTGTGGGGGTTCTGTTAGGTGCTTTCAGCCGAGCTGATTTCTCCTCAGTCATGCAAAGTTCTTACTGTACATAACTTAATCACAACTACTGAAGACAACACATGTGATCGGTATGCATCAGTGTCTTGCAAGTTTCCAAGAAAATTCTGGGTGAGGCATAACACCCTCATCTACAGTATATTCTCAGATGTATGAAGCCACCATCTGACTGTGTGTGTGTGTGTGTGTGTGTGTGTGTGTGTGTGTGTGTGTGTGTGTGTGTGTGTGTGTGTGTGTGTGTGTGTGTGTGTGTGTGTGCGCGCGCTTGAAGGAGGCTTTATGAGTTGTCTTGTATTATGCAAGCGAGGCAAGCGTGAACAGACAGGTGTGAAATCAGGTTGTCAGGAGAGATATACAAATATACTGTAGATGATGGCTAAGAACTATATTCATCCTGTAGAACAACATATGTCTTCACACACTCAGACATTTCTGTCTGACTGAATGTTAAGTTTACTTTCTTCCTATCATTGTCATCAGACAGGTTGAGTTGTTCTCACAACTGACACACAGCAGTAAGTCACTGGATAGTCAAATGAATGAAATAGTTAGTCTTTGTTGCCCTCTAGAGGTTGCTTGTGTCTCTCATGTGTGTTCATGGAGCTGCTCAGTGAATACTGGAATGCACTAATGGAAATTACCTCGTGTATTAATTTGGATGTAATGTTTGTTTCACACAGAAATATATGAGCACACAGAGTCACTCACCAAAGTGTCAACAGACTTTTTTCCAAAATGTAGCTACCACCTGATTAATTAATTAATTTAGGGCTTGATAAGTCAAACGTCCAACATCTATGTATTAACAGGATTGCCCCTGACTAATATTTGATAAGAGGGCAGGTCAAAAAATGCCATATTTGTATTGTATCTTGACTTTTAACAATGATAACAATGACGTTTTCGTGCGTTCGGCTAATTCTGATATTTCCGATAGCACCCAAAGGTAGCATGACTGAAACATTTAATTCACGACGACGGAGGACGTGAAGGCATCAGCTAGCACTTTGCTCTGAGTAACAGCTAAGTTACATACCTTACACGCAGTGAATAAGGTAATGTTTAAGATTTTAAGTGTGACAATCGTCCTGTCCATTTTCGAGTCGTTTATCGTGGTCAGGGTCGTGGTCTGTCTGACATACAAGTACCGTTAGTTTGCTAGTTAGCTAATGTTAAACCAACCTCTGCCGTTGCAGTTAGCATAGCTAGCTAGCTGATGCTAGTCAGGCACTGCTGATAAGCGCTAGCTAACGTTAGTTAGCTGGTAGCTATAGGATACATATGTTTAGAAAGCATTCTGAGCTCGTAGAGACGTTAATACCGAAGACAATGGGATAATACAGAGTTTGTTGTCTCGTATAATTCATCATCATCCCATTGTAACGTTAACGGTTAGCTAAGTAGCATGTTAACTTGGTTAACTTCCAGTCATGTTTACGTTTATAATTATGACTTAGCTAAGTTAAACTAGCTAACCAACGTATATGAGGTAAGAGGAATGGATTACGCAACAACAAGTTAGCTACTGAAGTGTTGCTTTAATTTTCTTCAAATTAATTTTAGATAACGATCTCCTATTGTAACATATTTTGAGTGCACTTAATTGTAAACATTGTTGCCTAATAAAGCTACCTTGTCCGGAAGTTATGTACTGGCTACAGCTTGAATGGCAGCACTCACCGTGTGCTTTTTGCCTTTTCAGAGATCGTTTCTGAAAGGATTGCCAAATGGATTCTCCTCGGCAATCGACGAACCGGAATCGAGAGCCAAAGCGCAGCCAGAATCAATCGAGCACTCCTCCTCAGAAAGACGCATATGCCAGGCTTGTCAGCCAGCACTGCAGCAACAAGTTCAGTCTGTATCTAGAGCAATATGCAAAGGACACAGCATTTCAAAGGGAAGGGAATGGGCCAAGCACACTGCTCAAAGCCCAGAGTGACAGGCAGAACATACCACAGCGAAAAAGGGACCAAGTGCCCAATGATTTCTCTGATTCGAGTGACTTCTCCCCCTCTTCCATGAAAAGTAAAGGAGAGGAGAGTTCCTTGTCTTTATACATGGAGAAACTAAGCACCCGCAGTGCTCAGCAGGACTGTGAAAGGAAGCAGGGTGTGTCTGACAGACAGCGATGGGGACAGAGAAGGGACACCGCCACCAGCCACGATGGAGACGTTGACTCTGGTGAGGAGCTCAGCACTTTAAAACCCAATGACTCGAGGAAACACCAGAAGCAGCAGAAGAAAAGCAAGGACTCTAACAGAGAGGTCGCCTCAGAAGAGACTGACTCATCTGTTGGACATCCCCAGTCCCCAAAGAAAGCCAGTACAAGTGGACAGGAGCAAGAGAAGATGAAAAAGTCAAAGAAAAAAAACCTGCCAAAGCACCCGGAAGAGGAGAAAAGCAGAGAAGGACCAAAGTCTGGGTTTGACACTCAGATGTCCCCTTATGGTAAAGACAAAACACTGCAGCAATCCAGAGGTAAATTGTAGGTTAATTTTTTGAGATCTCAATTCTCAGCAGGTGTACACACATTTTATTTGGTATAATGAATTAGTTGTATACATGTGATGGTTTATGATGGATTCAATTAATGAGTCAAATCTTTTTTTTTTTTATATAGCTTCAAGTGCCAATTCTCCTGCTGACAAGAGTAAGAAAGGAGGCAGAGGATCAAAGAAACAAGTGTTTGAATCCTACATGGCATTTGAGGAGGTTTCCCATGGCCTTAAAAGAGGAGAACTCATTCAGGTAAAAACCCAGGGTTACTGTTCCTGAAACTGTATTCAAATCTATATTGAGTATTGGTAACACAATAAACTGGTGGAATTATTTCCTAATTCAACATGCTTTCTCTGCAGGGACAGTTAAGGATCAACCCAAAGAAATACCACGAAGCTTTCGTCCCATCTCCTGTAAGTTCAACACAGAATGGATTTGACACACTGTGTCAAATGTAATATTTTGCTGCGTACAACAACTTGTTTAATGGGTTCTAAAAAAGCACTCCCTTTTTTGATTTTCGCAGGAGGACACACGGGATATATTTCTGGATGGGATTGTGGCTCGTAACAGAGCATTGAATGGAGACATAGTGGTGGTGCAAATTCTCCCTCGGGAGCAGTGGAAGGTAAACTATACTTATCTGTGTACAGTATAGTTTTAGTTTGTAAGCCTCTTGACTTAAACCTTTGGCATCAGCTTTTCAAGTTTTATTATTATAAAAGACTCTACTTTAGCCTGACGATAAATGCATGTCTGTTTAGGTTGTGAGGTCAGATACTGACTGTGATGGCACCAGTGAGTCAGAGAGCCTGAAAGAAAACAGAGAAAGCATGGTGCAGAAAAAGACAGCACGCAACCCCAGGCCTGATGTTACTGTGGAAGACCAGTGTAGCGACCAGGATGAACTCATCCGCAAAGTGCAGAATACCACCCTCACTGACACAGGTACTGTAAAGGAGCTGTGATTATAGCAGCTGTCGCCTATCACAAACAATATAGGAACTTGTGGTATCTGTATTTGAATATGTATTTACTGGTCTAAGAAGACTATCAATACATAGAAGCAAAAAACAAATAAAAGCAATAGTTCAGCTAATGCATCTCAATTTTTCCTTTCATCTGATGGAAATAGTGGAACCTCTGGAAGACCCCTCAACACCACGGGCCAATGGGGAAATACTCCAAAAGACTGCTAAAGTGAGCGTCCCACCTCACAGCTGTGCTGTATTTCTTATATTCATTTTTTACCAAGCATTTCCAGATAACAGTGATACAGGGATTTAGTCTCTGCTTAACATGAAAGAACGGCAGGGCTATAACGGCACCACGAGTAATGCTAAGTTTTCACAACAACTTCACAATTCATTTGGCTACTTCACAATAAAAGCTACACATTTCTCATCACTGAAAGGCTTTTACTATGAAAAGAAACTAAAAGAAATTATTTTGTTTGCACTAACGATAACCTAAGATCAGAAACGTTCTGCTTGTTCTTTCACTTGTTCCTTGGCAGCAATTTGTCATTTGTGCTCAGGATATTAAATAGACACTCATCATTTGTCTGGCAGGTGGTGTACATTGTTGAAAAGAAACACTCGAGAGCTGTGACAGGCTTCCTGAAATTCTTACCAGATAAGCCTTTTGCCATGTTCTCCCCCGTGGACCACCGGGTACCACGGATTAACGTTTTCCTTGCTGACTGTCCCGACGACTTTAGTTCCCGACCGGGGGACTACAGCAACACTTTGTTCATATGTCGGATCACCAGCTGGGCAGCCGACAGCAACTTTGCAGAAGGGTGAGTGTTCTGTTCAAAGCTTGATGCAGGGAACCACTTTAACAGTATAGCAACCAACCAGACTCTCTCCTAATGTTTCCTCTAGTCAACTTGCTAAGACACTGGGTCAGGCTGGAGAAATTGAGCCAGAGACGGAGGGCATCCTGATAGAGTACGACGTTGATTTTTCTGAGTTCTCAGATGAGGTGTTAGACTGCCTTCCCAAGAACTTGCCCTGGACCATCCCACCTGAGGAGATGAGAAAAAGGAGAGACCTGAGGTAGGACTGTGAAGTCCATATATGCTTATGTAGCTCTGCATTCTTATCCTTTTTATATGAATATGTTCTCTGAGTGGGAACATGCTACATGAGCCAGATCCAACTTGGCACAAAAGGAGAGATGTGAGCTCTATTAGACCCAGACTGCTAACACATGATTGCTTATAATTGGGCTAATGAGAATTTCAGGCTTTGCCATCCAATTAGGGCTGCAAGTGCAACTAACCATTATTTTCATTGTCGATTAATCTGTTGATTATTTTCTCAATTAATGGTTTAGTTGGTCGGTCTATGAAATGTCAGAAAATGGTGGAAAACGTCAATTAGTGTTTTTCAAAGACGAATGACGTCCCCAAATATCTTGTTTTGTCCACAACTCGGTTATATTCAGTTTACTGTCATAAAGGAGTGAAGAAACTAAGACATATTCACATTTAAGAAGCTGGAATCAGATTTTTTTTACTTTTCATAAAAACCTCCACTAATAACTAATCTAATGGCAGCAAACAAGTATATTAAGTCTTAATTTAGGATATGTATTTATATAATTCACAAAGCATTGTTTTTTTTATGTAGGAAGGAGTGTATCTTCACCATTGACCCCTCTACCGCCAGAGACCTGGACGACGCTCTGTCCTGTAAACAACTCCCTGATGGTAATCCAACTTAATTTAGGAGCTAAGTGATGACAATGATGAACATGAATTCTGATATAGATACTATTTTTCCAGTGGGATGGAAAGTTATGTCATAGACTGTCTTTTCAACACAGGTAACTTTGAGGTGGGAGTCCACATTGCTGATGTGAGTTATTTTGTGGGGGAGGGCAACGCTCTGGATGCCATTGCCAGCCAGAGAGCAACTAGTGTGTATATGGTTCAAAAGGTGAGTGCTGCTTGACCTGTTTATTTTACTTGTATAATTAGCTTAACTTATTAATAACGTATTCAGAACTCACTGTGTTCATGTCTTTTGTCACTGTCCAGGTGATCCCCATGTTGCCCAGGCTGCTGTGTGAGGAGCTGTGCAGTCTGAATCCTCTCACTGACAGACTCACTTTCTCTGTCATTTGGAAAATCACACCGGAGGGGAAGGTATGACCATATAAAATTCATGGACTGGTTAGAGTTGCACTCAAACAGTAGAAGGTTAAGTTCATCAGGTAGCGTCTGATGGCTGATTAAGCTGAAATTGTGCTGCCATTTGCTTGGGGTGTTTGTTTTTTCCTGTTTTGTGATTTGTCTCATTGGTTCCACTTCACCTGCCCAGATCTTAAGTGAGTGGTTTGGCCGCTCAGTCATCCGCTCCTGCGTGAAGCTGAGTTACGACCATGCTCAGAGCATGATCGAGGCCCCTGAAAAGATGTTCTCTGCTGAGGAGCTGCCACCTGCGGACCCTGAGCACCCCATCGATGAGATCCATCAGGCTGTGCTCAACCTGCACTCCATTGCCAAGAACCTCCGGTCTCAGCGCTTCTCCGGCGGAGCCCTCAGACTCGACCAGGTTGGTACTCGTTGCCTTGTGTTTGACTCTGACCTCTATGGTAGGGTTTCCTCAGCTTTCTGACATTATTTTCATGTACATACCTTGTGTTTTCTTTTTTTCTGTATTTTTTTTTTTTTTTTTTAGTTAAAACTGTCTTTTACCCTGGACAAAGAGACCATGATGCCTCAAGGCTGCTATGTTTACCAGTACAGAGACAGTAATAAGTGAGTAACATTTATTTGACGAGACACATGTATAATCTTTGTTGAAATGTGTCTCTGAATCAGTCCTCTTTTGGTTGCATTTCTTTTTTCCACCGCTTTGGCCATTTAACCATCATCCATAACTCTGTTCTCTAGGTTGGTGGAGGAGTTCATGTTGCTGGCTAACATTGCCACAGCCCACCACATCCACTCCAGATTCCCTGAGCTGGCCCTGCTCAGACGCCACCCTCCACCGAAGGCCAAAATGGTGGATGAGCTGCAGGAGCTTTGTGACCAGTTGGGAATCGACATAGATCTCTCCTCTGCAGGAGCGTTGCATGTCAGTACTCACAATGCAGCAGATGTAGCCCAGTTTCTAATATTTCAGAAAGTGATTGACAGAACATTTGATTTACTGGGAATTATCTAAAAGAATAACTGTATTAATGATTCAAACGTTCTGCTTTTCCAACATACAGAAGAGTCTCAATACTACTCTTGGTGATGATGAGTATACCACGGCCAGAAAAGAAGTCCTCACCCACATGTGCTCCAGACCCATGCAGGTTAGACCACTGCTGAAGGGCACTTTTCATTTTCTTTTTGTCTATTTGAGCTTTCAACTATTTATCAAATTTGTGTGGTATACATTTGCTTTTGTAAAGCTAAAAGACGCCCACTGTCATGTAATAGTTGTTATCATGAAAGAAAAACATGTCATCTTAACATGTGGAGTGGCGGTAGCTCAGTCTGTAATGACTTTGCTTGGGAACCGGAGGGTCGCCAGTTCAAGTCCCTTTGCCCACCAAGTAGTGTGGACTGGTAGCTGGGAGGTTCCAGTATTGTCAGGTCTCCATTAGCATGTGTGTGTCTTTCAGGCCTGTGTGTAATAAAACGGAGTGAAAAAATTAAATTTTCCTCTTGCAGGATCAATGAAGTATGTCTTCATCTTTAATCTTAATCAGAGGAAAAAATGTTTTGTGATATTGAAACTGAATTTTTACTATTTTAACATGAAAGCTTTCCAGTAATTTAATGTTGATTATTGGTATTTCCCAGATGGCGTTGTACTTCTGTACGGGTGTACTCAAGGAGGAGCAGTTCTTTAAGCACTACGCCCTCAACGTTCCCCTCTACACTCACTTCACATCCCCCATCCGACGCTACGCTGACATCATTGTCCACAGGCTGCTGGCTTCCTCACTCAGTGTGTACCTTCTCTACAAAAGTCTCTTTTGGACACACAAAAACAAACACACACATTTTAACAAATAACACAATCTCCTGTTTGTTTCAGTGCTGTGGTTGTATTTGAGGACATGTCTGTTTGATAAAGTAGAAAGAGAAATGCAGAAAAGAACAAAGCTGTCGCAGATCTCCCATTGTTTGCTCTGTTGCCTTTGGCGTGTGTGTGTGTGTGTGTGTGTGTTTAATATGTGTGATTTTTCTTTTTCTTTTCTTTTTCTCATAATCATTATGTGTGTGTCTTTCCACTGAATGTTTGGATGCAGATTGTGGGCCTAATTTGGGGCTGTCAACAGAAGAAGTCCAGAAACAGGCATCACACTGTAATGACAAGAAGACTCTATCCAAGAGAGTCCAGGAGCTCAGCTCTGAGCTCTTCTTTGGAGTGTTTGTAAAGGTGGGTATCCAAACTGCAACATGCTGTCAAGTAGGACAACATACCTTTTTTTCTGTTCAAGCTGTACATGTTTGTCCTCATTGCTGCAGTGGCAAAAAAAAGAGGTTAGGTTTTACTTTAAATAATTGATCAACCCGAACATAGGGCTGGGCAATATATCAATATTATATCTATATCGGGATATGAGACTAGATATCATCTTAGATTTTTGCTATTGTAATATTGTTATATGGCATATGTTTGTTTTTTTTCCCGGTTTTACATTACATTAGCATTACAGTAAAGTGATGTTATTTTTTTGAACTTACCAGACTGTTCTATTATTTGCCTTTACCCACTTAGTCATTATATATCCATAATTGATGATTAGTTATCAAAAATCTCATTGTGTAAATATTTTGTGACAGCCCCAATAGTCAACTCTACAGCATCGTCGCAGTATTGATATCAAGATATTTGATTTTCTCCATATCGCCAAGTCCTACCCAAATATAAACTGTTTACTAATGTAGTTTTTATATCCATTTAATAACTCCTTTTTTAGATGTTTTTTTAAATTTGTATGTTTTCTTTGAAATTAGGCGTTTATTTTCCTGTCTTCAAAATTTGTTGAATAATTTTGGGTGACGATTCATTCTGTGGTTAATGTTGTTGGGAACTATGGCTTTGACCCTAGGTCAACGTTGAATTGATAACTTATTTGGTATCCACGAAAAAACAGTGCTCAATAAATCCTATAAATGTCAAATAAGCCAAGATTTAAACCAGTTCCTTAATGTCATGTCAAAACCATACTGTCAGTATACTGAAGTATTGTTTTGGGTTTTTGCTCCTCAGGACTGTGGCCCGCTGGACTCTGAGGCCATGGTGATGGGGGTTCTGGATCAGTCCTTTGACGTGCTGGTTCTCCGATACGGAGTACAGAAACGCATCTACTGCAAGGTCAGCTCCAATACACTCCATTTACATGGAAAGGTTTCAGTCTTAATACAAACATTTAGCTGCAGTTTCGGCTTCAGCTTTCTTTATACTTTAGCGCATACATTTTTAGTGATGGTAGTGTTTTTAGGTATTGCCTTTTATATTCTTAATACCTCGTTAGTCTCGTTGTTTTGTTGACATAATTGCCATTTTTAGAGATATTCTTTGAGACTGTCTAGAGAGTGACGGTGTGACGGTTCAAAACAAAACCGTCCCAAGTCCACATTGCAGTGGTAGGACAAGTGACAGTTTGATCTGACACGGTTTGAAACCATTTGTTTCCACCTCAGTCTGTTGCCGGCCTGGACTCATTCCACCATCGCAAGGTGGGGAAGAAGTCCGAGCTGACTCTGGTCTGGACACCAGAGGACCCAGAGAAAGCTCCAGGAGAGCAGGTGAGAACCGCAGACACTGACAATGCTTTTGTCATGGTATAGCCTGTCAATAGGAAAATAGAAATATTATTCAATATGAACAGAAGGGGAAACTTTTTTTTTTTTAACCTTTATTTATTCAGGGGAGGTTCACTGAGAGTAAGACTCTCTTTTGCAGGAACGCCCTGATCACATCTAATTTCAGGTTTCATGGATTTTTAAACCTTTACTGTGTGATCGTATTTTTGTAGGAACTTCAAAACGACAGTAATAAGATAGTTATGAGACACAGAAACTGTAGTACATCATCTCAGATATTAAGGACTTTTAGATTGTTTTTAGTTTTTCTTTAAACAGGAGAAAACAGGACTACTAACTTGTTTCCTGAACAGTTGGAGGGGGTTGGGGTTAGGATGGTTAGAAGGTGCCTTTGACCAAGCAAGTTGACAGTGTAAATTGCAATAATCATTTCTTGTTTTCACTTACAGGTCATTTCAATCTTCACGTTAGTGGAGGTGCAGCTGAAAGCGGACGGTGCACCCATGAAATACAGTGCGGTGCTCAAGAGGCCTGAGGAGAACGAATCATAAACACTTAAAACTGAATTGCACATGCTCTTTTGTTGTTTGGTAATAGTAGTAGTTTAGAAGCAGTATTTCTGTGGTAAGCAGGAAACTCACTGATCAGGTCAGAGTCATATTTCAATGGAAATTCCCACTAAAAGTTTCAGTCTTAACCAAAAGGCCCATCCCAGTGTGTTTCATATGTTAGCCCACTTACTGCAATTAACCCACATGCATGTACGTGACGGCTGCCCTTTTCCAAGGTATGTTATGTGTTTGGAAAGGAACTTTGCTTCCAGCTTTTCTGTGGTTTCCATTAATTTACGTAATACACGGAAGTCCACATTTATAGACATGCAACATGGACCCATCCGAGGTAGCAGGCACAAAAGTCAAGTTTACTTTTGTTTTAGGAGTATCCTGAAAAAAAAACATAAATACATACAATGGTATGCTTTGGAAAATGGGCGGCCATGTCAGGTTTGACATGATTCATAGTGAGTGGTTAAAAACTTGAAACATGTTTTATTTTAAGCCTTGATGATCTCACTAATGGGCTCATTATTATATGTAATTCAGTGGATGGATTTCAAATTGAATTGTGACCCAGGTCTGACGGTGAAAGAACCAAAGCAGCAATTAGTTTTATTTTGCTGTTAATTGACCTTTATGAGGACCGTTTTCATCTTACATAACTGTTGTACACAGTAGTCTAATGTTTGAAAGCTGATTTTCAGTTTAATATCAATGACTGGTTTCCAGATTCAAGATTGAGGAGAGAGACTTATTTTTGAGTTTTTAAAACAATAGAGTTCATTACACTACTGAATTTTACTTATTTGGCTGTCTTTGGCTGGTTTTGGTTGCTGTAATATAACTTATTGTGGCTAGAGTGAAGCTACATGGATCAAACTGTAAAAATGTAGCCGTATTAGTAAAACCGTTGACTACAGCAGATTGAATGAACTAGTTTATTCACGTCTGCATAGAAACAAAAGGAAAAACAGCAACCACATGCCATCCTGAGCCTTTTTACATTGCCGAATGTATTTATAGTGTTTTTTATAAAGGAAGATTTTCCAGATTTTTCTGGGGTTTGAATGAAAGGTCCTTCATGTCACAGTCATGAAGTACAGCTCGTAGAACTTTTAATTTGATTTAAATTCTTAAATGGAGGGTCTCAGGATCTAACATATTGTTGTAGTCTAAACTGAGGCACATTTTCTGTATTTTGTGTGCAAGACAGGCCAAAGCTTCATTATGTATCAACTTATTGTTATTGTTTTTAATTCAAAACATTGGAATGACTTGAATGAGAATTGCTGCTGAAGTTGTTGGTGGCCTTGAGTTCTTAATGGATTTAATGTTGGCCATTGTGCTGTAAGTGCGTCAAACTGTTGTAGGGTCTTTTTGTGCTCAGACTTGATTTGTGGCACGTGTAATGGACCTCATTAATATCGACTGAATATCAGCCTTAATTTAATCAAGCAAAGATTAAATATAATGTTAGTGAAGCTGCACATTTTTAGTGTTTGTGGGCCTTCCTTTTGCTTCAATTGAGTCAATGTGCCTCTATTTAGTTCTCAGTGCCATGAAGTGTCATACAAATGAGCTGCTACGTCTGCACAATTTTGTTTTATTTATAAATCTCTTGTTTGACTGATTGCTTTTAGGCTTGTCAGGTTTCTTGGAAGACAATTAGCTAATGTTTTTAAGTTATTTTGTTTTACATGGACTGACTGTTTGAAACATGGGCTTTAACTGTATTTTAAACCTGCAGGTTTCTGTAAGTACTAGTGCAAAACAACTGTACTCACTTAGTAGGATGTTTTTCTGTGATTAGGATTTAAAAGAAGAAGAATTTCTCACGTCACATTTGACAACCTCAGAATGCAGCAAAGTTATATTGTGACATGTAACTTTGATTCTGGTCCATATTCTTTTGTACTCTGCTTAAGCACCATAAAGACTAATAGATGGTTATCCTTGTCGCTAGGAAAATAAATACATACATGTATGACTGAAACTGTTTTTTTTCTGAATCCTACTTTAAACATAACTAGTGGTCACTGAAGATGAGAAGGAAACCAATTCTACTCAAACACAAAGTAGTGATCCGAGCTGCCAGTGACATAATTACCGTTATTACTACAATCGGGCATCGCCCTTGTCTGTTAAGTTTATATTGCGAATAAACAAAGATAATCTTTGTGTTCTTTATTACCAGGGAGTGTTTTTAATGAATCCACCCTAAACCCACGGCTCCAGTATATAGAAGATAGTGAGGAAGAGTGTGCCACGCCGTCATGCAATTTCAGGTCTGCTTAAAGCTGCTATCATCAATACTATTTTTATTTTAACAATGGATCACAGGGCTTCTTGTATATGAGAAGGTCATTTGTAGTGAGGAGCACAAAAGTGATATATCCCTAAATTCTAGTTTTATAGTATCTTTTTTAGTCATTGTTTTAGTAATATGGCCTGTATCTCAACTGTTTTGGTACACTATCACCGCACTCGTAGCTTAGTCTTTGTTGCTGTTTACATCGAAAAAGCGAGATAAGCTGTACACTACCTGTCAAGGATCAAACTGCAAACAAAGTTAGCGACTAGCTAGTGAACAACAAATGGAGCATTTAGCTAGCTGCTGAAGAGCCAGGCTTTTCCAGCAGGATGGAGATAAAATGAGAAAGATATTTGACTTGCATTTGTCAGGTAGACTTGATATTACTGCTTAATGGTGCTCCTTGATGCATAAATTAGCAACTCTCATCAGAATATGTCAGTGTTGCATTCACAGCTTGTTTCTGCTGGCCTCAAATGGCCCAAAACAGTTATTTTAGTTTTAAACAGTTTTGATATGTTTGGTTTGGCTTGAGGATTATTTTTCAGACATGGGCAATTCCATACCTCAGCCCTTTGTAACTTTTGTTGAATAGCAGTCACTCAATATGATAACAGTCAAATTAACATGTAACGTATAACAGTAATTGCTAAAAGTTTGCTAACGTTAGCCACCCTGAGCCACTCATTATACTAGACCACTTAGAGGTGCTCTAAGCGATGTCACGCATTTTTTAGGCTACAACATTTTTTTGTCACATACAGCAAACATCTCCTCACTGTCCGTGAGCTGCCTGTCCCCTGAACCCACTTTAAAAAAAAACGTGGTCTCTGTAGACAGCCCAGGCTCCACAAACGCCAACAAAAACAAACTGTGGCAACCTGCACCACCAAACATAACCGACAAGAAGGATTTGGGGGGTGGGGGGTTGGGGGGGTTAGTGCGCGGAAGGGAGGGGATGGGATGAGGAGGAGGGAGGGGCGAGCTAGCCTCGTTTTGTTTGAAAATACTTCGAACATCAACAAGAAGTAACATCACCCAACATCACTTAGAGCACCTTTAAGGCTGAAACAAAAAAACGTTGGGTGCATTGATTAAAGCTAAAGCAAAGGTTCTTTTTTTATTTGGAACACATTTTTAGTTTGTAGAAAGAAAGTTTTATTTTAGTTTCTTTTAAATGCTTAGCATCACTTTAAAATAAAATAAACTGCCTGCTGTTATCATCTTAAGACCCCATGAATCTGGTTCTATGACGTCATTAAAAAAGCAGTCATATATCAGACTAACGGGTTAACACAGGAAACTAATCTCTGTATCATAAAAGGTCATGTAACAAGATCATTTTACAATCACCACACTGACTCACGACGAGCAGTGTTGAACTGCCTTACCTTTGGAACAGTAGCTCGTGCAATTGCCGTGTTGTTTACGAGGTTTATTTTTCTCTCTGACTACCATACCATGTAGAGCATTCCTTATCAGAGCTGATCACACTGACGCCAGTGCATAACCCACAGTGACTCCCATCTCAGCCAAGTATACTGGACTTTATATAACGGCTTTAAACAACCTTTGACCTAATTGTATAGTAGTGTAGTTAACTCACATTTGTCTATTAGAGGGAGGTTTCCCTTAAGGGTTGAAGTCCAACTTCTGACCTCACACAAAAGATAACTGGCAGTGAAATAGGCAGCTTACAGATCTTCCTTACAATTAATTATTGCCAGTGGCTTATCCACAACCACGCAAAACATGACTGTTGACCACCACAGAGATGAATAAAGCTTGTCATCCTACAATTCTGAAGATAGTTAATTAATCTCAAACTTACATCTTTATTGCAGTGACAGTCCGTGAGATGCCCAGCAGTGTCTCCTCTGACTTACACAGCCCATGGTCCAAAGGCTGCACATAAATTCATTGCAACACTCACTGTATGACTGAGATATACATCAAGGCCATTTATATAGTTGTTTATAAGCCATATATGAATGTGCTTTTGTTGCTTTAAAATAGCATCAGAATTGTATTACAACATGACTGCCATTGATTGTTCAGATCAATCTGCTTCAGACGATGGTATTGTAGATTTCCCCAGTGGAAAATCAATAAATAAATGGGATCATTGCGGCCAGATGATGACAGGACAGATATGAACCTCTGCGTGAGTGATCAGTTTCTCTTCCTCTTCCTTTCGGTCACAGCCCTGTTCAAAGTCAAAGTGCCATAAAATCAATCTGTCAGTCGAAGGAGAGCTGTGTTTCCTCCTTCATACATAACAGATTCAAGAGGGCGTCGAGACAAACGGCAGTTCTACAGCAGGCTGAAAGAGTGGACATTAATGAAGATCAGTGATTAAAAGGGCTGTTAGGTAGGCCTCCTAGGTTTTGTGTATGTTACTTTACATGCTTTGGTTTTCTGTTACTTGAGTACACCTTAACCAAGTGGGCTTTGTAATGAATACTGTTCAACCCAACCTTCAGTTTAAGTTGTTTATAATGCTGACAGGCCTAAAGTGTAGCTGAACAAAATTTGATGGAATCACTTTTGCCTTTTTTTTAAAACTGCAACTCATCATATGGATTTCTTTTTGTAGTGAGTAGGAACGCTGTGAATCGGTGATGCTGAGAAAGGTAAGTTATGAGTATGGATTTTAATGATATGAATACTGCTTACCAGAAAGCACTATATCAGTTGTTCCTGGATGTGGCATCACAATTCCCCGTCATTTATTCAAAGAACTACTGTAAACTAATTAAGGTTGTCCCGTCATAAATGATGTGTTCTGAAGGGCATTCAAACACAAAACTATGTTAGTGGATTTATTAATATTTTATTGTGCTCTGTATTTTAAGGGGGAGTGGGTGTGGGTGGACTCAGACATCGGGGTTCCCATCGGAGCGAGGGTCAAAGTAACACCATCCGGTCAGCGGTTACTGGTGGACGATGATGGAAAGGTACACACCCTTTAGTGGTTTAGATAAACAGCAGAATGAAGTTGTTGAAGTGTGTTGTTCACATCATGAAAACAATTTCAGCCTGGGATCCACCTTTAATTTCTTACTTTGACCACTCTCCAGAAGCAGAGTCTGTCCCAGGAGCAGGAAGCCTCTCTCAGGATCATGCACCCTACATCAGTGGAGGGTGTGGATGACATGATCAAACTGGGTGACATGACCGAGGCCGGCCTCCTCAGGAACCTGCTGCTCCGACACAAACAAGGCATCATCTACGTAAGGCCCATGTGTAACATACAAACTGTAGTCTACCTTTCAAAGTGAACAAGCTGCTAGTGGGGTGAATGAATTTGACCTATTGACGACGAAAGTGCAGTTTCACCTAAAATGTGTCTTGACAAAAGTGCTTGATTACTGAAAAGTGTAGAAATAATCACTGGATTGAAGTACGTTCTACATGTGTTTATTAAAGGGATGGTTTTCAGAAATTGCAAAAAAACTAATGTTTTCCCAACTTGCCCTTGGTGGTAGCCTAGCTTTAGCCATGCAGATTGGGTCACTTGCCCTAAGGATTTATCACAAGGAGTTATTGGTGTCAGATTTCTGCAGCTGTACAATCATCGAATGGGATTTTATCTGTGGTCAAAATATGCTTATATAAAAAGTGGCATTTAAAAAAACTAGATGGTAATATGTCTTTCTAAAAACAATAGAGGACTACCTCTGAATAATGCACAATCCTTACTCTTTCACTTTGTGCACCCAAGAGATCCTGTACTCACTTTATTTCCATGGTTTTGGCTTTTGGCCTTAATCAGGTAAAATGTATATACTTATAAACATAGCCGGGACTAAAAAACAAAAACTTCCTGGCTGGAACCTCCGTGGCTTAAGTTTAATTAGTTTTTTTTTATTGTAAACAAAACCCCACACAGTGTACTTACTGTACAGTGTACTACCCAGTTAAAGCAGGCTTGTGGATCATGCTGGGACATTTTCTGGGAAGACATGTTGCTGATGAATCTTTCAAATATGACATTTTTCCACACTTTTTAGCATCTCAAGCAAAATTCCATTTACCTCCATTGTATTGGGGTGGCTACAAAAACCTCAGAGGCTGGTATCTCATAATCTTGGTAAATGAAAACAAAACAAACTGTCCTATACCCTAAATGTCTTACACAGCCATTTCTTCTGATTGTAGACCTACACAGGCTCTGTGCTGGTGGCAGTGAACCCATACCAGGATTTCCCTTTATATTCAGTTGACCAGGTGAGGCTAGTATTAACATTCATACTATATTTGTAGATTATTTTCCCTTTATCATTTAACTTTGAATCACTTTATCAAAGATTACAGAGTCGTGTTTCATGTGTGTATCCTGTTGTCCTTCAGGTGGGGTTGTACCATGGTCGAAAGCTGGGGGAACTCCCTCCGCACATCTTCGCCATCGCTGAATCCTGCTACTGTAACATGATGCGCCATCTCAGGAACCAGTGCTGCATCATCAGGTCAGAATGAATCAATCATCTGCTAACTGTTGCCGATACTAGCAGTCGAGAATAGAATAAGTGTTGTCAGGTATTACTTTTTACTTTTCCTTTGTCTTTTCCTCAGCGGGGAATCAGGAGCAGGAAAGACAGAGAGCACTAAGCTGATCCTGCAGTACTTGGCAGCAGTCAGTGGTGAGCTCTCTAAACAGCAGATTGAACAGCAGATCCTGGAATCTAACCCCATACTAGAAGGTACCACATCAGCACATCTGGACTTCACTTATACTGGCATTCACTACTCAACAGACAAGCAACAACTTCCTGTTGAGACATAAAAATATAATCAGAGCTCAAGTGTCTGTGTTCTGTCCTATACAGCGTTTGGAAATGCAAAAACAATCCGCAACGACAACTCCAGTCGCTTTGGGAAATACTTGGAGATCTTCTTCAATAAGGACGGAGCAATTGAAGGTGCTCGTGTGGAGCAGTATCTTCTGGAGAAGTCTCGTGTCTGCCATCAGGCGAGTTAACTTTGCCACCTAGTTTTTCCGGGACGGCAGATTTATAGACCTATAAAAGCAGGGCTGGTTAGATAAACATGCTGTTATCTTTGGCAACCAACTCTCAGTGACCTGTAGAGAATAGATCATTCCATGTTGCCTGTCATCTCTGTTGCTCACTGTACTAAAGAGTAAAACTGCATGAAGCCATGTCAAACGTTACCATCTCATTACTCTGTTTATTTACACCCACTTGACAGAAACGTGACACCTTTAAAACTCATTTAGTTTATCCTTCTGTAACAATAACGGTTCATTTTTGCTCCACAACCTCAGGCCCTAGAGGAGAGGAATTACCACGTATTTTACTGCATGCTGGCAGGAGTCACAGCAGAGGAGAAGAAAACCTTGAGCCTTGGAGATGCTATGGAGTACGCATTCCTTTCTAAGGTATTACAATAGCTACCTGCAGCTCATTTTGCCACCTTAACCAAAACAAATGACACATTGTGTACATACAGTAAATTATATAAACCTCTTCTCTTAATGTGCTGCAGGGCGGCCACACCGTGTGTGAAGGCAGAGATGACGCTAAAGACTTTAAGCGTATTCGTTCTGCGATGAAAATCCTGACCTTCTCAGAAAGCCAGTGTCAGGAAATCCTCAAGCTGCTGGCAGCCATATTACACCTGGGAAACGTCTGCTTCCAAGGTGAGTGTACGCAGTTTAATATGAATAGTTTCCCATTTTAGATAACTGTAGTTTAGTTTTGATTTTTTATTTATTTATTATAATATTATAATTTCATATGAGGAACTATGTTGATAAAACAGAGGTATAGTACATTCAACATGCTAACTCTGCTCTAATCCTAACTTTAATGTATGAGACATTATGATTCAATAATGATAGCAAATAAATGCACAGTAAAGAGCTAGTACACAATGCAAATAGCAAAGAAGCAGTACCAAGATGTGAAAACACTCCATCAAAAGTAAAAGTCCTGCAATAAAATGTACTTAAAGTATCAAAAGTACAATTTTTGTCATGTGAAAATATGGCCACTGTCAGTGTTATATTATCATCTACATCTTATGTTTTTGAATCCGTATTAGTGTTGCATTCATGTGTTAACAGCGTTGTCTTTAGCTGGATGACATGAAACTAATTTTAATTTATAGTTTTGGGTAGATTCAAAAGCAATGCATTGTATTTTGACTGCTCATCACAGGTTTTGTATATAATAAGTTCATCTGCAAATAAATGTACTGGAGTAAAATGTATGATACTTCCCTCTGATATGTGATGGAGTAGACGTTTCAAATTTGATTCCAGTATCGGGACCTTTGTTGCATGTCACACTATCACTCTCCACCCATTTCCAGTCTGCCTCCACACTGTCATCTGTCAAAAATGCCCCCAAATTAATAAATTGTACTTGAAGGGATAGTTTGGATATTTTGAAGTGGGATTGTGTGAAGTACTTATCCGTTATCAGTGTACAGTAGATGGCGGTCGGCACGCCCCCAGTTTGGAGAAGCAGGCAGGAGTATCAGCAAGGAAGCTATTCAATGTACTGCTGTGGACGGGGCCACACAGCAAAACGTATTTTAGCCACCTAAAAAAAAATCACTATCAGTTTAAGTGTTATATATTTTATATATATATATATATATTTGTTTTAGTATTATTATTATTTTTTTTTTCTTTACAGATAATTTTTTTGGGGGCATTTTTTTTCTTTTTTTAGGCCTTTATTTCCACAGGACAGATGTGACATGAAAGGGGAGAGTGAGAGGGAATGACATGCAGCAAAGGGCCGCAGGTCAGAGTTGAACCCGGGTCCGCTGCGTCGAGGAGTAAACCTCTATATATGTGCGCCTGCTCTTCCAACTGAGCTAACCCGGCCACAAGTGTGTGCTATATTTAAAATATTGTCATGGCTTTATCTTACCGTCAGACACCCTTTCCGTCAGGGAACTAAAGCGCCATCCGTTCATCGCCATCCACTTTCCCGGGGTTGGGTAGAGGGGGCAGCAGCTCCAGCAGGGGACCCAAACTTCCCTTTACCGAGCCACATTAGCCAGCTCTGACTGGGGGATCCCGAGGTGTTCCCAGGCCAGGGTGGAGATATAATCTCTCCACCTAGTCCCGGGTCTTACCCAAGGCCTCCTCCGAGCTGGATGTGCCTGGAACACCTCACTATAGGTGGGGCATCTCCTTACTATATGCCCAAACCACCTCTACTAACTAGGTGAACTACGAACTAAAGCTGTTATATCCATTTATGCTCTCTTGAACGCTACCAGGCTCCTTTGACAAAAACAGTCGCCTAAACTTTGGTTAAAGGGTTAGTTTGGATTCACCAAATACAATAACACAAACAAACCTTTAGGTGGGCCTTCTTTTGGTGGCTAAAATACATTTAGCTGCTTGCCTGAACACAGCAGTAATTTGCTAAGCTTCTGTGTCAGTACTCCTGCCTGCTTCTCTTAACTGAGGGCGTGTCATCTGCCATCTACTGATAAGTACCTCATACAGCCCCACTTCAAAATATCCAAACTATCCCTTCAAGTTACATTCCACCACTAGATGTGACTTTGTCTGCCTTTGCGAGACAATGACATACTATTTTTGGTGTTGTTGTTGTTACATTTGATTTTGTTTCCACCAGCCAACACACAAAATAACTTGGAAACCAGTGACGTCAGCAAGTCAGAACACTTCAGCATAGCAGCATCACTACTGGAGGTGAGCTCTTTCATGTCTACACTCATTTGTAGTGACACAACACACGAACCTGTCGCACCATTAATGGATCATCATTTTTCAGCATTAAATAACGAAGTTCTTCTGTTTTCTTCAGGTCAAAAAGTCTTCCCTGGCAACGAGTTTGACCCATCGTTCCTTTATGACCAATAGAGAGAGAGTGACTAAACCTCTCAGCTCCGAACAGGCATCTGACTGTAGAGACGCCTTTGTCAAGGTAACTAAGCTGTGACCCAGTGACGGTAAACCAGTATGTCTCGTGCTTCCTTGTTGGACTCTGACCCTGGATGAAAGGAAAATTACCCTATAAATGTTACGTACTGCATTCAGTAAGGAGATATCCTAATTAAGCAGCATGATTTTAACCTTTGATTGCAGAGAGAACACTTAAGTACTTGACTTTTTTTTAGCAAGCAACGTTCATATATTTTAAAAGAGGAGGGTGCAACCAGAGCTTTCAGATACAAAAGCTGTTGGGAGAGGGGGGGGATCTAGGGATTTTAACAAACAACCATCCAGTCACAAATACATGTCAGTGCTTAATATTCCTCAGTTTAGTTGGACAGCTCATTCATGCTCAAAAGATCAAATTTAACTGTAATTTGTGGCCGATCTCTCAGGCAATCTACAATAAGCTGTTCATATGGATTGTTGGGAAAATCAACAGTGTCATCTATAAGAGGTTGACCAAAAACCCCAAATCCTTCCTGTCCATTGGCCTGCTCGATATCTTTGGCTTTGAGAACTTCGACACAAACAGGTCGGGACATTTCTTCACACACCTTTCAGGCTGAGCGTAGCACAACTCTACGGTTACTCACAACGTAATATCATTCTGTCTTTTCACAGCTTCGAGCAGCTGTGCATTAATTTTGCCAATGAGAAGCTGCAGCAGTTCTTTGTGGGCCACATCTTCAAGCTGGAGCAGAAGGAGTACCTGAAAGAGGACATTGTGTGGAATAACATCAAATTTAGTGACAATGAGAACATCCTGGACATTCTGGCTGTGAAACCCTGTAACCTGCTGGCTCTGATCGATGAAGAAAGCCATTTTCCAAAGGTGCTGGTGCTACGCCGTGTTGCTTTTTAATCGATTCGCACACCAAACATTATTCAAACTGTTACTGTAAAAATCTGCCAGTTCAGCAAAATATTTGTGCTTGTTTTGAATTCAAAGTATTGTTCGGTGTGTCACAGGGCTCAGACTACACTATGCTGATCAAGATGAATGTACAACACCGTGGGAACAAGACTTACATTGCCTCCAAAAGTGAACATGACACAGACTTTGGGATTCGCCACTTTGCAGGCGTGGTTTACTACGACTCCAAAGGTACAGATGCAAACTGCACAAAAAGTCCAACTAAAGACTACGGGCCTGCTGTGAGGTGCTTAATAATATTCTTTTTTTTGTTAAGGGTTCCTGGAAAAGAACAGAGATGCTGTCAGTTTTGACATAATCAAGATGGTTGAAATGACCACCAATAAGTTGCTTTGTCAGATATTTGAGAGTGAGTTTGCAACCAATGGAGTGAAGATCAGTAACAACAAGAAGGTCATCATTACACCTAAGAGCTCTCTACGGGTACATATATACTGCTACATATATAATTCACTTGTGTTGATGGACATTTATTTGTGGTGTAAACTGGGATACAGTGGGCATGCACTGATAGTGACATTTGTCTGACAGTTGCCACTGTATCGCTGACTACATCATCATTTTAATGTCCTCTCTTTCATCCGTGCAGGCCCAGACTGACAACCGTAAACAAGTGGCGACGCTGGGCGGTCAGTTCCGTCAGTCTCTGGACTCCCTCATGAAGGCTCTGTCTGCCTGCCAGCCTTTCTTCATCCGCTGCTTCAAACCCAACAATGAAAAGCAGTCTAAGGTGAATGACACTAGAGCAGCTACTGCAGTAAAGATGGACACAGTAACACACAATCAATGGTTGCATTTTTAAACATAACCGTACCATTGAGCAATTCTGTTAGATAAACAAATGAGATGAGGGTTGAGAAAAACGGCAGTGGTGTTTGTGCTTACCAAAATTGCAACATTACCCCTGAATCCTGTTGTTAGCTCAAATAATGAAGCTGTTGCTCTGTGTGTCTACCTCCCCTGTCAGCATTTTTTTTTTTTTTTTGGCTTAACTGAAGAGGATATAATGAATTTTCCTATCAGCCCGGCTACCATCTGCCTTTGCAATGGATAAACAATGACCTTTTCCTGTTTTGTGCCATAAAGCAATTGAGCAAATTTCCTGGAAAATATATACATATAATTTAAAGTGTTGGGGTAGTAACTGGGTAACTTTCATCTCTTGCTTACATTTTATAATTAAATAAGAAAACTTGCTTCATCATTATTTTTTTCAGCCATGTTAGCAGCATGGCTGTAGGGATAGAAGTGCCGGTCTGTCGGCCCCGGCTTTAGTTTAGACTGGAACATCTCAAGAACTACTGAATGAATTACCATGAAATGTACAGGCATTCATAGTACCCATATGATGAATCCTAATGAATTTGGAAATTCTGTGACTTTTCCTCTAGTACCACCATGAGGTTGACTTTTGTCATTTTGACTGAAATGTCACAACTGTTGGATGGATTGCCATGCAATTTGGTACACACATTAAAGGAGAATTATGGTTAATTTCAACACGTAGCTCTGTTGTTTGTAAATTTGGAGTGCTGTCAGTAGAGAGAAAAATTAAAACAATCGGTGTTGCCTACACCGTGTTATCCTCCTGCTAGAGTTAGCACCCAACAGGCTAAACAGGGCAGGTTTTAAACGTGCTTTTAGCCTATAACATGTTCGAGATGTCATTACAAGTGCCCACTCACGTGAAGCGATTCCTTCCGAGTGAAAACAGTGAATCTGACTGCAGTAGATGTGAAAGAAATGCATAAAAGTTGTGCTAATTCAGCTCTGTTTAGTTCCAGTATTTGTGCTAACAAAACAGTGGACTTGATTGATTTTAATTTTGCTGTTGCTGTGAAGGAAGAAGACAAAAATGCTACTCGGGCCCACATAGATAGAATATTTACAACCACTTTAATGTGCTCTTCTCTAGACTTTTGACAGAGAGCTGTGTATGCGTCAGCTGAGGTACTCCGGCATGATGGACACCATCCGTATCCGTAACCTGGGATACCCAATTCGCCACACCTTTGCGGAATTCCTGAAGCGCTACAGGGTGCTCCTAGTGACGACCGTCTGTGACCCCAAAACTGTTAGTCTTGATGTAGTTTTGTTGACAATCATACGCAAAATCATAGTCATATGTGTGAATTCTATAATCGTATTGCTAAATGTCACTCAGTACAACACTGTACATGTCATTATGATGGCCACAAAGAAGGTTTACTTCTTTATCATTTTTCCCCTCGAAGGAATTTGGGCTGTCATTAGTGTCTCTTCAGCATCTTTATTGTCTCTCCAGGAGACAGCTGCAGCCTGTTGTGAAGCCATCTGCCAGACAGTGTTTGAAGGAGCGGACGAGTGGAAAATAGGCAGGACCAAGATCTTCCTGCGGGTGAAGAAAACTTATAATTTAAACCATGTTGTAACGCAGCTTTTCTTAATTGTTTCGACACAGCATGACATTGTGAAGATAAACAATAACAATATTAACTGGTAAAGTAGTATCAGTATTGCGAAGTAGCATCTGTCTGTTGACATTCATTTCTCTCCTAGATGATTTGTGCACTGTTCTGGCATTACTGTATGCTGCATTTGATTTGATTTGGTTGCTTTTTCATAAGATCTGGATGACATAAACATTATGGCATCTGATTGCAAGGATTTTCTGGACAAATCAGAAAGTAGAAATGTGTCTTTTTTTTCCACTTTACTTCAGGATGCCCATGACGCCATCCTGGAACGACTAAGGGAACAAAAACTCAGCAGGATAGCTCTGGTGATCCAGAGGGTCATGCTGGGACACAAAGACAGGTGCAGCTTCTAAGAAAAGTAAAAGGGGAAATGACTATGAATATGAATTTAGAAAAAATTTAATGAATCTCGTGTTTAATACATTACCTTTGTTTATCTCAACAGGTCTGTGTATTACTACACAGTGACAGTGGGGAATGAGGAGTGTGTTTTTTTGTTTTATTATTTACTTTTCCTCTTTTTGCAGAAAGTCTTTCCTGAAGAAGCGGAAGGCAGCTGTGGTGTTGCAGAAGCACTGGAGAGCTTACAGACAGGAGCAACTGCGAAGAAAGGTCTGATGCTTAAAAAGCTTTAATAGAACTCAGAGCTTGCAGCCAACATCATGCACTCCTTGATGTTTCCGTGACCTTGTCCTTTGTTTCCACTCTTGCTCCACCCAGCTCCAGCACGGCTTTGAGCGGCTGGCATCAAAGATCCGCAGTCGGAAGCTGCGGTTACAGTACCAAAGACAACGAGCAGCAGCACTCACCATACAAAGCCAGGCATGTACTGTGTACAGTATACAGTATATATATTTATATATTTAAGGTTAAATATTTAAATACAATTATTTGGAATTTAATAAAATGCATTCCACGCATTTTAGATTGAATGCATTATTTTGCAAATTGATTTTACTAATATTTTGTTGTTAAATGTATTTTGCATTTCAATCCTATTCTTAATAGTATTAGGGCGCAGCTAAAAGTATTCCTTGTTAGGTCCATTTGCAACACAAAAACATGATTGAACCTTATAGCATTAATAAGTATATGAAATAGTTATTTAATATGATAATTAATAACTCTTCTGATAAACTGTAGGTTCGCGGCTACCAGGCCAGGAAGGACTGGAAGCAGAAGAGAGAGGCAGTCATACTGCTGCAGGCTCACAGCAGAGGACTCCTGGCCAGAAGAAGAGCTCAAAAGATGAGGGGTGATGTAAGAGCTGAAAGCCTTGTAACTAGAAATAACATGATGAACGTCAAGAAATAGGCGTGTTGTATTCTGACACCTTCTCACCCCCTCTTACTGAATCATCTCTCTACCCCCCCCCCACACACACACACACACACACACACACACACACACACACACACACACACACACACAGGCCTCCCTTTTACAACAGGAGAAAGAGAACCGAGAGCAGGTTGTTCTGGAGCTTAAACAGCGTCTGAAGATTATCGCCTGGTCACCGCCAGCTAATGAGGAGCCTGAGCCAATCGTTGAACACGATTCAGGGGAGAGCACGTATAATCTCACGCCTCCTGTGGAAGTAGTAGAACTGAAAGCACCTGAATCCGATACTTTTCAGGTTAGCAGATATTTCAGTTGTGTAATCTAGTAATACATTAATACGTTATACATTTTATCACAATGAATTAATCGATTACTGACTGCTTGATATTGTTTGTATTTTGACTGTTAAGCAGAGGAGGAATGTGCCAGAGCCAGTGAAGGAAACCTCTGTTGAGATCTCAGAGCTGGAAATCATCGCTGTGGCCTCAGTCTCAACAACCCCCACCCCATCGCTGGAAGAGGACGAAGACGATGAGTTTGATGATGTCAGTGATGAGTTTTCGTTCTACAAATTCAGCATCCTTAACTTCCAGAGCAACCACAGCCACACGCACTTCAACCAGAGAATCAGGCAGCCTCTTTTGCCCCACGATGACGAGGGCGACATACTGGTGAGTGGACAGAGAGGAAAGATAGGCATCTCTCTTACTGCCAACTGCAAATGTATTGAACTTTTGCCAAAGCTCAATCCCAATTTCTCCTCTCATTTGTCCTCCAGGCATGTCGGACTGTATGGTGGATTATACTGCGTTTTATGGGGGACCTGCCGGAACCAAAATCTATGGACGCGATGTCTCAAGCATCCAGCACCATCTCGCGTAACCTGCCTCAAAGGCAGGGCAGGAGGTTGAGCAGCCTGGTGGGACTGGATCAGGTAACATATTTTCTGCTGCTGTATATAAAATCAACTTCAGTGTCAAACATCAGTCATCAGTCTAACCTCTAATTATTATGTGTTTTTTTTTTAATAGAAAATACTGAGGAAGCACAAGAAAAAGTTTGGAGGTGGAAACAGAAAAGCTTCTGTAATTCTTGAGGAGGTCAGCACTAATTGTGCTATGATATTCATCACTCAATCATTATTTTTGTGTTGGCTCATTATGTTCGCTGGGTGCTAAATTGTTCTGTTTGTTGTCATCGTTACCAGCCAGAGAACTTTACAGAGGACGAGGACATTTTGGTTGGAGAGGGTCCGACACTGGATCGGCCACTTACATCCGTGGAAAAACTACACATTATCATCGGATACGCTCTATCGAGACGAGACATAAGGTAAAGATGGTATCACTTTTCATATTAAAAACAAATATAGATACATAGATATAATATACAATGGAGATACAATGTGCAGCCTTATAACATCAGAATTATGTTATTCCAGCCTGTTTCTTTACTTACATTTCAACTACCTTGTGAACTCCTAGAGGTTCTCTTGAATCTTGTTGCACTAATTGTTCAGTTCTTATCTGCCTTGTTTATCACAGTTTTTTTCATGTTTCTCTGCCTGTGCAGGGATGAGATTTACTGCCAGATCTGTAAGCAGCTGGTGAACAATAAGAACAAGAGGAGCCGTATGCAAGGCTGGACCCTTCTTTCCATCTGTCTTGGGATCTTTCCCCCAACAGAGCTCTTCGTGAAGGTCAGTCTGCCACAAGTCATTCAGTAATGCAGCAGCTTGTAATCAAAATACTTTTTTTCTGTTTACCTTTTCCTGTTTATTGCCTGGTGTCATTTTAAAGAAGAATATATACAGTATATAACAAAAAACAAAACTCTTTCAAAGGGTATCCCTTCTCTAGTAGGATAATACACACAATTACATCTCCTAGAAGTTCACGCCTGCACACTGTGTTGACACAATCAAAGTAGTAAGATAAGATCAGATCAAAAGCACTGGATCGTAAACTGTAGATAAAGAGTTAAATCACTACCATCCTCAGATGACTGAATAAAAATGCTATAAAAGCTAAAGTTGAATATTGAAATAATGGTTCAAGGTTCTTTATTGGTCATGTGCACCACAATAACAGACGTAGTGGTTAAGCAAAATCTGAATCTAATACAAAAATGAAGAAATATAATTATATAGTCAATTTAGGTAGTCAGGATTGCAAATCTAAAAAGGAATGTAGTAATGAATATATGCATAATGAGAAGTAAATATATATATATATATATATATATATATATATATATATATATATATATATATATATATATATATATAAAGTAAAGTGTATGGAGATAAAGTGATACTCTTGATGGTGCACCGAAAAAGTGGACAGCTTTATTCACTGTACTGTATATCCTTATCGTCCTCTGCAACCTGAAATTTCTGTATGTTTAATGCAACAGTCAAATATCCTGGGTCTGCTCAGAAAGTTTACTTTGCTACAATTTTCATTCACCCTGTTCTATTCTACTCTGTTCGACAGTATTTGGAGAATTTTGTCCGCAGGGAGCCAAGTGGTTATGGAGAATACTGTACTCAGCGCCTACGTCGTATAATAGCCAACGGAGAAAGAAAAGAGTTGCCCTGTTGGCTCGAGCAACAGGTAGAAACACTGAATCTCATTTTTATTGTGTAGTTGTGGTGACCTTTTGTTCTTGGCAAGGTGTATTGTTGGAAACAAAAGAGCCTCGCATCAATCGGCTATGAAATTTCCAAGTTATTGGATGATTCTTTTGAATTTCAATCCAGTCTCATCTAACTACTGACAGGCTGCCAAATCTAAGGAGCCCATAGATGTGTCTGTCAATCTACTGGACGGCCGCACTATCAGTGTACATCTGGACTCGGCTTCCACCTCTGCTGAAGTCTGTCAAGCTGTGGCTGACAAGATTGATCTTCGAGACATATATGGATTCTCCCTGTACATCAGTCTCTATGAAAAGGTATGCTTTACTTCCTTGTCTCTTGTCTTGTCATATTCATTCAGACCTTACCCACCAATCCAGTTTCTGAATGTTTAATCACTGCTAAATTCCAGTACAAAGATTGTACAGGAACCATACTCACTCGTCTTTTGTCTCCAGATGTGGTCTCTGGGCAGCTGTGGGAAGCATGTGTTGGACGCAGTGTCTCAGTGCGAGCAGGAGATGAGGAGGCAGGGCAAGGAGGAGAAGGACGCCCCCTGGCAGCTCTCCATCCGCAAGGAACTGTTCACACCCTGGCATGACTGCTCAGTTGACCCAATCAGCACGGATCTAATCTACAGACAGGTCATCAAGGGAATTAAGTCTGGAGAGTACATCAGTGACAAGGTGAGGCTCACGAGCGAGAGGACTTTGTTTACTTTTAAATATTCATTATTCATTCATTCCTGATGTGAAGTTAAGAGACAAATGTGACAAGGTTTGTCTGTCACGTGGCTTTTTTCTGTCATAGATGTTAATTTAATATTGAAAAAGGGCAAAAGTTGTTCTCCTTAGTCCTTAGTGATATTTTAGTCATCACTTTTCCTATTGCTGCAGCATGTTAAATGATATCAATGTGCAATACAAAATAAGCAACAACAAAAAAATAATCCACTTGTGTAAACTGTATCCAATAAAAAATGTATTGCATTTCTCAGGAGGATGATTACGTTCAGCTGGCAGCAAAGCACTATTACATCCAGTTTGGCTCTGCATACAACAAAGACAACGTCCAAAAGGTGGTTGAGGAGTGCATCCCCACCACACTTATTGAGAACAAATCTATGACAAAGTGGATCCAACTCATCAGCGAAGCACACTTACAGGTAAAGTACATGCAGTCAAACAAAAGAAGATTCTTTTTATTTTTTTATTTTGAGTTTATTTCCTTATCACATGGGCACAATAAAGGTGAGTCACCTCAGGATAATTCTTACATCCTGATCCTACAGGGTCCCTATGTCAACGGAAGGCAGAAAACAGACAGCGTAAAAGGAGAACTGGTCAACAGCGCCCAACACATATGGCCTTTGGACTTCTCTAAGTTTTATGAAGCTACAATGATGTCAGGTCAGTCAATATACAGCTGATATTGCACACATTATTTAACATGCAATATAACAACACCCAGGGAGGTCATGATATAATTCCATATGTATTTGTGCCTTTGGATTTATTGTTTATATAAAAAAAAATCATCATAAGGGAGAAATAACATATTCCTACTGCAACTGGGCTTATTGCGGATGCCAGTCACCATTTAATGTAATTAATGTGTGAAATATTAATGATGTCACACACTTTGCTATATTCCTGTAAATTACTCATTCATAATATTCCCCCATATTGCTGAGCATCTCCACTGAACTGCAATTTGACAAATGGCAAATGACTTACAATCCTGCTTCTGGAACATTTGCTTTAACATATCTGCCCACAGGACCTCCTTTGCCTAAAAGCAGGTTTGTTGTGGCTGTAAACTGGAATGGCATCTTCTTCATGGATGGAAGAGACAAGAGACTCCTTGAGCTTTCCTACCTAGAGGTAAAGGACATGCACAGGATCAGGTAAGGATAAAAAAATGTATTTCTTCCAATATGATCATTTGTTTTAATTTACTCCATTGCAAACCATTGTAACTGAGTGTAAACAAAAGCATCAAACAAATACAACTGATCTTTATAACCTGTCTAGTGACAGTGCTCAGTCAGTAAGTTTGACCACAGTCAAAGGAGAGTTTGTGCTGAAGTCTGGGGAAGCTGTGGACATGGCTGCAGTTATAGAGAAAAACCTGGAAGGGCTGAGACAGCGCTCAGTGTATGCACTGGCTCAGCATGATGCCAGTAAACCAGGTAAGAGTCTCCACCGTGTGTACAGTATTATAGTAGTGCTCAAACACAATTATAAAGACTATTCAATCCCATACATGAACAAAAGACGTATGCCTCTCTTCTACAGATGACCCCGCGTTCTTGGTTTGTAAACGAGGGGACCTGCTGTTGGTAGAGAAAGATGAAGAAGGTTCCTCTGATAACAACTTGATCAAAGCAACCAACAATCGGACCAGCGCCACCGGTGTGGTCTACAAGGATACAGTGCAGTTTCTGCCGACTCTAGAGAAGCCCACTAGCGATTTGTTGGTAAAGTTACCTTTACATGTCATACCTTTTAGTTATTTTTTTATTGCAGCATGAATATATTTCAGCATGATTAAACACAAACTCTATACAAAAAGGACATTAGAATATAAGTCAATATAAAGAATTTTAAGGCCAGACACAGCAGGCAAAAACACTGTTTATTCATGCAGTGGTCAGTTTTGAGATTTGTGGCTATTTCGCTTCCATAGCATGTCTTCTTTCAGACTAGTGGTAAGAAAACAACCAAAATACACATGTAGGTGTTTATTTTACTACACTTTTTTTTTAAATGCATATCTTCAAAGGCTGTTTTCTCAAAATGAGTTTTTCTCATACTCTGAGCCAGAAATCTCCACTTCAGCAGCACTTACATACACCAAACTTTCCAGTTTCATTACTATCTATATTCTTATGATCATCCATAGCCGGATTTCTACATGTTAAACCTTAAACATTTAAAATAGATTTTTTTTGTTTTGTTTGCTGTTGACAGTATTTTTTTTATTTATGGAGTGATAAAATTATATATCCAAAATTCCTCCTGTAGAAACCTTTGACTCTATAAATACACTTGTTGTTAGTATTTACATAATATAACAATGTGTCAAAAACTAAAGAGGCTAATATGCAAATTTACAACAATAGACACCGTGTGCATAAGCAGTAATTTACTTTATTCAAGTCTACATGCACTGTACATGTACAGACATGAAAGTCTTGCATAGTGAGCTTTCAGGTGTATGTATGCAGCAATGTTTCCATGAGTATGGTGGTTCATATGAGCACCTTCTTGTGGTGTAACTAATGAACTGCTTCTGATCCATCAGGAACTGATCAGCCCAGGCCAAAGGAGACTTTCAGTGGCACAAAACGCCCCTCAAAGGGACGAAACAGTGGCTCCTGTCTCTTTAAAAGAGTTTGCACTTGAGAACTTCAGGTATTGATATCATATGTCCCTTTTTAATTTGGTACTTTTCAAATCTTCATCTAACAATAAGTCAGACATCATAACAACTTTTTTAAACGTTTGCATGAGTGCCAGTTTTTAGGTATTGCAAAGACCAAAAAAAACCCAGCAAACAGGACTATTTCAGTGATGTGCTCACACTGTTTCCTCCCTGTTGCAGGACTGCAGGTCCTGTCGGTCGACATGGTGCGTCCAAAGGGGTCAGCAGGGAGAGGCTGTGGGCTAGTTCAAGAGAACCTATCAAACAGCCGCTGATGAGGACCCTGGTCCGCAACTCTGACCTCAGCAACCTGGCCTGCAACGCTTTCACTGATATCCTTGAAACTAATGTTGCCCTGTTGCGGATGAGGTAAGGTTTGGACGCTGTTCCACTCACATCCCTGTTTCAGGAACAGCTGTAACATTAGAGAATGTTGAAATACTTTACTTTTTTAATTTTAAACCTGGTTCAGGGGATTTTACAAATTGTATTCTGTTGCTTTCTGTAATGAATTTTACCAGTTCCATTACATTTAGATGAATGTGGAGAAAATGGGCTTTAAATTAAAAAAACATCAGATAATAATATGTTTTTGTATGTGATACAGACCCTAGTCTAGTTTAATTTGTGTCCATGTAAATCCTTAACCTTGGCTGCTACCTATCCTGAAGTACATGGGCGACTACCCCATCAAACACGCTCGCAGTCCTTTAGAGCTGACTGACCAGATCTTCGGTCCAGCCACCCAGCATGAAGCTCTGCAGGACGAGATCTACTGCCAAATTATGAGACAGATGACCAACAACAACAACAGGTGCTCCCTCAGTGTTTACTTCTGTATGTTAAAGCATTCACACCTAATCGAGAGCCAACATGTCCAATCCTCTATGATTTTTTTGCCCTTTTCTTGCTCTTGCTCTCCCTTACTCTCAGGTTGAGTGTGGAGCGTGGGTGGCAGCTCATGTGGCTGTGTACAGGCTTGTTCCCGCCCAGTCTGCATTTAATGAGACACGCTCAGAGCTTCCTGGAGTCGCGGCGCAGAGACCAGCTGGCACCTGAATGTCTGCAAAGGCTGCATGCGATGCGCAGGTCAGACTGGAGTTTGAAACAGAAATGAGAAATAAAAGATCACATGTAACGAGATAAGAACAACATCCTGTACAAAGTCTTGGTTACTGGTAGTTAGGTCAAGAATGCAGAATGTATAAATCATGACTGATTTGAAAAAATGGTTGTCCTAATTAGGTAATAATAATGCTTTTAAACTGACAGTAAATTGTTATAAAATTTATATTTTAGTCATTGTTGAATTTATATTATTTTAAAGGGGTACACAAGTGACAGGTTAATAATGAATAGTAGAAATTGATTAAGCAGATACCGAGATATTCTTACTTTTACTCCCTAGTGTGGGTCAAGCTGCAAAAATGCTGGATCCTACAATTAGCATAATGCAACTTGGCTGTGTCTTTCAGGGTTATATTTTAAAACCACAAGATATTATACAGATGTTTTCACAAGTTGAGTTGTACTTCTTATGACGAGTAAACTACACTTTACGTGTAAAATTGGTGGAGTGCCCCTTTAAGTTGAAAATTCTTGCAAAGCTCAATAATTAGAGCAATTTTCCACCTAGTACTGCTATGATTTAAATCATTATGGCAATTGTTTTCTTCCATAGAAATACAAAAGAAAGTGGTTGTTAAGGGGTCAACGAGATTTACTGAAAATGGAGTGTGCAGATGGAAATGTGTTGTCTACATCATTTATTTACTCCTGTCAGTTCATTAGTCATAATAAGTAATATGAATCATCAGTCCACATAAGCAAATCACAAACACATTCACCAACAAAATGGAAAATATGACTCAGCTATGTTATTGTTGCATGGTTCATTTGAAATATACTGTCTATGTATGTTTGTGTGTGTGTTCAATACATTTATCTGAGTTCTTTGTACCCGCAGTAAGGAGCCCAGGATGCTTCCCTCCCATTCGGCAGAAGTGGACGCCATCCAACAGAACAGCACCCAGATCTTCCATAAAGTCCATTTCCCAAATGACACAAGTGATGTAAGACACAACACTCCAAACACTGAGATGAGCTGTCCATTAGTGTGCACTTTATCAATTGATCAGGACATTGATATTAACTGACATCCAGTGACGGACTGGCCATCTGGAATTTGGGCAAATGCCAGAAGGGCCGCCCCCTATGGGCCACTACTGATAATATGTCTTTGGTTCATTTTGATAAGTTATTTTATGCATGCAGCCAAAAATATTTCTAGATTGTACTGCGGCGAGGTGCGTGTAAAGAGTCACTCAGACAGAGTTACTAATTTCCAAGCTAGGTTATTGACACAAATAGGGCCGGTGTGTTGCAAATGCCAGGGCCGTTTTTTGATCCCAGTCCGTCACTCTTCTTTCTGTTCACTAATGAAAGGAAGTTGGAACTCACCTCTATTTCTGTCAGTTCTTGGTTATTCTAGTATTATTGGTATCCATCCTTCATAAGGAAACACACGAGCAAAGAACTTTTCCCCTACAACTTCCAACTTAATTCAGATATCAGTGAAAGTTCCTATACTTACTGTTATGGCTTTTGTGCAGATATTGGAGGTGAAATCGACGACCACAATCAAAGACCTGTGCTGCAGTATTGCCTATAAGCTCAAACTGAACTCAGCTGACGGATATGGCCTGTACCTAAAAACCGCAAACAAGGTGGGGTTTGGTAATATTCCATAGCCATTTATTACATTGTAATTGGACCGAAAAGATGAAGATTTAATTAGATATATTGATTCCTATATAGCTTAGGGGGGCATGTGTGTGGTTTGGTTTACATTGATAATATGACTTATTTTGATGTAAAAACATTGAGACAATGAGGTCATAATTTTGTTTTTACAAATTCTGACTGGAATAACCAAGGTCATACTTTTACCCTGTTCAACATATTGATGTTATTCTGTTTTTAATTATAGGTCACAAGCTTGGAGGAGCAGAAGTATTTTTTTGACAGTTTAAGGCAGACTTCAGAGATTCCTAAGAAAGGAAAAAGAGCGAAGGAAGGTAATGTCTCATACTGACAACTTCAGGTTTGATAGTCAGTGATTCTCCATATTTATAATTGGGCTTTTGTTTCCCAGGCAACCAGGCCAACGTTCCCTACCTGGTGATCTTTAAGAGGAAGCTCTGGTTCAACGTGAGCCCGGGGAAAGACCTGGTTGCAGACCTCACTTTCCATTTCCCACAGGTATTCAATTGAAACACACTCTTCATTCTGCTGGCTTTTACTCTTTCTCAACACGCAGAATTGTCATGACACATGACCTCTTTTTTGCCTCCATATAGGAGCTGCCTAGGTACTTGCGTGGATACCACAATTGCTCCAAAGAGGAGATGATTAACCTGGGTGGGCTGCTCTTCAGAGCCAAAGTAGATTCAGACAGGTCGCAGTTTGTCATGATCCCCAGAATGCTGAAGGAGTTGGTTCCTGCTGACCAGTTAAAAATCATGTCCCCTGAAGAATGGAAGAAGGTAAAGGAAGGAATGTACAGAGGCAGGGCAGAGATGTATGACATGTTAATTCCTCATCTAAAAAAAAAAGGATCTTACCAGGAGAGAGCTAACTTACAGTATATGAGTGCGTCCAGGGTGAGGGATGTCCACTGAGTAGTTCTCTCTTTGCTTTTTGTTCTACTTGCAGCACATCATCTCTGCCTACAACAAGCAGAGTGGCATGACTTTGCAGGAGGCCAAAGTTGCCTTCTTGAAAGGCATTTCGGGCTGGCCAACCTTCGGCTGTGCCTTCTTTGAAGTTAAAGTGAGTCGCCAGAATTAAGTGACAGCAAAGTTGTCAGACTACAATTTGAGAAAAGTGTTTATAACATTATGATTTCATTTGCATTTGACTTTGCAGCAAACGTGTGAATCTAGCTACCCAAATACAGTTTTGATCGCCATCAGCAAGCAAGGTGTCAGCTTATCAGACCCAAATACAAAGGTAAGTCTTAAATGATGTTTATTGATATGTATCCATCTTGTCATTTTGTGTGGTAGTATTTTATTTCACTGTATTTCGCAGTTTGTGATATTTTTGTGCTAACCTAGTTGGGTTTGTCTTTGTTGGTAACAACCCATCACATCTTAATGTATCTTAATCATACTGTAATCCTTTTAGGAGCTGCTGGTCATGCACCCGTTCAGCCGCATCACAGAGTACCAAAGCGAAGACGGCTACTTCGAGATGACCATCGGCACCCTGGTGAGGGGCAACATCTTTGTCTGTGAAACCTCTCAGGTGAGCGGTTGGGTTTTTTTTAATTAAATTTCATAATGTCCACATTTTTCTTACATAACAAGCCATGACACGTTATTCTATAATTTAGTCTGTCCATGAGAAGTGATTTTGAAATGAAACACTTTCTGACAAAGACTTCCATGTCCTACCTTTTCAGGCCGACACAATGGAGGACCTTCTTAGATCCTACATCACCATGTACGAGAGGCAGACGCAGGCCTTTCGAACAAGGAATACCATGTTTTCCTGAAGCTTTAAGGGCAAAAGAATAGACTGAGCCGCTGTGATTTATATACATTCTTGATCAATATACTGTATGTATTTGTGTACTTTAAATGGCACAGTGTCCCAAATACAGATTGCTTCTACTAAATAAGATAGAGATATTAAAATGTAAAGTGTCATATTGTCATTTTCTTTTGTCTTGACTGCAATTCCTAACGTTTTGTAAATTTAGTGGTATCAACTTTTTACATGTCCATCATTGAGTAATTTATCTTAAGATATTTAACAGTGATTTATCAATAACTATTGCAGTTACAGAGGAGCAAACTTCATTTAGCTACAGTAGATTAAGTTAATTTGATGTTTTCATATCTTTTACTGCACAGAATTACCTCTATTTTCACAAATACTGGTTTGTATTACACATTTAAAGTTTCATCAATCTTTCATTGTTTTCATTCTTTAGTCCTATTTGTTCCTCTTTTTTTCTTTGCAATGATGCCCCCCATTTATGATTTTATTAAGAGACATGAAATGCATGTTAACAGACCATTATACTTTGTTATTTTATGGACATACAGTTTTCTGCACACTGTACACATGCAGCCTAAAAGATATTAGATATTATATCAAATTTGTGTTGAAAGAAACACTCAAACTGATCAAAGAAGCCTGGGCCTAAAAGTTGCCAGTGGGAAACGGGGGCTAACAGAATGTACATTGCAGCAAGCAGCAACATCATTCTAGAATTTTAACATCAGTTACGTGTCCAACTGACACTTGACCGAGGTAGAAGTGCAGTGTGAATCGTATAGCCCAGCTTAGGTTAACCCTGGGCTGAGAGAATGCTGTGTGAAAATGGCTATTAATGTATCTTGTGTTTATCTTATGGTCCTCAAAAGTCCTCATTTTTAAATAATGTACATATTTCCATACAAAAAATAATGGGGCCTGTGCTGTATATTTGGTGTCTACACAATATATTATTTACTAAAATGCAATGAGCACAAATTGTGATGATGACAATTAACATTAGAGGCGTGATTAACCAGTAGGCTTGTTCTTTAACACAGGTTGTTTCTCTAATCTGTACTGTTGGGCCGTGAATGTTAGGTAACTGGAATGGGATATGTGTGTGTACTGGGACTGAATTTGCCATTGAATGGGGAGTTTGTTACAGTCCCAGCAATACGGTTTGTGCCAAATTAAATGTGCCTATTGTAATGGAGTGTTTTCCTCTCCAGCTATTTTGTTCAGGAAAATGGAGCAGCCAACAGCACAAAAAAATGAGCCATGTCCCCTATGGAGTAGTTTTCACAGCTGACATTTACCATGATACACAGGTGTAATTAACAATAATTATGGCTGCATTCAATTCTGATGGGCCACTTCCAGGTTCAAAGGCTCTGATTCTGTGCATACTTGCAGGGCTTACTTGGACAACTAAATGAAATGAAGTAATGAATGTGATTTGTTGCAACTGGACTTTGATTGCTATGACAGGTCAAAGTATTTGCTGTGAAGGCCTATTATGGGAGTTTACAGGGGGTATCAAAGTACTACAAATACTGAATAATATTGAGCATTTTTAGTATGAAACATATAGGTAATGTTTCCTGATGGATATTGTGAGAGTTACAATTTATCAGATACTATATCCTTTTTTTCCCTTTTGAAGAAGACCTAAAGAGAGAGCAGTTATACATGTCACTAAAGAGAACTTGTTGATATCATCTGAACTGTGTTAGCTGAGGTCGGTAAAAAAATGTCTTAATGCTTTAATTATACTTATCAATTTTTTGATTATAATCTAAATTCACCAAATTTCAATTACCTCAATAATTTATACCACCCATTACAATAAGAGGAAAACATGGCTATTATAAAATGTATAAAGCATGCATAAATGTTGAGAAAAGCATATCTTTTTCTTAAAAATACAGAACTGTTGACTTTAGTGCACCATGTGCAAAAATGGCAAGATTATTTTCTGACACCTGCGAAATACAGTTGAAACAATTTCAACAGAAAACATGGTTTCAGTTTTAGTATTTCATTTCTGAAGCTTGAAGAGTTAGAGTATTCTTAATTGAATGCTGATTTTTTTAAATGCTTATTACAAAAAGCTGTGTTTAGACAGTTATGAAATACCATACCTTGTGTAAATGTACAACTACTTATTTTTCACTTTGTATTTTCAAACTTGTATTATTATTTGAAGGGCTATCATTGTTGTAGGCCAGTTGTGTCTTATACACAAGCTGGAGGCAGTTTTCAAAATGTCAGACAACACTCACAGTTTTCCATTAGAAATTTGAAACTCCTGGAATGTCCTTACTGCTGCTTGAATATCAGTCACCTGTCCCCCTTTTACTCATAACACAACTCTAATTTCATTCTTGAAATTACATCACTCTGTATGTGTGTGTGTTGTGTATCGCGTAGTAGTGTAATTTAGACTGCTTATACAACCCTCCTCATTGCCTGTCAAGACTATTGCTCTGTTACCATGGAAACCATGTGACCAAAAATTCAGGTTACCATGGGCAGGTGCATATGAGGTGCAGTATTATGGTTTATGCCTCAGTCTATTTCATGATGCAATGTGACTGTAAGTGGAGCAGGTACTTGCAGTGCACTTACTATCATTTAAATACTTCATCTGAACCAATGCAATGACCTTAGAATTTACTTTTCAAATAGGCTATTGTAGGTTACACATTTTGTCTGTATCAGGGAAGACACACATTCATTTGCCAACTCTCATCTCACAGTTTGGGTTACAGTAAATGTATTTTCATGCTAAAGAAATGTATTGTTATCAAAATAAATTAGTCAGGAGTGTAATAATAAGATGTAGGCCGAAGAGTTAAAGAGTCTGTGTGTGTGTGTGTGTGTGTGTGTGTGTGTGTGTGTGTGTGTGTGTGTGTGTGTGTGTGTGTGTGTGTGTGTGTGTGTTTGTATGCTACCCTACAAGAAGGCAAAGGCATTTTGATGCACTGCACCAAATTCGGAACAAAAGACCTTATAGCCCAGACCACATCACTATCCTCCCACCTGCACCCCCCCTACACACACACACACACACACACCCGCAACTTGCACATCTACTCACTCATTCACACGTGTATGTATGCATTGCATATACATTTACATTACATATTATAATCTCTCTCTATATATATATATATATATATATATATAAAAAATCCATATATATATATATAAAATCCATATATATATAAAGTGTGTGTGTGTGAGTGAGTGAGTGAGTGAGTGAGTGAGTGAGTGAGTGAGTGAGTGAGTGAGTGAGTGAGTGCGCGCGCGCATATGCTGTGTGTATGCATGCGCGCGCATGTTTTCCTGTTTTCTGTCTTCTCCTCAAGCAGACAAGAACTTTCGGCCATTTTTTGTGTGTTTGTTGTTTTCACCAAAACAAGAGGCTGTTCTCAGGTCGACGACGAGACGTGCCAAACAGTCAACCTATGGCTAGTTTGAAGGAGGCTAAAATGATCCCAGATCAGTGTCTGTTTCTGTGTCATGCCATCCCCCATCGCGCTGCTAGGTGCGCGCCAACCTCGCGATAGCCTCGCCTACTAGAATCAAAGCTCCGTTCGCGAACTGGATGCTGACAGGCGCGCGGGGCGGTCATCATGCAAAGGTTACATTGGATCCGTTTCAGCGAGTCTCTAAAGAAGCCGCTCCTCCGCAGGACCCGCACGGGTCACAAAATGCGAGACGTCTAGCAACACAAAAACGCAAGGACTCAACGTTTCCTGGCCTGTTTGGCTACAGCAGGTGTCATCGATGGACGCAAGTTTGGGATTTCCACGAACGGCAGTGTGTACGCTGGCTCCACTCGGCGGTAAAGTGGCTTCATGAGTGTCCAAAGTAACAGTGGAAGTGGTGGTGGAAGTTTGGAGGCGACGCCATCTTGGTCGCAGCTCTCCTCGTCCCCAACGATTTCTCAACAACATATAACGGCGACCGCAAAGAGCAAGGAAGGTATATTAGCTCGCCAAGTGTACGACTGACTCGTATTCTCCTTAAAGTGTGTCCTTTCCAGGAGAAGTGGATTATTTTGGCCGTGTCGAGCTAACGTTTGTTGAAGTAAAAATGGATGTCAAGTTCACTGATGCCGTGAATTGGAAGCCAAACGTCAGCTGTCAGATCAGTTGATGGCCAGTCTAAGTAGCAGCAAGCTATCATGTTTGCACAAAGGAAGCGCTAGCTTGTTTTGTATGTAGCTAAGCTTACATGATGTCTTGTTACTCGTAGCTGTTGATGCGATAACAGTGTTTTGGTAGCAGTTTGCAAATGCCCCATATCAACAGCATCTAGTTGGATATTAAACAACGTAGCTATGCATGCATCCAATTAATGCATTGCAATGCATGCTCCCACTGCTATAAACTTGAGAGCAGGCCATGGATTTTACCCTTTCGGCCAGTTTGGATGCATCTGTTTTTCGACATGTGTTTGAGACTTTATATTGCTCTTTATATCACTCGATATTGCTGAATGTGATGTGACAAAACAAAACAGTGATCACAAGTGGGAGCAATTAGTTATACTCTTCCAGCTAAGTGTAATAATTACAGGACATGATATGTTCTAAAACTATTTAGACAGCTATGATGTGAATAAGTTAGTAAGAACGACCATAAATGCGTTATAATTACTGTACAGAGATAATCGTTTAATAATTAATTTTCAACCATAGACATCTAACGTGAAATACTAATTTACTAACATACAAAATAATGCTGTAATATGAAGCTATAGCCATATGGATTCATTAAGCTCTCCCCTGTCCTTAGATAACCTCACACAGGCCTTGTTGTGTGCTCTGCTTTCTGTTTCACTGCTCAGGGGCTTCATAATGGCTATTATGCCTTTTATGGCTTGCTCCTGTGCCAGAAGCTATGTAAAGATGACAGCCAGGAAATGTCCAATAAGGAAACAAACACTTTCAGCAGTAGTCAGTGGGGAGCGGAGGACCAGTGAGTCTCTCCCTGGAAACCAGTTGTCAGAGAACAAGGCCCAGTCAGGCAGCATATATGTTTAGGCCACTGCTTGTGTGAGAATCATTTCATGAATATTGTGGTTCAGATTTATGGCTTGGTCTACCACTCTGACATCTGCAAATCTGATTATATTGTGAGGAAATGTAAATGTAACACTAGGCAAAAGGCAGTTTGGCCTGTTAAACAAAAGCTGTGTCTTGTCTCAACAGCATTAGTAACATTGATGCACGTGTGTAGCTTTTGAATTAGCGACATTACAGCTGAAAGGCCCAAATGTATTCCTCATTGCTTGTGCAGCTTGTAGAAAGATGTGACTTTGCAAGAAAACTTCCAGTGTCCTTATCTCAGCTGGTGTTGTGCTCTATCTACAAGGCTTCTGAGGAATTGGGATCCCTAAATATCACAGACTAGTTTAGCAATGTGCAATGAGGCCGTTGTGACGGTCTAACTTGAGAGAAAATAGAAGGACTCGACCGGTTGAAGGTTTTTGTGCTGACAAACTGGGCGACTCGCTCAGGCCGGCCTCGACTCTTCTCCCTCCTGACTTCCCAGTGGGAGAATGACCTTCCTGCTTAAGTTAGAAATGCAGTGTCACTCATCTGCAGTATCTTCCATTGTAGCATGAAAGTGCATCTTTTAAAGAGCTACCTCTACTGCCCAGCTGACTGAATCAAATCCATTTTTCTATTTTTATCCTGTAATCACTCTAATTTTCTCTAATCCTCCCCCAGATACTGTCTTCTATTCCTTCTCTTTGCTCATTTTTATTCCTTTTTTGTAATTTGGTCACAGAGAAAATGTTCAGGGCTCAATAGCTCTGATTCCTTGTACGTGTCACTGCCGTTTTGCTCGTAATGACAATAATGAAAGCAGCTAACCTTACTCTGTTGATCCCCTTATGTCAGGCCCCATGGAGGAGCTGCACAGCCTGGACCCCAGGAGACAGGAGCTGCTGGAGGCCAGGTTCACAGGAGCTGTCACTGGCAACACAGGAGGCAGCACTGGGAGCACCAGTGGAGGTGCTAAGGTAACCGCAATACAGAAAAACTGAAGTCTGCTGCGGTTGTAGTCACAATGTTTGCTCACAAGACAACACTTTTTTTGAGACTACTCAAAAAATTGGCTGCATTGTATAGATGTCAGAAACACCAAATCTCCAATCTCAAGTTCTAATATCAATAGAAGCGACAACCAGTGCTCTCAGCAGAAAGAATGGCGTACACAAGTTGTAGCAGTCTTGAGGCTTGTGTTCAGTGACTATCTTTAGTGACTAACTCCACCATGATAGTTTCTAGGCTCTCAGAAAGTACTACTTCAGCAACGGGGGATTTTTGGAGACAGGAAATAAAAACCACACCCAGGTTTCCATGGTGGAAAAGCAGGTAAAAGTTCCTATTTTCCTTAAAAATGATGCAGCGTTCCTGGAAATGGGCATGTGGTGGAAAAGAGCCAAGTGACACACCTAACAACTGAAGATCTGGATTCCTATCAGACGTGTCAGACTGCACCCAGGCTGTGTTTCACTGTTTACATTTCATCAGGTTGCAAAACTTTGATAGCACCACACACCTGTGGAGACTGTTTTCATATTGTATGTGTTCACTTATTTGCTTGAATTCTCACTCTGTGCAGGGTCTGGCCAATGAGTCCTCTAACCACAGCTATGGCAGTCTGGGCTCATCTAGCGACAAGGAGTCAGAGGTAAGACACACACAGACATAGTCATTTTTGCAGTGGGCATGGGTGACTGTTAATTTATTTTGAGAAGACCGAACAAATTAAATTGAAATTAAATATTACTTACTTTATTACACAGATATCAAAAATAAAGCCTGGTTAGACACAGTTGCGTGTTCTCAGTACATCCATGGTCTGCCCAATAGGGATGCCATACTGAGGTCATTTTCCCACCGGTAAATAAACTTGCTTCCGCTGCGTAGCTGTTGTTCTGTGGCGCATTCTGGCTGCGAGATGGCCGCCGGAGTTTACAGTTTACAGATTGCCTCATTAATGTTATCAGGCTCCCCATTAGCATTGGGTTTAAATCCAAAATCTTGCCGAATAGCCGATTTTGGTTTTTGCTTTGACAAAAAAAAAAATCCTTCTTCATTGTCTTGTCAGTATACTCTCCTTACTCGCTACATGACTCCTGTTACTCTGTGCTGTGACTCTGCTGCTGCCACTATACGGAGCAGTAATATTGACAACAGGCTTAGGTTTAGTTTATTTTTTATTTTTTCTGATGAACGTGGGCGCTGACACTACATGGGTTTTAGTTCTATAAAAACAAAACAACGGTGGGGGTGGTGGGCGAATAATGTAATCGCTGTATGCTCAACCACCGTGTAACACTGGAAACATCTACTACCGCGGCAAGCCTGCTGCCTACTTGTCTTTCTCTCTCCCACTACCTCCACCTCTCCTTCTCTTTTTTTCCTGAGAACTCTGATTTGAAAAGAGGGAGCTCCCCTGCCTACTCAGTATGTACTCTTTCTTCCTGCTGAACACCACCACTCAAACCAGCTTTGTTAGGTAAAACACAAGGGATTTATGCCTCTTCTTTCTCTTATTTCATATCGATTCACAGACCCCGGAGAAGAAGCACTCTGAATCGTCCAGAGGGAGGAAAAGGAAAGCTGAAACTTATTCAGAGAGTAGTCAAGGTATGACTGACACCTGCGAGAAATCCGTATACTGTAGGCATCTATGCATTTCTGCATTCAATCTTTGTTCAATGTTCTATGCAGGGAAGACTTCCACACGTGGGCCCAAGATCAGCGACTACTTTGACGTGAGTATTACAGCAACTCCCGTCATTCCCAAAATGGTATGATCCTTATTATTTTTTAACCAGATGTTTAAGTTTGCCCATGTTCTCTGCAAAGTTCCAGGGTGGAAATGGTTCCAGTCCAGTCAGGGGCCTCCCATCGACTCGTCGCTCTCCACAGAACTCACACTCTGCCCCAGGCTCGATCGTGAGTATTTCACAAACAGTTGAATGCTTTACACAAGTATTATTGATGGGTTATTTGCAAATGAGGGGGATGTGAGTCTCTGTGTGTTATTACAATATTTAAAAAATACCACTTAGGTCCGGCAGAATAGCTCCTCTCCTACAAGTCTGTGTTTTGGGGAACACAATCCTAAAGCTTCCTCTAGCAAGTGTGTCCAGGTAATGTGACGCATACATGAAACACTCACATGACAGGCATCATTGTACATTTATTGATATACCTCTGACTGGTACCTCTCTGTCTGAATCTTTTAGACAGAGTTAACAGGCCTGAAACTTGCTGCTCTGGAGAGCAACAAGAGTCTGGACCTGGAAAAAAAAGAGGGGCGAATAGATGACCTGCTCAGGGTGAGTCCAACATCCATAAACTGAGTTTTAATGGAGAGTGCATAATAGGACAACTGTCTAATGTACAGGTTATCAGGTCAGGTTTGTATTATGTTTATACCTACACAATCAAACGTAATACAGTCCCTGCTGTCTTTCCTTTACAGGCTAACTGTGACCTGCGGAGACAGATAGATGAACAGCAAAAACTCCTGGAGAAATACAAGGAGAGGCTCAATAAGTGCATCACTATGAGCAAGAAACTGCTTGTAGAGAAGGTATCTGTCTTTGCATGCATGATCCCTTTTGTGTGTTCACTGTACATTTGGTTAAAGAAAAAACAGCGGCATTGTTTTCTGGTCATTCAATAAATAAATAGTCTATATGAAATTACCACATGGCAAAGCCTCTTTTTTGTATTCTCCGTACTCCACAATAGCAAAACGGCACCTCTATGGTTCGCTCCAGCTTTGGTCCCACGTGCAAGGATCACAATGTAAAGCATCGTCCAAATGACGTAACGCAGTTTGGCCGCTGATTTTCGCTGTTGCGATAGAAACAATATAGAAAAATATATCTCATAGACATTTTTATATTCTTTTGACGATATACTGTATATTGTCATATCGCCACGTTTGTACACCTAATGTGTTGGCGACATAAAAGATTTGAAACGTGCGTACTTCCACATGCAACAGATATGGAGCAACACTTTTTCTGACAAAAGGTCCAATGTTCTCTGGTGTTTTAGCTCTGCTTTGGACAACTCCTTAGGGGAAAATTCGGTCTGCGGGTTGGTAGATATTTGCCTGTTTTCCCGAGGTCTCCACCATTTTGGGCTGGAGCGTAGAGCTGCACCAACAGTGGTGGTATTTAGTGCACAAGCAGCATTTCGCAATACAGTCAAGTGATCCGGTGATATTGAAATATTCCTGAATGGGGCTTTAATATGTATTTACCTTATAAAATGTAGCACACATTAGTCTGGGTTGAGAGAAGTTATAGGTGAGGGCTTGTCAATTTTCACATTTTGTTTTTCTAATGTCTGCCTGTTTTTGTGAGCAGAGCACCCAGGAGAAGCAGTCGTGTCGTGAGAAGAGCATGCAGGACCGTCTCCGTCTCGGTCACTTCACCACTGTCAGACACGGAGCGTCCTACACGGAGCAGTGGACAGACGGATACGCATTCCAGAACCTGATCAAGTGAGAGACGGCAAACCCATGCATAGTGTTCCATCCAGTGACGTGAATTTCAGCATATTACTTTTTAGATTTTGCATTGAGCATTGCACTCTACACTGCGTTGCAGGGTCAGAAATACAGTGGCTTTTGAGTGGATATTCTGTGCATGCTTCACTTCACAGCCAGGTGCAAAACATATGAAAGGCTGTTTATTGTCTGCTACAGCACTACCCATAAGACCCATTCCCTACGCCTCTATGTCCTCTTCTCTGTGTAGGCAACAGGAGGGCATCAACCAGCAGAGGGAAGAGATAGAGCGACAGAGGAAGCTGCTGGCCAAGAGGAAGCCTCCAAACCCTGCATCTCCCTCCCTCTCGGTGGCCTCCACCTCTGAACCCAAGCAGCGCAAAACTAAGGTGGTCAACGGCAACGACTCTGACCCTTTCCTCAAGCCTTCCTTGCCCCAACTGTAAGTACACTGAAATGGATATGAGGGATGATTGTCCCATTTCCATATTTTTGACTGTAGAACTCTTAGGAGCAATACATCCTAGGCCTCCTTTTTAGATTCACTTTTCTTCCCAATTCCTCTTCAATTGGAGGCTCAAATAAATCCTTGCAAGATGACTTTGAGTTGAATAATCATCATTCCTGTAGCCCAAAATGAATGTCCCCAATGAAGTGTTTTTTTGAGATTTCTTTTCTGTCCAGAGATTTTGAGTTGTGCGTATTTTGGCAGATTGACCCTCGCTGAGTACCACGAGCAGGAAGAGATCTTCAAGCTTCGCCTTGGACATCTGAAGAAGGTCAGTAGCCCAAAAGAAAATGTAATCGATAACAACATATTGTGACCATAAAGCATTGTTATCTAGTGAAATGGCCAAAAATGTACATTGAAACACTGAAACTCTAATCAAAACAATGCATAGATGGTTATGCATTCAGTTTTAAATGGCCACTGGAGTCCTAAATTGTTTGATTGTATACATGTGTATTAGGTGCATGAATCCTTACACAGGAAAAGGATCTCATATGATGTATTTATGCAGGAGGAAGCTGAGATCCAGGCGGAGCTGGAGCGGTTGGAGCGGGTGAGGAACCTCCATATCAGAGAGCTGAAGAGGATAAACAACGAGGACAGCTCGGCGTAAGTCCGTTCTAAATACAGTACCATAACATGCCAAATAGCATAATGGTTAAGACTGGGACTAAAAACCTGCCTAATAGATGCCAATTCTATTCTTTTTCCATTCTCAAGACATTTAGTTTACTTTGTCAATACAAAACATTTAAGTAACATAAATGTCTTCTGTAGTTGAAAGACATAGATGTAAGTGCAATAAAAATCATCTTTGCAAAGTGCTTGTTTAAAAGGTGACAAGAGTCAGATACAAGCAACAACCATAAAACAAACCATATTGTGCCTCCTCACACAGTTTTAAAGACCATCCGACCCTGAATGAGAGGTACCTGCTGCTGCATTTGCTGGGCAGGGGCGGCTTCAGTGAAGTCTATAAGGTACTGTCTGTGTAGTTGGAATATTTATTTTTTCCCTTTTCTGCAAAATATTGGAGACAAATGTGTGCATTTTCTTGTCACACTCAGGCTTTTGACCTGTTTGAGCAGCGATACGCAGCTGTTAAAATCCACCAACTCAACAAGAACTGGAGAGAGGAGAAAAAGGAGAACTACCACAAGTAGGTCTCATATACACAAACACTACTTAAGATACACAAAGACAAAATGTTTCCCCAGCTACACGCACACTACGTTGACATCTATTTCCTTCCAGGCATGCATGCAGGGAGTACCGGATACACAAGCAGCTGGACCATCCCAGAATAGTCAAACTATATGACTATTTCTCCCTGGATACTGACACGTGAGTCACCTTTGACCCCTGCCAGCTGCAGCCCTGCTGGGTTGACATATCCTGAGGTTGTTGATCCCCCAGCACAGGGTTAAAAACATTTTTACAGCGGTTTTGAAAAAACGTGGTGCACATCAGTAAGATTCAAACCTTCAGAAAAGGCCCTACCCAGTAAATATTCAAATAATGCACGAGTTGTTTGAATTCTGCCTGAAGGCTCCACGTCAGTGGTTGCTACAAGTAACAGCATACATCATAGGGGCGTTATCAGATTGGGAAAGAGTAAATAGTAAAAGCAATTCACACAGAAAAATGCATGATTCAGCATCAACATGCCTGTACAATGGGAGTTATTTTTTAAGGTGTATTTGTTAAAGGGTAACTACCGTTTTTTTCAACCTGGACCCTATTTTCCTATGTTTTTGTGTCTAAGTGACCGATGGGAACAACAATCTTTGACACTGGTCCAGTATTAAGCAAGATCGCTCCAGTCGGCAGCGGTGAAACAAGCTCCAGCTGTCCTGCTTGTATTTACCTTCACAAAAATGCTCGTTTTGCCACTGACAGGCTCAGATTAATATTCTAAGTGTCTGACAACATTATGAAAAGGATCCCTTCAGAGATAGACCTTTAAACCCTCTTTGAGACCTATCTGTTTAACCAGAAACAGCTCTGAAGTCACTAGCGCTAAACCCACCAGACTCCATTTAAAAAAGCAATACCTTTAGCATGTAGAGCCAGCATATGGTGGTTGAAAAAGTGGTAAGATGACCCAAAACAGCTTTTCATAGTTTTGTTTTATTTCTGTTGACTTTGAATAAAGTGTATTTTACAATGCTAAAATTACTGTAATTTACATGGGAGTCTGGTGGGTTCAGCAAACACGAAACATAAAAACAAACGGATGTTTGTATGTTTGAAAAAAGGATCTGACTCTTTAACAGAAGGGTCAACCTCCTTATAAATCCTTTCCATAATGTTGTCAGTGGCAAAACGAGCACTTTTGTGAAGGAAAATACAAGCTGGAGAATTGCCCTATTAACTTACATTGTAGCTTGTTTCACCGCTGCCAACTGCAGCGATCTTGCTTAATACTGGACCAATGTCAAAGATTGTTGTTCCTATCAGTCACTTAGACACATAAACGGGTTGAAAAAAAACACCCTTTAACTAAGCATGTGAACTTCAGTCACCTGTACCCAAAAGAGAGTATGTTGAGTACAAAGGTTGAGATATAGGCGCAACTCATATTGTACCATGTTGGTAAAGCTTTCCTTGGGGAACTGAGTAGCTCACACTCATGACTGGAAACTTAAGTCTGGCTCACTCAGTAGCAGAAAGTCCTGACTCTGACCCCTGACCTCCTGTGTGGAGGAGGGGGAAGGGAAATGTCTCCTCTTAGCCTTCAGTCCTTCCAGCTCGTAAAATAAACTGGATAAGCAGTTGATCTCTGCTTCGGGATCAATACATTGATGACAGTGTTGTTACTGTTGACCTCAATTTGTTCACATTCAGTTGTCAAATTAGATGTTTTTCTCCTGTATGTAACCGTGTGTCCATCTTGTCCTCTGCTCTCCCAGATTCTGTACAGTTCTGGAGTTCTGCGAAGGCAACGACCTGGACTTCTACCTGAAGCAAAACAAGCTGATGTCAGAGAAGGAGGCTCGATCCATTGTCATGCAGATTGTCAGCGCCCTGCGCTACCTCAACGAAATCAAACCCCCCATCATCCACTATGACCTCAAACCTGGTGGGTCACACGCTCCAAAGGTTTTTGGATAAAACATACATGGCATTAAATGTATACAACTGGAATCTGATGAAACCGTAATACTGCTTTGTTTACAATGCAGTACAGTTGGGGATGCTGCTGTAGTTCAAACTAATCCTTCCCTGAATTTAAACCTGATCTTGTGTCAATCACTCGGTCTCTCTCTCTCTCTCTCACACACACACACACACACACACACACACACACACACACACAGTACTCTACTGTACTCTACTGTACTATACTGAGTCTCCCTGTCTTGTGTGGTACGCAGGTAACATCTTATTGGTGGATGGTACTGCGTGCGGAGAAATCAAAATCACAGACTTTGGCCTATCAAAGATTATGGATGATGATAACTATGGTGTGGACGGGATGGACCTCACATCACAGGGAGCAGGCACCTACTGGTAAGACGCACGCACACACCAATACCCCTCGCAGAAGTACACAGCAATGTGGGTTAAAGCCCTTTTTATGGCCAATCTTAAAGGTTCAACACACATTGTATTCTTGACCATTTTCTTGTAGCATATTGCAAATCGCAGAATCTCGTACGGTTCGATCATTACTATGGGCAGTGGATTGTGCAAGTAATATTCAAGGAATTACCTGAAATATATATTGCATGTAATATTTCTGCATTAAAATGTCTAAAAACAACTATACCTGTGTTATACATTTTGTTTAGTTGTGTACTTAACATTATCCCAAATGTTTCCAACAATGTTCAAACCCAGAGCAATCTGTAATTTTAATCAATGACACAAAGCGTTGTTTCGTTGCCTGCCAATGGCGTCGTATAACCTTCGTCGTCAAAAAGTCTGTTTCGATTGAGAGAGGCCCCTAATGGCAGACATATTATATATGGTATTAAATACCTACCACTTGTATGGTATGAAATAATCATAGGAAAGTCTAGGAGTCTGATTTGCAAAAATGTGTATGAACTCTATATTACAGTGTGTGTGTGTGTGTGTGTGTGTGTGTGTGTGTGTGTGTGTGTGTGTGTGTGTGTGTGTGTGTGTGTGTGTGTGTGTGTGTGTGTGTGTGTGTGTGTGTGTGTGTGTGTGTGTGTGTTTTTTTTAGGTACCTTCCTCCAGAGTGTTTTGTAGTGGGGAAGGAGCCACCTAAAATCTCCAACAAGGTTGACGTCTGGTCTGTGGGAGTGATCTTCTTCCAGTGCCTCTACGGACGCAAGGTACAACACTACACATCACCTGCTACACTTTGGACAAGGCTAATGAACTCATACAAGACCATATACACCTTCAGTAGCTTGTTCAACATGGATGCAATGACTATGTTGGGCCACTCAGGTCCAGTCTCAGAGGCAGTGCTTTGAGTTGTGGCGGGGGGGGGAAAAAGAAGATTTTGTACATTAGAGATTTCTTCTTAGTGAATTAGTTGTTCAGGTTCCAGTTACAATAGTTGAAGCAATGTAAAAGACATGGGATTGTTGGAGATTTTACTGTATGTGTTTTGTTTTCCCAGCCATTTGGTCACAACCAGTCACAGCAGGATATTCTCCAGGAAAACACCATCCTCAAAGCCACAGAGGTCCAGTTCCCTGCCAAACCACAGGCTAGCACAGAGGCCAAGGTAACACACATCAGTGTGTACTGTATGCTGGTTTTACTGTACACATTCTGCTTAGAAATGCTTGACGCCTCCAGTTATTTCCACTCATGTGACTACTGCCATTGTTAGTTTTCTCAGACTGCTTATGGCTATGTTTTATATTGAATGCAATATTCCAGTATTAATCCAATCAAGTTGATATTGTGATTTACAAGTTCCCATGTAAATAGCATATTCTCATTACCTTAAACCAACTATTAGCATAAAAGGATTAAGGAGTGGACACTGGATAAAATCTTTCTTAACTTTTTATATATCCTGATATGATCAATTTCTCTAATTTCACTATAAAGAAACATGTATGGCTTAACTTGTCACATGGGAATGTTTGTTTTTGGATGCAGTTAATTAAATACCTGAAATATATAAAAAAATCCTGTCAATCCAAAAATGCCATAAAGCAGTCCAGTTCATCTTGATCGCCCCCTGGTGGCAGGCTGCAGGTCATAAATCCCGCCCCCTCCATGTTAGCGGATGGGACAAACTAAAAAAAATCAAAGTACACATCAAATGCATTTTACGTATTTAAGATGGTTCCTGTAATTTGAGGTAGCTGATCAAGCTGATGTTTGTTGAAGTGTTCATTCTTCTGATAAGTTATTTGATGCTATAAAAACGGGGTGAAACGTCATGATTGACAGCTGTAATCGTCTCGCGATTGGTCGGGCGGGTGAATGGGCGGGACTTTGATACTGTGGCTCCACCATCCGATCACTACTGCGCAGTCTCTGGCTCCAAAATTACAAGATGGCAGCACCTGTATCCAGGATATTTTGGCTTCACTTTTGTTCAGTGGGAGGATGTGGAGATGTGTCCATCTTTATATACAGTCTATGGTTCCAAACCCTAGTACGTGTAAGCATAACTGAATTGAGACATTGGTGTGTAGCAATGTTACTTTAATTTAAATATTAATGTCCTCCAGAGCTTTCAAACTAATTTGGCTAGCCAATGACACGTTGACACATGCTGGAACATCTGAATCATCCCTAAGGTGTCGCTATAAAAAGAACAGTTTAAAGCAGTGTTTGCCACTAATTTAACAAAAGGTACAGTATCTTTAAGTAAATATGAGTCTATATATACACACACACACACACACACACACACACACACACACACACACACACACACGCACACGCACACGCACACACACACACAGAGCCTGCAGCTCATTTCATAATATGTTTTGCTCTGCAGGCGTTCATCCGGCGCTGTCTGGCCTACCGCAAGGAGGACCGGTTCGATGTTCACCAACTGTGCTCGGACTCCTACCTCCTCCCTCACATGAGACGTTCAAACTCCTCTGGCTCCCTGCAGCCCTCCGCCTCATCTCTCTCTACCTACTGACTGGCTCTCTCAACGTGACTGACAGGACCCTCTGGCCGATCTCAAGGCAGGATTGTTGGAATCTGAGGATAATGGATGAGGATCTTTTTTTTTTTTACCTGAGCTGTTCCCAAATGGTCGAATAAGCAACAGAGTGGAATTAAATGTAGAGCATGAGATGGAAAAGAGTTAAGTACAAGTGGGATGCTCCCTTTGCATATGTTGTACAGAGTTGTGCCCCTGAACTCAACTGTGTGAGATAGGGGAAAGAGCATAACTGGAAAACAGAGCCAGAAAAGAAAATGATGAATCTAGAGGATTTCTTTATGGATTTTATTAAATAAACCCCTTAGGTGACATTTTAACAGCTGTAGGAGCTCCTAGATGCCCTGTCCACCTTGTTTAGCACATCATAATACACTTCACAAGATGGCTTAGAATTTCTTCAGCATAAAGCCACTGTTATAGATGTTCTCTTGTTGCTGATATGAGGGTGGCGTTGACCAGCGGGGATCAGAAGAAAGGGGTGAACAGGTGTGTGTTGCAGAGGCGGTATGAGTGTATGTGTATTAAATATGGGCTACCTGCTCAAGTATACTCTGCAATCCATTGTTATGAGGTACAACAAGATGGTGTCATTGAATTTACCCTTGAAGTCCCTCTGCACATGATGGGGGTTCACTTAAATGTGATGTAACTTTGATGGGACGTGACTAAAAAAAAAATTGTTCCAGATTAAATTTCTGGGGTTGATTTGCACTTCCGGTCCAGATGCTAATCTGGTTTTATAAATTTGGCATGAAGTACTACGGCGTGGGCTTGTTCTGAACATATCACTAGCCAAAGCCTCGGTTCACATTTTCCTTAAGTTGCAAAGCAATTCAGATCTACTAATGGGTTTACAGGAAGTGGATCTGTGAAGCTGTCGTAATCCATTTTCGTTGTTCAGATGAGTCGGAATGTTTCAAACAGCAGAGTATTACAGTACCATGTTGTCATCGATGTCCTCAACCTGCCTGAACAGAGTTGGATTGAACTGAGGGACTTGATCAGCTGTCGGGACACAGAATTTAGTGTACATTTATTGTGCAGGAGACATTACTCACTAGCAAATACATATTAATGAGGCTTATCCTTGCTTCCCAGTGTCTCACTTTGCTCCGTTTATTTGTTTCCTCCTGAAAGCTGTTCTCAGTTTGCTGCTATAAATGTTGCTTTTAGTTTGTAACGTGTGAATGGTTTTCACTGCGCATATGTGCATACTTGAACTGTGTTGAGGAACACACACACACACACACACACACACACACACACACACACACACACACACACACACACACACACATGCCACCAATGTTGTCCACATGGGGTTTTTGTTTACTTTCATGTACAAGTTCAACAGACATTATATGGAGCAAAGTCCCAGTATGCTGTGTAGTAGAACTGGGCACGCTCCAGTTTGGCTGTGTTGCAGCATGATTCACTGCAGCTAGAAAGCAAGTGGATATATCCAAATGTTGTTGTCCTGTAAATAAAACACCTACCTGTACGTTGTTGTGGCATTATAAAAACCCTCTCACATGTAAGCTAACCGGAACTCTGCCCAAAGCACGCCCGCGACTAGAAGTCAGATGGAGACAAGTGGGAGCAGTTAACAGCAAGTTGTGGTGTCTTATCTTGTCGCTGCACTCTTGCCTGCATTACATGTCTTAATTATTTTTTATGTGTGAGTCGTTAGAGGAACAAAAACCCCAAACAGTGATGTAGTTTCAGTAACATGACAGGCAGATTAAGTAGGAAGTACCTGCTCACGGTTTACTGCTCCCACATGAGAGCAAGTGATGAAGTGCAATTGAACAGGTAAAGTGTGTCCAGTTTGATGAATTGTAATTTTATCTACTTCGGTGCAGTAAGGCATAAAACAAACTAAATTTTGTATTCTCTTCTACTTGACAAAGAACAGTAGAAAATAGGTGCTAGCGTCAAGTGCAAATAGCATGTGATTAATGAGAGCCGTGTAGACAGATGTACAGACATTTGCAAGCTATGTGTCAGATTACATTAGCGATGGGGTTGCAACGCTAGGCCATGTCATTCATATGCAATAAAAATTGCCTTACAAGTCTTAATTCCTGCAGTGTGACCCATATTTTGTGTGGCGGGTTATGCATCGTGACTAGAAGTGTTTAATATAAGATGGAGCACAGGAAGGTGATATCTACAGTATGTGTGAGATGCTTTATACACAACTTCACAGACACTGTTTGTCACAGTAGTCAGAGGTATTACAGTACTGGATTTGCTGAAAAATTATACCTTGAACTATCATCAAGATTCATTAAATATTCAATCTTGAACATCAAGGCTACCAGGGATCCCGGTTCAGATAGATGGCGTTTGCAATAAATTCAGTGGCATTTAAATTTAAATATTCAGTAGCGATTGAATCTCACAATTAATTGCTTATATAATTCAAATTATTACAGCTATTATTTGCTCCCACACCACGGTTAATCTCATACTTGAAACATCTATAACCATTGATGCCATTATACAAGTTATACAGGCATTTCCTAACTTGTTTTTCTGTATTTTATCGGATTTATTCATTCATTTGTTCTTTACTATTTCTGACTTCAACATTGTTTTACACGTGCTTGGTCTACTTTGTGCCAGAATTTTGCAGGTGTAAATACAGTTATTCACCATTTATTTTTCCATCTGTCTTTTTGTTCATTCATCACCTGTAATTTGGAGGTGATCTGTGTAACCTGCCTTTTTCACCAGTCTGTGTTAAGGACAGACACTTGAGCAGGTGAATTAGAACCTTTTGGCTTTTCATAGAAAGACTTTACTGTGTGCGCTCTCACTCCTCTCCCATTACATTTTTACTGTCTTGTTTTGTCGTTTTTATGTACGAGGGGACAGAGACGAGCAACAAACGTGGTTTAAAGACACACAGAGGCATCATGTAAAATTAATTTGGCTTTATTGCTCACACTGCACAGTGTAGATGTTTTGTTTACGGTGTCTGTTACAGTGACATCTTGTGGTTGTACTGCATCACTGCCTACCAATTTGCTTTGGCCATGCCAGGAGTTTCACCCTACCTACTGATCACCCAGAAGCAAGCACATACACTCTACTCAGTATTTCTTTTAACTGCAAACCTCTGTCCCCTCTGGCATGGCCTTCAGGCTCGTACCATCTCTGTGTAGTAGAAACGGATACTGTCGTTCTGGATATAAATGGAGATATACAAAAGAGACAGACTAATCATTTCAAAACACAAAGGTGGTGCAAAATAATGCAGATTCATTCATTGGGTGGAGACACTCATACAGCAATTTCAACAAAAATGTATACATGTCAATCAAATCAATCTATTTTTCAGGGGTTTAATTAACTCATGATAAAGGGTTACATATACAGGGCTGGATGATAAGACCAAAAGTCCTTATTTACCTTTATCTTTAACCTATGTTTTAAGCAGCAGTGAATGATGGTTTTCTCCTGTAGGCCCACTTCTAATATCTTTGTCCTGGTTTATTCCAGTACGACCAGTTGAATGACCTCTGGACTGTGAGCTCAGCTTCCAGTTAGGTGTCATCAGTTGTTCTATTCTCAGTCATTTATAATATAAGGGATTCACTAAATTTGATTTATCGTTCAGCCCCATTAACATACACTTATATATATTTATATATATATATATATATATATATATATATATATATATATATATATATATATATATATTTATATATATATATATATATATATATATATATATTTATATATATATATATATATATATATATTTATATATATATATATATATATATATTTATATATATATATATATATATTTATATATATATATATATATATATATTTATATATATATATATATATATATATATATATATATATAAAAAAAACATAAGTGTAAAACAGAGAGGCTCGCCAGATCAGAAAGGGAAAAGCCCTAAGATAGTTCTTTGCCTTGTTGTAACAGCAGAAGAGCGAAGCCAACTACAAACCGAAGAGTAAGCTTCACGACAATCTGGTAATAAAGAACTCCAAATATCCTCCATTCTTCATATCTATTCATTCTCCATCGCTCCTCACAAGCTTCCTCACCCATACCTGGAGCATGCCGACCTCTGTGTCTGAACTGGTACAGCTGTCTGCCTGTCCGTCTTGGCCAAATAAATAGAAAAACAGAGAGAAAAAGAAAGACAGATGGGGGGGGGGGGGGGGTTGGTTTAATGGCAAGCGGGATCTTCTTTCCCATGTTACGACGTTAGTGTTGTTTCCGTGGGGGCCGGTGATTCCGTGGCGTTCGTGGAGGCCGCGTCCAAGGCGACTGTGAGGTTGGCGGCGGGCTCAGCCTCAGGTGCTGCTGTGACTGTGACCGAGGCTGTGGGAGCGGGGGTGGAGGTGGGCAGGAGGGGGACCATTCCCTGAGGGAGGAGAGGAGGCAGCTGGGAGGGAAGCATGGGTAGGGTGGGTAGGGTGGGTAGGGGGGGTAAGGGGGCCAGACCTGGGAGGTTGAGGTGTGGGAGAGCGGCCAGAGGGGGGACTGAAGAAAAAGGAACGAAAAACGAGAGAGATGTGTTGATGGCGTTTTTTTTGCTAGAATTTATATTTAACATTAACCTCACAACCACACTCGTACTTACAGCGATTTTGGGATATATGCTTATTTGCTTTCTCACTGAGAGGTTAAGGTTAATTTGTTGTCTCATAGAAAAACATTGTCTTTGATCAAAAGGAATACTTCACCCTCAAAGTGATCATATGTATATCAATTACTCTACCTGTGTTTCCTTGAATAGGTAGGTAAAAAAAGATCCACATCCAAAGAAAAATGTGTTTTTCCTCACATGGATCCACGGTGAACAAAGATTTTTTTTGGGATTCTTCGTTCACCGTGGAGATATACGAGAAGAAGTTTTCTTTAAAACCCCAAGGTAACACAGGCTGAGTAATTGATATACAAATGATCATTTTGAGGGTGAAGTATTCCTTTAAAGGCAGTGGTGTCAAACTCAACTTCACTAAGGGCCAGATGTAAAGTTCATAGACATGCTTTTATTTAAGAAAAAAAGTAAATATCTTTATATTAGTAAGATGTGACCTGATGTCCTGGCCATGTATGGCAACAGAACTATAATCTCCAATTGACCTACGATCGAACACAATTTATTTAGTTTTGCATAAATCCATAAACCTGTCATATAGCATATAATCTGAATACAGACTGTATTACTATATTCAGAGCATAAGGAGTGCAAATAAAGTCTAAAGTCATAACAGTATGAGACCATATACTCATAGTTTGTGTAAACATACATGCTCTGAATCCCAGAAGATATATTTATACTATAAGTACAAACGCAGGGTTTCTGCAGGTTTCACCAAGTCAAATTTAAGACTTTTTAAGACCATTATGAATTAAATTTAAGACCTTTATCACAACATCAACTGAGCCCTAAATTCAGTTTTTTTTCAAGCCAAGTATCGCTAAACTTGGACTTCCCCATAGCTGAAGAATAAAATCCTTTTTTGATGTCTGTGGAACAATCCGAAAGAAACCAATAACACGAAAGCTGATTGGCTGTGAATTTAAGACTTTTTAAGACCCTGCAGAAACCCTGAAACTTTATACTGAGGTGGATGTACCATGTTACTGATACAGCTACTTTAGAGACAGACATATACAGTTCCAGAACAATACAGTGAAACTCCAAAAACTTCACAAATGGCAGTGAAAATATTTGTCTTTGTCTCAGTTTGTTTTCTGTGCTTTATTTACCTGTCGTTCCTACTGGTAAGGTGCCTGCTAGTGACACGGCACTGAGGTCTGGGAGTGGCAGGTTGAGGTTAGGCAAGTTGGGGAGCGGAGGTAAGCCACCTGGGAGGGACATCAGACCTACACACACACACACACACACACACACACACACACAGTCATATAAGGGTGCACTATCATTATTCATTCATTTTTAAAAAGGAAGGCTGCAAACAGCGATTATTTTCATTGTCCATTATCTGTTGATTATTTTCATGGTTAATTGAATAGTTGTCTGGTCAGGAAAGTCAGAAAATGGTGAAAAATGTCCAGTGTTTTTCAAAGCAAAGATGACTCAAATGTCTTGTTTAGTCCACAACTCAAACATCTTCAGTTTACTGGGGTGAAGAAACTAGAACATATTCACATTAAAGAAGCTGGAGTCAGAGAATTTGTAACAATATTTAACAATAAATACTGTTTACTGATAGTTGGGGCTTGTCCTTTTAACAACAAAGTGTGCACACAATAAAACTTGATATTGGATGATGCAGTTCAGGCAGACCATTCTCTTTTTTTGTGTAACCCTGATTTTCCACTGGGCGCATCTGTGCTGCGCTGCGGTTTTGTCCCGTCCTCCGCCACGCGCCGTACCACACCAGGAGCTTCTCAGGAGCGGGGCGTCTTGCTGCCCGACTTATTGTCTCTACAAGTACTTTACAGAACAATTACATGTTCATTAGCTAGTATCTACCTTCTACTCCAAGCACTCCTGTAATTTAACTCCATGCCTTCTCTTTCCTGGTGTTGTCCTTAAAAAAAACACGCATGAAAATAGACCTTGCGCGTCTCTTTAGCGGAGCGGAGAGCTGGTGGTGGAATATCAAGCATTGACTTGAAGGGCTGTTGATTGAGCGTGGGGGTCGCGGCACCTCCGGAACGCAGCACAGACGCGCCCGGTGGAAAATAGGGGTTAGTGTGTGTACACATCCATATAAAACTGTAGATTAAGAGCTATAATGCCTATGCCACCCACTGGATTGTCTAAATGTTTGGAGTTGAAAAGCTCACTGACTCAGCAGACTGATGACGTGTGTTTTGAATGAGTACGTTTGAGAAATCACCCACCTGGTAGCGTTGTGGCGGGGTTGAAGCCTGTGGTGGCAGGATTCAGTGGAGTGAGCGGGCTGAGGGCGGGGCTGAGGCTGGTGGAGGAGGGGAGCAGAGGAACTGTGGGCAAACCTGGAAGAGGAGGAAGACACAAATAATACATTCAAATCTATGGAGTAAAGACACAATGATTGTGACAGTGTAACACAGTTTTTTTTTTTTTCAATCATAGCCCTGTCATATAAATAACATAATGGATGTGTTGTATAATGGATGTGTTGTTGTTGGAGTAAATTCATGTGTGTGAAAGAAAGGGAGTAAGAACAGAAATACCTGTCTGCAGCTCCCTGGGCATGGAGGGCGGAGCTGTGCTGATCGACAGACCTGACAGTGTTTCTTCAAGGCCAGTAGGGACAGCAGGTGCAGTAGGAGGAGACACTGCTGAAAGCTGGACCTGAAGGTGTTAAAAAATAAAAGAAATAGAGAGGAAAAGATAAGGTCACATTCATCTAAATGTGCAATTGACTATTTTTGCAATTGACTGTGTGTGTGTGTGTGTGTGTGTGTGTGTGTGTGTGTGTGTGTGTGTGTGTGTGTGTGTGCGTGTGTGTGTGTGTGTGTGTGTGTGTGTGTGTGTGTGTGACCTCAGTGAATCCATCCTTCAGCGGACTGACGGGCTCACTTGGCGAGTGTCCAGGGAAGCTGATTTTCTTCCCCTCCTCAAAAGGCCTAGTGGGAATCCTGTGGAGGTATCCATAGCCAATCCCACATCCAAGGCTGGAAAAGGGAGGAAAAAAAGTTTGCAATCCAACTGACAAACCTAAAGATTTTCATTCAAACATTTGAGATTAGTCTGGTTTCAGAGCACTGAATCACTGCCCATATGTCAGAGTTTTTCAGCAATTCAAATAGACCTGGTGGTGTACATAGGTGTTGTGAAATGAGAACTCTGTGGGCGGGATTGAAATGTGGATGTCATGTTCTTGTGCCAGATGCAAAAAAATAACTTAAATAACTACATGCATGAAGAATAGTGACACATAAATGCCAATGAGCATAGACAAAATGGACATAACTGCAGGTTGTTCTAAGTTGACTTACAAAAATAACAACTCTTAAACCTGCGATAATAACCTTTATGACCATTTGGGGGCAGGGAAAACACGATGGGAACACAAGATTGACATCACCTTTTAAAAGGGTGCCCTGTGGAGTTGTCTTGTTAACAAAACTAAACTAGTTTACTAACAAAAACACATTACAGTAAGCTCTAACAAATGTGTTGAATGCATTTCTTTCCTCGTAAAACATCTGTAAAGCTGATTTTAAATGCATCATTGTTTACATCCATGTTTACTTGCAGTCTTCTTCATTTGAATGACAGCTAGATGGATACGTCACATACTACTGATAACTTGAAACAAAAAGTCTGATTTACCTGCCCTCTCCTCCCCAGGCACTGTTTGGTGTGATGATCACTTCTCTGCAGTTATCGGTGTCTGTGTTGTACACATAGAGCTTCAGGCCTTTCCCTTCATGGCTCTCTATCAGAGAGAACAGGTCCTCTGACTGCATAAAGTCACAGAGAGGCAGAGAAGGTGGATAAAATTAGGAGACACACAATCACTATCATTACCATTATCAGGTGCAGAATGTGCAGGAGTGACAGTTGCAAGGACCTAAAGTGCTGATAATCTACCTCATTCATAACAGTGTCGGCTCCAATGATGTAGTCAGTGTGCGGCCGCAAGCCAGCGAGGGCTGCTGGGGAATTAGACTCCACTTCCTGTTAAAAATAGAGGGGGAGAATAAGAAAACTACCATTGTACCACATAAAACAATAAAATAAAATACTGACTAGACTTTGGGGTTGCTTACCAGCACATGCCAAACATTCTCATTGGCTCCCTCAAAGCTGCAGAAACGAATGGAGACGCCAAGCAAGCCCTGGCCCCCCCACAGGTTGCTAGGGGTGACTGTAGACTCCCGCAGCTCCAGGGTCTTCGAGGAGTAAACTAGCATCTTAACTGGTTTCTCCACACTGGCTTTCAGCAAGTCTTTCAACGTGTCATTGTCCTTATTCTGTAGAAAAGTGAAGGATGAGGAGCAGAGGGGCAACCATGAAACACGCAGTCCCTTGTGACTTGTATTTGATCCTTCCTAATATATAGTTGCTGGCTTTCCTTACCAGTCTGGTGTTGTTGATGGAGACAATAAAGTCAAAGAAAGGCTCTAGTCCTGCGCGGTGTCCTGGCGAGTTCTCTTGAACCTGCACAGAAATGAGAGAAGCCCTGAGCTGCTGCTGGACTGCACACTGTCACTTTCAGGTTGTACCTGAGCTAACCAACATACAAGAGAGCTGGGTCTTCAGTGGCTTCCAAGTGAGCAACTTTTGGAAAACAAACATGGTTTGATTTAAGACTCATACAACTAAGTTACCTCCATGTCCATTGCCGTACATGCAGATCGGTTATAATTAGAGGTTTTGTCCCGGCAGGATGGGACCGGTGCCCCTGTGGTATTCAACTGTGCTGTTGTCCAGTTGAGCATCTAGCTAACGTTACTAACGTTGCCGCTTAACGTTACTGATGATTCAAGTTTGGATGCTTGGAATAGGACGACATTAACTCTCCAGTTTTAGCTTGCTACTAGAGCCGTCTTAGTCAACATGTTTGCAAAACAAGGGAGAAGAAGGCGTGTTCGATAACGGATGCACTGACAAAACCAGCTTGGCAGCTGTCATTCAGTGCAGCTTTGTAGCTTTGGCTAGCTTCAACAGTGGTGGTTAGCATCTAGTGAAAATATTTAACTAGTTAAGAGGCAGGCATAACAGAAAACCTAACGAGACACGATCTGTGACTCTGACACAACTCAAACATTTTTTGACATGCTTTTTTTCAGACGGAGGCCCCCAGAAGTCATCCCGGGCCTCTCGTCAACACAGAGCAGGGAATCCTGCGCCTCTGACCCGATGCTAAGCTAACAACTAACAGCAAGCTGGAGAAGCTAAAAACTCACCCGGAGGACGTGGTAGCCCTCGGAGCCTCCTCCAGGTATCTCCATACTCTGCGCACCTCCCATGATTCCGCTCTTTTAAGGCGTTTTAGGTGTTAATGGCAGTTTGTTACCCAGCAGAGATGCGATACCTGAACACTTCCACACACCGGGTACACGTAGCCAAATGGTTAGCTGAGTGATGCGCATGCGCCGTTACGTGGCAGGAAATAACGCCTTTTTGAAATTTGCAATTCATTCAAAGAGCTCATTTATATATTGAGTGTAGTAGAGTCGACACAACGCTTTGAAACCAACACAGATGTATTTATTATTTATTCCAGACATGTTTTGAATATTTAACATATAATGTAGAAATCTTGATAGAATTATACACACTGCTGTTCTCCTATAACCATTCACCCCACTTAAACCACTATAATTTATGTAATTGATATAAGTTGAAATATTTGTCATATTGTCATATTTGTCATATTGTCATATTTGTCATATTGTCATGTTGTGTTGGCTCAATAGCACCACTGTCGAAAACCTGCTAATTAAAACTGTAAAAATCACCTGTAGTATTTTGGGCATTAGGGGGTCCAAGCCCAAGGGTGCTGGGGAGCGTTTGACAAACTGGCTTTGGTGACAAAACCTGTGCCCTTTCTTTCACTTAAAACCCCTTCAGTTGCTAAAGCAGTAGGACTCCATTTACAGTAGGCCTATGCTTATATGCTTACATAGGGTTACACGATATGAAGAAAATATCTAATTGCGATTATTCTGACTGATATTGCGATTGCGATATGATTCACGATATTGGAGGGAATGATCGTTTTTGTATCATTATTCTAATTTTCATTGAAAATGATTAACATTGAAAGAAATTAAAATGATAGTGTGATTTTTGCGAGGATTTGTACCAAACAAAGATTTTTTCTTTAGTCTGTAGGATCCGATTTGTAAGCCGGACATCTCTGCAGCACCACAATACTTAATTCAGAATGGTTTGACACATATTTTGCCATTAACAAATATTGCACCCCCCTGCGATTTGGATATTGCACTAGTCCATATTGCAATTTCGATACAATTGCGAATAATTGTGCAGCTCTATTACATATAGGCCTACATTGTTCTTACACTCACACACATAACCCTGCTAACTGGATAGTGGAAAAATCAAGTTTACTCTTGTTATAATTCATGTTGTACTAGATTGTTGAAGTCAATCTACTCTCATGTAATTTCATTTCCTGCATACAAACACACCTGCATACCCTACATATGTACAGTGCATAGGCTAACATACAAAATATTCCTGCAGCTATATTGTCATTGTATTGAATAGCGGTGAATAATATAGACATTTCCTGGCCTACATGGGGCAGAGGGCAAAGCTTTAGAAAAATCCAGTTGATCTTTAATATTATTAAACATGGTTTTATTTGAAAGTTGTAAAACGTCTCATGTTGCACATTTGAGGCATGATTGTGCAGACAGACCACCACCACCAGAGGGCGGTGGCAATACATCACATCCTCATTGCTGGTCTCGCTGTAGAGATCTCAAGCCTCACTCCACAACCACCCTCCTCTTTGATATTTGTATGCCCTCCATGTAAAGGTAACAAGTGCCTTTGTTTATCTATGACATGTTGGCCTGTAAGGCTTAATCACATCTTACTCGTAGGTGAATAAAGGCAAGAGGAGAGGAGCTATGGGGGCAATTAAGAAAAAAGAGAGAAGTAAGGGAGTAGCAAATGCGAGGGAAAAAAGTGAATATGTAGGGGAGAAGAGAGGAAAGAGATGGAGAGTAAAGGAAAGAATAGAAAAGGAGAGAATGAGCTGATAGGAGAGGAGGGTTTTATGCTGAAGAACAGCCAATCCAACACTCAGCTGGGGGCCAAACAAAGCCTCCTCAAGGATGATAAGGCAGAGAGGCAATAGTGTGTGTGTGTGTGTGTGTGTGTGTGTGTGTGTGTGTGTGTGTGTGTGTGTGTGTGTGTGTGTGTGTGTGTGTGTGTGTGTGTGTGTGTGTGTGATGACATTTTTGTATAGTACTGTTTGTGGAGCCACAGAGAAAAAATGTTTGTCTCAGAGACAGAGATTTGTGTCTGTGTGTGTTTCAATAAGTCAGACTCATTTTTCCATTTAGTAGACTTTATTCATTTTTTTTCAAGATGGTATGGTTCTGTTAAAGTGCCTCCTGGGAAACGTTCCCTTACAGCTGGCTTTGTCAACAACAAAAAACAAAAAAAACATATGGTCCCTAGATTCCATAAATACTTTGTTAACATAAGTCTTATATAATACTGCCATAGTACACATCCATTTACAATGGAAGAAAGAAAGGTTAACATTGTGCAAAGACACACATTAAGTTCCCATAACACTGAGAATACAGGTAATATGTATTACAATTAATATATACTATATTACAGTAAATGCATTAGGATTCAGACAGATACAACAATACTTTCTTCCCAGTCTCAAGAGAGTACATTCTCACATCCTTGTGCTATTCTCTAAAATAAAAGACGAGGATTATATAAACTTCATTCTTAATCTCATCAGAAGGCCAGTCAGTCATCTCAAAACATTTGGTCCAAAAGACTCACAATCACAGAAAGAAACACACCATAGAAATTGCATTGCAGTCCAGGGTCAATAGGTAACATTTTACTAACACCTATAATCTATAACAAATTCTATATGAAGGACAATGGATTGCTCTGTTCCCGATTCGCTTTCTTTGGCTGACAAAAGCACTATAAATAAACTTTACTCTAGTCTCTGTGATTACATTTACAAACGTATTACAATGTAATACACATAAAGATACATTTACAATGAAATACCTGAATCTGCAAACAGTGGAAATGCAATAAATATGAGTTCTTATATAATCTTAATATTTAATATTTTAACAATGTTATAAACACATGATTATCACACGATTGCATGAAAACAACGAGCCAGCGTTTTACAAGTTGTCACAGACTCGGGACAGCTGTAGACATTTTAAATCTTAATCTTAAAGTTCTATGAGGGAAAATACTGCAGACTGTAGATCAGTTGCTGGAGGTGATCAAAATGCCTCAGTTTAACACGCTTGGTATGGTGTGCACATAAGGTCATGAAAAGCTTATTTATAACACAGTGCTAGCTTAAAATACATGACAGGATACACACCTGCACACGCACGCACACACACGCTAGCGCACACACACACACACACACACACACACACACTGGTTTAGGACAAATAAGTCAGTGCACTGAGAATAATATGTACAGCGGTAAGCACCAATGATTCAATTTTGCGTAGCAAATGTATGATACAGCAGAATAATTTTATGATAGTTTGTTAATTTGCATCTGTGCTTTTCTCCCATTCAGTGTTTGACCACACACACACACACACACACACACACACACACTCAGGGACACACATACAGACGTTAAAACACAAACTACATTAAACGAGAATCTGGATCATATACACGCACACATTACAAGAATCCACAGCGCACACATACAGTACATTAGAGCTTGTTGGTTGGACGTGGAGCCTTCAGATACTTATATATTTATAGAGGAGGAACCATGTGGGCGAGCAAGTTACACACTCAAAGTCTCTCTCATTTCTAGCTTCCCTTCAGTTGGAGAAACAGTCAGAATGCTACAGACAAAGATAGACTGGATAGCAAGAACCTAAAACATGTCGTATCATTATTCTGTCCGCAACACTGTAAATGTTTCCCCTCATTGGCATTTGCCTTGGAAATACAACAGATAGAAGACTGCAGAATCGCCCTCTGGCCACTACAGTAATGCAGCGATGGCTGAGAGGGACTACAGATCTTGACCGAGCCTCTCAATCTCGTCAATGAGGAAGTCGATGTCAGACTGGGTGACTGCGAGGTTGGAGACGACCATGCGGAAGAAGTTGACGTTTTTGCCCTGAGGCTGGTAGCCCACCATGGTGGTCCCTGACTCCATCATCATGGCCTTGATCTTTGGCGCTACCTGGTAGGAAAAGAGAAAAAATAGACATAAATTTCATTCCTAATGGGAGTCTGCAATAAATAGCGTTCATGAAGACATCATTCATTGGTTGTATGAATAAAAAGGTAGGCTAAACATGAAAGTTGATACATGGAAGTATTTGAAATTAATGTTTTTTTTAAATTGTTTTTTTTATTTAACAGGGGCACTGTACAATACATTTATTGAACCAGATGTATCATTTGCTAATTTCCATCTGTAGTCCATGGGTGCAGACCACCAGTAACGCGCAGGTTGATGAAATAAAAGTTAAGTCATTGACAAGGGTCTTACTCTGTGGAGTTTTTCTCGCCGCTCCTCGCCATCAGGCATGCTTCTCAGGCTGGGTGGGATGTACCAGAAGCAAACATTGGTGTGCTGGGGCTGCAGACAGAAATAAACACAGTTAATATACTCACTCTCTCTCTCTCTCTCTCTCTCTCTCTCACACACACACACACACACACACACACACACACACACACACACACACACACACACACACACACACACACACACACACACACGTGCGCACACACACACACACACACACACACACAAACAAAAAAAAAAGAAAATGAAGAAAGATGGAGGTAGAGGAAAAAGAGCAAGCTAAATAATGTGACAGAGAAGAGTTACAAAGAAAGTTTTAACATGCTAATTAACTTTTTGTAAAATCAATATATGATTTTGAGTTTTTTGTTGGTTTGCCCCCCTAAATGGTCTCATGCCAGTATAGCTAATTACCCTAAGATGATACAATATAGAATTTTCCTAAGTGATAAATAACCTTGATAGAATACAAGCTTAGGGAAGCTTACCACTCCATCAAACACCATCTGATATCCCTCCCTGTTCTTGATCTTGTTGTACAGGTACTGAGATAGGTCCAAACACTTGTCAATGTGCTGCTCAAACCCTATGGTGCCCTGCGGGGTAAAAAAAGGTCTGTCAGGCACTAATTAAAACATATTTGACAAACATGGATTATAAAACTTCAGCATCTGCTGTGATAAGACAATGACAATTTGGCTTAAAGACATTCTTAAGCACCTTGGCCTTCCACATGAGCCAGAACTTAAAGATGTCGACGTGTCGGCCACACTGGATTGCTTTGTCCCCTGTGTCATAGTTGACGTCGTACTGTTTGTCTGGTTGGAACAGGTAGCCAGCACACATGGAGTTACAGCCTGCCAGGATTCCCTACAGACACACATAAAGTACAGTACATACACTATTAACCTTTTATCCTCTTATGCTTGTGTGTGTGTGTGTGTGTGTGTGTGTGTGTGTGTGTGTGTGTGTGTGTGTGTGTGTGTGTGTGTGTGTGTGTGTGTGTGTGTGTGTGTTTACTGTACCTTCTCTCTGACCAGGATTGCAGAGCACTGGAGAGGCACGCCCATCATCTTGTGAGGGTTCCACGTGACAGAGTTGGCCCTGCAAAGTTTAATATATGTCTTAATGTACTGAGGTAGTTTCACTGGAAAATTTCTTTAAATAACAATACCGAGCAACCCATCTGTTCCCACGTACTTACCTCTCAACTCCAGCAAGCTTATGGCGATGCTTCCTGGACATCAGTAGTCCACCACCCCATGCACCCTGAGGAAAGAGCACTTTTACAGAAGGGTATGCAGGCAAGGACATATATTACAACTACTACTATCAAAATACTACAGCAACTGCTCCAGTGTCAACTACTCACATCAACATGGAGCCACAAGTTGTACTTCTCACAGATGTCAGCAATCTCATTGATGGGATCAAATGCACCATACACTGTCGAACCAGCTGTGGCATTCACAAACAATGGCACATAACCCTGCAGAATCAACACACAAACATTTTGGTTAAAGAGCAGGAACAATTAAAGAGAGAAACAAAGAAAAAAGCAACAATGACACTGACCTTCTGTTTAGCATCAATGATCTTGGCCTCCAGATCTGCAGGAATGACTCTCCCCCTGTGTTGAGCATCATATTATCATTACATACAATAAGTTATACAAGAACCATGGAGTAGTCTCCTCTGTGGCCTTAAATTTCAAAAACGAGTTTCCCACCTCTCATCTGTGCTCAACAGGATCACATTATCGGTGCCAAACCCCAGAGCAGCTCCAGCCTTCTTTATGGAGTAGTGGCTCTGTAGGGACACACATTAAGTATATCATTCATCTTTCATTTAAATAATAGTGTGAAACAATGAAGTGGAGATTGTGTGAGGTAATTGCAACTTGAAGGTTTGGTTTGCTTTCTGTCATGTTGTCAGCAATTCTTTATATACAAAAGTAAATGCAATAAAAGCAAAAGGAATCCATAAAACTAGCCATTGCCTTGATTCAAATAGACATACTGATTATTACCGGACTTCTTCAATGGCCTCAATCTACAGCCAGTGAAGCATAGCGCCTGCTTTATTGGAATACCTAAAATGGAGTGTGTGTGTGTGTGTGTGTTTGTGTATGTGTGTGTGTGTGTGTGTGTGTGTGTGTGTGTGTGTGTGTGTGTGTGTGTGTGTGTGTGTGTGTGTGTGTGTGTGTGTGTGTGTGTGTGTGTGTTGTGTATGTGTTTGTGTGTGTGTGTGTGTCACATACGTGTTCAGATGTGAAGAGGACAAGGCGAGGAGCCACAGACATGCCCTTGGTCTTGACCTCGGGGAAATACTTGTAACGTGCCATCATCACACTGTACATGTTGGAGATAGCGCCCCCTGTTGAAGAGAGACGGACACATCAGCACCTTGAACAGCAGCATGGTAACTGTACTCATTATACTGTTTCGACACACAATAACACACACTCAATCTGTCATTTATAGACCAACCTGGTGAAAAGAGTCCATCTCCCTCTCCACCAGCCCAACCAATCATCTCTCTCATTTTCTTCAGAGTCAGCTGTTCCATCAACACAAACACTGGAGCGATCTCATAGGTGAACCTGTCAATCACATCACAAGATTTATGAATAGAGAATCAAAGAAGATTCTTATGCATATACACACTTGCAGATAAGAAAGCCAACACACACACACACACACACACACACACACACACACACACACACACACACACACACACACACACACACACACACACACACACACACATGCACACACTCAAACTCATTGGTTTTTCATTAGTCTTACTATAATTCCATCCACAGAGCACAAACTGGAGCTTGTGCTGACTGGGCTAATTAAAAAGTGTCTGATAGGAGTCAGGCAGCAAACATTCAAATTCAAAGGCTTTCTGAAATCACTCAGTAGTTTAATTAAAGCCGACAAAGCTCTGATGGCTATCTGTCAATCCTGCCAATCTCAGCGGCGACTCTGAATGGGGCTGATTTGATGGCTGAGAGGACGTGAATGTGTGTGTGTGTGTGTGTGTGTGTGTGTGTGTGTGTGTGTGTGTGTGTGTGTGTGTGTGTGTGTGTGTGTGTGTGTGTGTGTGTGTGTGTGTGTGTGTGTGTGTGTGTGAGACAGAGAGAGAAAGGAAGAAAGAAAGACCGGCAGGGAGAGTGTTTTAAACAGATAACAGCCTCTGTTGACCCTAAAATTCAGAAATTGAGGAAGACACTATAATTGTTAATTTCATTCTTTCATTAAAATAAAGAAAAAGAAAGGATAATAAGAGGAGAATAATAATAATAATAATATTCACAATTGTTAGAGAGGTGAGAGACGGAAAGGCAGCTTTTAAAAAATGGCAGATGTTTCGGACCTCTCTGTCAGCTTACAAAAGATAAAATGACTCGTAGCTCCATGGACAACAGAAGAGCAACACTCCTGAAGAAGCTAAAGTACCTTTAATGTGTGTCACAGAAAACCAACTCTAACAGAGGCCTGAGCTTTTGCTCTCTTTGCTAACTGACAGACCATCTAACCGCTTCCCACACGCGCCCTTAGGACTGATCCCTGTCTACCCTGCTTATAATGAGGCCAGTTACACAACACTCCCACACCCACATCAGACAGCACCACCATTACTATCTAAACAACAATAATCTATCTAATAATAATCTAATAATCTTCTCTAATCTTTGATTCCTCTCTGTTTAGTTCACAAGTATATATCTAAACGAGGACTGAAGCAATTTCGTAGCTTGGTTAGAGAGGAGAGATGAAGGCTGTGAGCAGAGGGAGCTGTAGGGAAACAATGCACTGAAGCAAACTGTGAGGACAACAAAGGAAGAGGAGGGGATGATATGGAGGCGTAGAAAGGAAAACGCACAGAACAAACAAGGCAGACAGAAGTGGCAGAGAATAAGGGAGAAAAGAGAGTGAATGCTATGAACGAGGATAGTTGGAAATTTGAATTAAAAGAATGAAGAAATAGAGAAGAAAAACATGTTTCTTGTTAATTATCCCTGGTGAGGGCTCACCCACGGGATGGAGTTGATTGGAACATTAGCTTCTGGTCAATACACCAGATCAGATCGTGACTGCTGGGCTTCGACTATGAACAGCGACAGCAATGGATAAAATCACAAAGAAGACAAAATGTCACATTTTGCAGCCTGTCACTGGCCTACTTTTAAGAAAATATGGTGTTCTTTGATATATTGAAATGATGATTCATATAAGGAACACAAAACGCCTAATATCCTGGATGTACCACTTTCATTTCGTCGTACATGTCTTACATGTATCCACAGCAGAAAAGGGACAAAACCAGTGCACCTTTTTAAAATTCTCCTTCTCTCTGCGAGTCATTTCACGCTGTAATGACAATAATGGTGATCATTATCACAATCAGAGCCAATCATTGGTCTTTTCAGGGTGAAAATTACCCCTCAGTCACCTGCCTGTCTCCAGGGACAGCCCCTAAATGCCCTTATTATCATCATCAAGGGCACTCAATGTGTATGAGTCTGTGTTTGAATGTGTGTGTGTGTGTGTGTGTGTGTGTGTGTGTGTGTGTGTGTGTGTGTGTGTGTGTGTGTGTGTGTGTGTGTGTGTGTGTGTGTGTATGTGTGTGTGCATGTGTGTGTGTGTGTGTCTCTATGTGACCAACCCTCTGACCCCCAACCACACTCTCCTCTTAGACCCTCAAAGGAGCACTAAGTCAGTCTGTACCCACAGGGACAATAGAGCCGGAATGAGCACTCCACAGGGAGCTGCAGCAGCCAGTTTCCCCAGTGTGACAGGGTTTTCTGTGCAGCCGGAGGACATTGTGTGTCAGTGTGGGGCCCAGCTGGCCTATCTGCTAAGACCAGCTCACAATGAGCCTGCAGTCAATGGACTGGAAACCCTAGCTGCTGTATCTGGGACAGCCATAGCTGGTGTGTGTGTGTGTGTGTGTGTGTGTGTGTGTGTGTGTGTGTGTGTGTGTGTGTGTGTGTGTCATTATGAAAGTGTGCGCCAGAGTGTGAATTCAATGGCCCTGTCTCTTGGAGCATTCTTCCAAGCAGGAGATGAGATGGGAAAGTTTTTCCTAAGAGGGTGTGGTTTCCTAAGCTAATGTTTTGAGAAATGGGATAAATTAAGTGTCTCAATTTTCCTTTAGCGTTTGGTTTATTATCCTTAGATTGATCGTTTCTTCAGCAGCCAGTCTAGGGAAGGATAGAGGCCACAATAGTTAGAGGATACTGAATCCTCAGTTTGTGTGTATGAGTGGTGTATATTGTCCTCTGGCCACGACTTATCTTGTGTGGTTTTAATGCACATTGCAGGTGCTGCTGTCTCTGCGGCGATATGTCAGTGTGTACGATGAAACGACATGTCTCTACATCATGTCACCATGGAAATCTCTTGCAGATTTGTTGCACGTAGATATTTAAGTGACTGGTTCTGCTTTGAAAAACTGTTTTTAATTAAATGCTGTTAGAATTTTTAGTCAGTTGTCTTGCTTTAATTGTCATGCTTACTGTTGTCAAACCCTGATTTGTCTCTCTCATAGAGAAGAGCAGACATGAAACAATTAGTTGATCGATGGATTCATTGTTAGATTTTTAGTTGCAGCTTCTGAGGATTTGCTGCTTTCCTTTGTTTTATGTAAAAGTAAATTGAGGATTTGTAGGTTTTGGACTGCTGGTCAGACAAAAAAAGACATTTCATGATGTCATCATGCTTTTCGTCAAGAATGATGGTCCGTTTTCACAATTCAAAAAAAAAAATTATAAACCGAATGATTGACCAATTAATAGAGAATTTTTTTAAAGATTAAATGATAAGCCCTACATAAGAGTGCTGTACATTTCCTTCTCTGGTTAGCACTTAATGTCAGTCTTAATACTGTAAATATGGCAGTGAATAAGAAACAAAATATATTTCGTAGAATTCCAAAATGTATAGGGCCGTGATTTCTTATTTTTGAGGAATTCATATCTACTCTCATGAATAAATCAATCCCTCCACTGAAAATGAATTGACAGAGGTATACAAAACAGGCTCTGCCAAAATGTGCTTGTCTATGTGTGTAGCTCTGTGTGTGCATGTGTCTGTATTCAATATTCTGATATGTTACAGTAGTATTAATGTGATGTTCTCCCATTCTATTCCAGTGATCATAACACAGTTATAGCTTTTTTACAACATGTGTGTGTGTGCGTGTGTGTGCGTGTGTGTGTGTGTGCGTGTGTGTGCGTGTGTGTGTGTGTGTGTGTGTGTGTGTGTGTGTGTGTGTGTGTGTGTGTGTGTGTGTGTGTGTGTGTGTGTGAGAGAGAGAGAGAGAGAGAGAGAGAGTTTGTGCATGTGTGTATGTGTCAAGAGTGTGTGATTCTGATGTGGTTCATGCCCTCTATCAGACTGGGCCACCATGTAACTGTGACCTGAGATCAATATGCAATCTAACCACCCCTGGGGCTGGGCTGCCTCCGATATATAGTACAGCACAGTGGGAGCCTACCGTGTGTCAATACACAGTCTCAACAGGACAAACCAAACACTTTATATAACTGCCCTCAGAGGATGTCATGACCAATTGTGGAGTGAGCTGAGGGGGACAAAATAAGCACTTCCACCATGACTATATGATAATGACTAGGGGCTATTTCCAGTGGCCTACAAACTGGAAAACTTGGTTGTCCTGTCATGACATATAGAAGTATTTCCCCGATTAGATAATAACTTGGTCATACACAAGCATGCAAGCAAAGAGAGCAGCATACTGTATGACTTACATGTTGGTGTTGGCAGTGGAGGTGAGCCACTCTCCGGCCAGACCGATGATGTCCAGACCAGAGGACAGCTGGTTGAAGAATCGTGGGTGACCTAAACATAAAAATATAACTATCTTAATATAACTGTCTTAATGACTTGCCTATTAACTGCGCTTCACTGCCTTTATGAGGGAATCATGCTTTATATAAAGAGAAAGCAATAAGACAGCCTCTAATCTTCCTTGTCCTGAGTACATTATGAAGACATATGACTTCAATATCCTGCAGGCTAAAGCTGACTGCCTACATCTGATTGTGAAAATAAATAAATAAAAATAAAAGACACATGAAACAATTCTTGATTTCAATGTTCACAGTCGTTGGTCAGTTATCATTTTGTATTCCCCTGGTCAGACATGAAACCTAAGGGATCTGACATAGCACTGTTCAGTGTATATAATTACATTGTTAACAAGGCTATATGACAGCCATTTAGACTAAGGTGCTTGTGCACACAGTCATCATCAATAGGCCTGGAGCCTAAATGCAGTCATGGATATAAGCACCTTGTGGTGGTGGTGCTGTATGGCTCATATAGCCTAATAAATGTCACATTAACTTACTTATGAATAGAAATCCTAAATAAGGAAAATAAATCCAAAATCAATGGCAGTGCTGCTTATCAACGAGAGGAAAGAGCTGCTTTATATTTCAGCACCACGGACAGCTCCTCTAGTACAACTTCACAAAATTGAGCACAAAAACCCCCACCATGTCTGCAACTGAAACGTGGTGTTGAGTTGTAGGCACAGTAGACCCTGCGTGATATATAAAACCCAAGGGACAGTTTGAGCGTTGTCGTTTTTAACAGCTTGAAACAGCCTGTGTTAGAATCCCCTCAGGCGACACTTGCTTTAATAAGTCGAGGGGAAAGAAAAGGAGGATGTCAAGTGAATTACCAGGGGGACAATAAATAAGGCATTCATCGTAATAGACCATACACTATCTGGCAAACAGCTTCATCTCTAATGGTTTGTGTTGAATTCACCAATTTACATAAAAGTTACAAAATGGAAAATGTTTATTTTTTTAAATATATCATAAAATGACTGCAAAATTCTAGTATTATATTTTGCTTTGTATAATGACGTATATGACTATATGTTCCTCTGCAGATGAAAACACCATTTTTGAATTGACAGAGTAGAAGATAATTGCTTTTTATATTCACACATTCAGTGTCCTTTTGCTAAATAACCTACGCCAGCATATGAATTATTCAAACCCCCCTTTTCCCCTCAGATACAGCTCTATAGCTCAACCTTGAAGGTGTCCTAGCCTACCTGTCCGGACGCCATATTTGAGCGTGTCCCTGCAGTCCACCAGTATCTGCTCCAGGGATTCGGGCTGGTCGGACAGCTCCAGGTTGAAGCCCTCCATGCCCTCCAGGAGCTGGTGGGGGTGGTGGAAGTCCAGCACCTTAGTGGAGCGGTCGAAAGTCTTCTTGACATAGTTGGTGAGGATGTCCACAATCTCCAACAAAAACTGAATGGTAGGCTCCTCTCCATTTTTGGCTGGCAGCAAGTCTAAGAGGTGAGGAGAAAGGTGGTGGGAATTTAGCCTGGGTGCTTTATACTTTTGTCCCTTTTAGACTGAGCATGTTTACCACAGACATTTAATTGAGTAGCCTTTAGAAAGCTTTGGGCACATAGTTATTATTTTAAGTCCAAATTTGATTGTGCATTTCTTCCAATTTCTCTGTTAGCTATAGGCTTACAGGCTAATATCATCAGTAACTACTCAATGTAGGGTCATACATTTTGGGATTTAAGAAGAGAAGTGCATTGATTCCAGGTCTCAACAGGTAGACTATACTTGCTGTGGTGAGAGAACATTGGGATATTTGTTTTCTAAAAGCGGTGTAGCCTACTTCTATAGCCAACCACTAGCCTCTGGTTCTTTTTCTAGATATTTTCCAAATTATTAATATGCCTTTAACTTCAGTCGTCGTCCGAAAGGTGATTTTCATTGGGTGTAAGTAGACAATACTGTAGCAAAAAGAAAACAACAAAGGTAACAACAAAGATGTGCTTTTCTGGTTGTAGGCCGCCTCGGCAAAGTCGCCAACAGTCACTTAAGTTTGAAGTAATGGGCCTATGACTAATGTGACCATAGCGTACAGCTCCAATGAAGCACACCAAATTGAGTAATAGCTTATTTGTTTAGATGCGTCAAGCTGAAATAGCGCTTATGTAGTTCTTACCTCTGGCGAACAGATTGGAGAAGTCGGTCTCGGTGAGGCGGAAGCGCGCGTCCCTGTCACTGTTATCGCACGAGAGCAAGTTCTTCTGGCCCGCGAGCCTCCCTTTCTCGTCCAGGCTGTTGTTCTTCTGCAGGAACCCTAGGGTGTTACACGGCGGAGGACAGGAGTTACCACCAAACACCTCCATTCCACACAAAGAAATTATTGTTTTTTTTTTTTAAATGCAAGAAAGACGAATAATGAATGGCCAAATATTCCGCGTTATTTAGTCTATATCCTAAATATGTACGCGGTAAGACAGGTTTTGAAAAAAAATCTGTGTTGTCTAAAGTCAGCTCCTAGTGCTCTGAATTCTTTAATGAGAAATTTGAGGATTTTCTGGTGGAGGCCAAACCTATATAGGCCATATAGTATGTACACACACATGAAGAGGAACCACCCGTGTGTGTGTGTGTGTGTGGGGGGGGGTGACCGCCCCACCCTGTGACATCACAACCACACCCCGGTGAGGAAACACCCAGTCCACAGACTGATCGGCTCAGAGGGCAGGACAGGACAGCCCGCGGTGATGACCCATACAGCCAATAAACGCACATCCTATAAAGAGGGGTTAATGCAGGATGCACAGACCCCTAAGCATGTTTCGACATCTATGTTTGATCCTTTTTCTGCATTTGGGCCTTTATATCGGCAGGATAATGTGGTTACGGGTGGGACTAATTGTGCACAAAACACATGGAAGTCACACACCGTTGTTATCTGTAAGCCTATGAAATTAATATTTGTCAATGGCAACTCAATAACACCTTGCTCATTAAATCCTATAAGACATTTTTCGAAATCAATATTTGAGACCCTAACTGCTTAAGCCTCCACATAGAAATATCCCCATTCAATTTCCATTTCAGTCCATTAAAATGTCATTTAGACCAATCAAAATATATTGGTCGTTTTCTCATTCTCAAAAATACCAAACGTTGGCGATACCATACATGACTTATTCGATCCTTTGGTCTTAATTGATTTCTGCCATAACACAACGGCCAATTATATCATGTTTCATGTTCCATATTTACATGATATTCATTCTCCCCTTTGTAAAGCTGAAAGAAAAACATATTAATGCATTTTTTTAGAAACAAATTCCTTCAAATGATGGGGAAATAAACAGACATTCCCTTAACGTCACATTCTCCACTGTATAGGCCATCAGTGTGATTGTCAGTAGGCTTTTAAAGAAAAGAAATGTATTATTTGTTGCAAGGAAAGACATGAATGGAAAAATGAAAATACTTCTTTATTTACAGGTTATTCCGAGGGTCTTTCTGGGTTTTATAACATAGGGTATATTTCCAGGCCTGTCTCGGGGATTTTTGTCTTGGTGGTGAAATGGAAAAGACATGGGGGGTTCAGGGGCGGTCGGTGGGTGATCGGGGGCTCTCATCATAAGACCTACAGGCTAATGTCCACTGACCTTTAGAAGATGGAAACACACTGTGACAGTCGTGGATGGCCCTGCTCTAACAGCCTTTATCATGGCCTATTTTAGGCCTCCAAACGTGTTATTTTTTATTTTTAAGAATAACAGCCACCCTATGATGACACTTTGAACAGAGGCAAAAATGCATTCTAATGGAATATTATGGAGACATATTACCATACATTCATATGGCAAAAAAATCTGGTCCTTCCAAAATTGCATTTTTCTAAGATGTCAAAAATGTGAATAACATATGAAAGGAGTTAACGTGGAACGGTTTATGTGCCCAAAAGACTTACCACAAATCTTCATCCCCAGTTTCCGTGTACATCCGTGCATCCACGCATATTCGTAGGCTAAAACAGAATGAACGTTTGAGTTTCTGGTGAGCAGGCCGCGGAGACAACGTGGATGGGGGGATTATGGATATAAAGCTGGTGGAGTGCAGTGGACACAGTGGAAGCTGCGTGATGCGCACGGCTCTTGGCCGGGTGTGTGACTGAACACTCAGGGTGTTTTGGTATTTTCATGCGGGTTTTTTAAAGCGTCAAACAATTTGTTTCTGAGTCATTTGGCTCAAAGTGGTCTTTGTTTGGCCGATGATTTATCCACCTTGTTATTTACCACAGCACCCACTGATCATCGGGGGATGAGTCTTATAACATTTCCGATTTAGGTTCAATCAATAGGCACCGCCAGTGGCCCGCACGCCACATCCACGCCGGCTCACACACCCAGCCAAGGGGCGGACTGGAATTAACGCCCGTGAAATGAGCTCACGGAGGAGGGCAGGGATTAATTGAGTGAAACACAGTATGTTACTGGAGCGAGCTGGTTATGTCTGTGGCCGGAAAGTCTATAGCCGGCTTGATGCAGAAACTTACTGTATTGTAGGCTATAGTGCGTCTCATGCATACATACTCACAGCTACACACAAACCCTAGCGTGGACATGCGTGTAAGCAGAGATGGAGCAGAAGCCAGAGGGAATAAAATGCAGAGCGCGCGGCAGCAGAGCTATACAGAGAGGCGGCGAATACACCTGATGGAAAACTTTCATAACAAAAACAAGTATTTCAATTCACTGAAGCAATTTCATTATGAGAGAAACTAGAGAGCAGCTCGAGGTGCTGAGGCCAAGGCATACACACAGCAGACACGCGCGCGCGCGCACACGCACGCACAGACACTACATGCCGCCAGGCGTGAGATGGAGCGTGGAAGAGAGATAATGGCAACATCCAGCAGCAGTGTGCGAGCAAGTCAGACAAAACAAACCTTTTCACAAAACAAACATCTTTTTAAAGAGCTTTTCTCGGGACAAATTCACATTTAAAATAAGTCTTACATTTTTGTAGACATGTTTATTGACACCCAAGGGCCACAAATAAAAGATTAAAAAAATATTGTATTCGATAAAGAGAAAAAAAAAGAGAAAATAGGAAATTGAATTGTACATTGGTCCTCAGGAACTGCAGCCTATTCCCTTTTACATTTGGCCAAAGACAAAAAGCGGTCATCCTTTCCCCGCGTTGCACTGCAGATGGCTGCTATAGAGTCGATTTGGGCATGCGACAAAGGCTAAAACAATTAGCCTAATTAACCCATAGGTTAATGTGTAGGCCTACATAAATGTGTTCAGCTATTAATAAAAAAAAACCGCAAAACAGCCTATTTCTCCATGCACAACTAATATATGCAGCTTATAGCCCCAGGGCCTATAAACGAGATAAGATGAATTACGTCAAAAATAAATAATGGGCCTAAGTAATAAAAAAAGGTCATTTTTTGTGTGCAAAATTTGTCGAAAACGTTTTCAAAACGCACGATTAAACCCCAGACAACGAAGGCGATAATGCAAGAAAATATAGGGGACATATAGGGAAAATATTCAAACTAGCAATATATTCGATCGGAACATGCGTTTTTATTCAAAAATGTTGGATCATTAAAAATACCAATGCTTTAATGGTGCATTATTTCTGGGCCAGGTCCACTGCTCGGTACGCACCGCTGATCCGCCAGACAGCGACAGGCAGCTGTGATGGCTGTTTTTAACCGGAATGATTAACGACGGAGCCCACACAGCAAATGGCCCGGGCGAGACTCGCTTTTATCAGACAGAAGAGGAGGGGAGAGAGGGACAGGGAGGCAGACTGAGAAAGAGAGATATGTGTGGGGGACTAGGTTTAAGCCTTCGTGTTGGCAATAGATCGCACTGGATGCATAAGTGTCTTTGAGCAAGGCACCGAGTCCCGATCAGCTCCAGTGGGCTGTTTCTGTAAGCACAGTCTGAACGCTCCGGAGAGGGACAGCCTTAACGAGAATTTACCCTCGGGGATCGACACTGGATTGTGATATTATTAACAGGGAGAGGAGTGTGAGGAGGACGTACTTGCGGACGGAGGTCTTAAATTGTCGGAGTTGGGGTCCTGGTCCCCGCCAGTGGCTCTCGGTTCAGACGTGGCCATCAGTCCTCTGTTATCTGATCTCCAGCTGGGAAATAATTCAACTGCAAACAAAACGGTCCAGGGTTAGGAGTGACCAGGTCATCTTATACAACTCACATTTGAAATATATATTTCGAATAACTACGATCCATTTAATTGGTAAACCAAGATTTGATCAGAAAATCATGTTATCCACGGTGCGTCGCCAGGGACGAGTTATTCCCGAAGGATATTGGGCTATGAATCAAGCCGCGCAATTTGGAGAGAATTGCGCACGACGCACAAGCAATACGCACATCAGGATACATGTTAAAGATAACATTCAGTTATCAGGGAGCTCCACATACTGTTTAAGAAATATATTCCTAGTTATTATAAGTTCTAATGGCTCGTTGGAAGATATCAGTCTTTGGCAGAGCGACACGAAACCATTCAAATCTATGAGCCGTCTGTGACCATCCACTGCACTCATAGCTATATATTAGAGAGATATTTCTAAAGAATAAAAAAAAAATTCAGCCTGCCATAGTTAGATGACATGTGCTATTCTAAAAAAAATATAAATGAAATACATGACAGGACATATTGATAAAATCACAGCTGTTTTTAAACAGGCTGATTTATTAAGCAACTATTGATAAGATGTAACTATAAATAACCTACGTCAATTACATATTGACTGAGCAATCGACATTTCAATTAAGTTGCGCTTAGAACAAGCACATCGCATCTCATCCTAACTCAATGTCACCAGACAGACTGGACAACTAATGAATTCCTCCTGTCACTCATCTGGGACTCATTTCTTTCAAACCACACGGTGAAATATAAGGTATTTTTCGCCCCCCAAAAAACTCCGACGTTACAATCACCTGTGTCTACGAAAAAATATGAAGCCATATATCAAGAGCGCCGCTGAAATGAACGGAGGAGGCATCTTACCGACTCACGGACGCACAGGTTGTCGAGTCCAGAGAAACTATAACTAGATGTTACAATTGCCACCCAAAGGCACGACAAGGAACAGTCCAGTGATGGCGGAATACCAACAGAGCGCACTAATAAAATCCCATCCAGCAGCGCGCAAGTGACCCTTTCTCCCTCAAGAATATTTTTTATTCGTTATTTATATCTCAAGCTCTGGCTGCCCATTGGTCTCTTCACGCAAGCATGAGTCACAGCCTTGCCTCCCTCTGACGACTAATGAAGCTTCCCTGAGTGCCACTGACAGCCACAATCCACTTTAAGAAGCCTAAAAAGCAAAAGGAAAAGCACCAGTGACGTATACCCACCCCTAAGTGTGTGTCACAGGATGGAGACCTGAATGTGAAATGTATTCTGAGTGGGTTACATAGCAATTGACCTTGTGATGACAAAGTTGGTTTATGGGTTTTAGTAACAACAGTTTCTGTCTCTGTTTCAATGAACCCGTGGGGGCTTCTTACAAAAGCACCAAGTGATGGAGAGAGCAGCATGCACAGTCCATGATCCATCCATCCATACAAGTGCTGGCTGAGATATTCACCTTCATGAGATGACAACACTGCATGCATCATCATTTTTGACCTGCACCCTTTTTATAACCTTGACATGGACAATAACACTGAGACATCAAAGTGAATCCAGCCTGGAGGGCGTTGACTTATTGTCATCCTCATGCCTGTGTCCTGGTCCACCAAATGGACAGAGAGCAGCCATTATGATCATTCAGTCACTGCAAATTACACACAGCCTTTATCAGATGGCCCTCATACTTTCTCTTTTCACAAGTCACGCGTAGAGACGAGTCATAAAGATAAGCTCTGCATGTGATAATAACTCAGAATATACTGGCTGATAGCTGAGTGTGTGAGAGAGGCTGTGTAACCTTTGAAGTAACGATTCAGTGTGCACACAGAGCAGAGTAGCACAGAAAAAAACATGCTTGATTGTCAGGATCATCATCCATAGAAACTGTCTATATTCAAAAATGAAGATGTATTCAAATAAATGAATTATACTTGTTAAGTGTAATTTCCCCACTGAGGATCAATAAAAAAGTATAAATTAAGTATAAGTATAAATATAATTGTGTTTATTTACAGCTCTGCGGTATGGGTATGAAGCGCTTGCCCACGTGAACACGCAGATTTTGCTCTGCCTTATGAAACCAGCTTTAGGGGGGAAATACAAACGTTATTTTCTTTTCAATCAGCTCAATTTGCATCTTCAAAATTATTGTCATGACTTCAGGGGTGTTAAGTGTCTGGCCTAGCCTGGTATAGCCAGACTAATTCACTAATGCGAATTAATCTTTCAGTTAATTTTTGCAATTTCCAACGGCATAGACCAAAATGACTCTGGATGCAATGAAATAGACCTACAACCAATGAGCAATGAAACGACGTGGCTCTGAGCGACATGCAATTATGGGCTGTGCTTGGTCTGTTTTTAAGCAGGACAAAAATGGCGGCCGGGTCAAAAACCGTCTTGTTGAGCTTTTAGGAACTATACATATGTACTATATATACTAACACTCCAGTAAAACAATCTTTATCTCTACAAAGTGCCTTGGGTTTTTCACATGGGTGTCCAAGAAAAGTGAAGCCTTTTTCGTTATTATCAGTATGTTACTGTAGTCAAGATAAGGGCTGCAACTGATTATTTTCATTATTAATTAATCTGACGGATATTGTCTTGATTGTTTGGTCTATACAATGTCAAAAAACAGTGGAAAATGCTTTGTTTATGCAACAACAACAGAGAGAGGCAGCAAATCCTCACATTAGAGAAGCTTTAACCAATGTTTGGCATCTTTGCTTGAAAAATGACCTAAGCAAATAATCATTTATCAAAATACAATAGTTGCAGATTGATTCTCTCTCTCTTCTGTTGATCGACTCATTTATTAATCAACTAATCGTTTCAGTTTAGTGAATATGACCTATCTCACAGCAGACATTTTGACTTACAGTATAGAGTATGTCATAGCAGGTAAAGCACAGGTGTAGTTATAAATGATGAGGGCTTAGAATTAGAAAACTGCAATCGAACACAGCTGTTATTCATGGCCTGTTTATAAGTTTACACTTTCAGCAAACAGGGGCCTCAGCTTTGTCCACAATAAATATTTTATTTGCAGGTGTAATTTGAAAAAAATGCATCATTGTCACAACATCTACAAAATGCACATACACTGTTCAAAGTAGCTTTGTAGATTAAAATAAATAAAATGTTCCAAGATGCTATTAGCAGAGATATCTGGTGACAGTGCCTAACATTGCCTCTGTTGTATTGGTACAATAGATTTAGCGAGAAATGTGAGAAGTGGGACATGGCTTGTGTCTGTCTACTTGCTTTTCTTCATCATCATCATCTGATGGTGAGGAGGAGGAGCAAGCTGAAGAGGAGCAGTTTGAGCTCTGAGATGACTCCTCATCACTCCCGGAGTTATCTGAGTCATCATTATCCTCTTCTTCTTCTTCTTCCTCCTCCTCAGTGTTCTGCTCTGCCTCTTGCTCTAATGAAAAAGGCAAGACACAAACTCATGGTGTGTTCTGGAATATGGAGCATAAGTGTTTGTATAAATGGAGGAACTCTCACCCTCTAACAGCTTCTTCTGGATCAGCGGGAGAAACTCAGAAGCCTCAGGATTGTCTGGTTCATAGATGAGAACTGGACCGAGGAGAGAAGAGGCATCATTGGCTGGCTTCACCGGTGGCAGATTTATTGACTGACAGACATAGACTTGATGGATGCAGGATACATACTCATCTGACACAGTTTGCTGGCCAGCTGGAAGTCTCTGTCCATCACAGCTCTAAGGAACTGAAACCACACATTTTAAATTGGGTTTCAATTTCATTTTCTCTCAACTGAGTATATCCAAGTTTAATAAAAAATATATCTTTGACTAAAACCAAAGATTGAAATGATTTTTGGCATCTGAAATAAAACAAAAAGTTTCTACAGTTTAGCCCATCCTCTCAGCAGAGCATGAAGTGTAGAATCATTGATGGCGATCAGTCACTTTACCTCCATTATCAGCTCCACTGGTGCCTTTCGTTCCTCATCCCCAACATCCTCTTCTTCTGTCTGTTCTTCCTCTCCATTTGGCCCATGTGTGGGAAGAGGCTCAGCTGGCGGAGGAGAATGTGTTGTTCCTCCTGACAACCATTAACACTATCATCAGTTTCTTTCTTGCTACATTTCTTATTTTTCATTCTGTTCTACAATAAACATACCTATAAGTATTGAGTCTGGGGGCTTCCTCAGGTCTTTCATTTTCAGCTCTTCATCAGGCACTGCAGTCCACTGTGTGTGTCTATCAACCCTAAAAATCGCATTTAGGATTTAAAACTGTGTGTTGGTGATATTTCATTAGTCTAATCACTTACTATGTGAATTCAGAGTACAGACCTTGGTGTTATGCTGATGGATTCCTTTGGCGAGCACTCTACAGGAGAACCATAGACATCCAAGACATTCAAATTAGCCAGTAAACCCCTGCATGGATTTTAATTATTGTTTTGGGCACAATAGATAGTAGTATTTAATGTGAATCGTGTGAACATAACAAGCTGAAACTGATTGTTCATTGATATTATGTTGTCAACAAAGCATTACATTTACTGTAACAGTCTGGAGACATGATGAGGAAAAATGACAGACAGCAAAATTTGCTTTTGGTGTATGCAGTCTGTCTCTTCTTATTCTGTCACAGTTAGCGGGTTTGTTTGTGACTTACTACATTTCCCAGAATAACTTTTGACAAAATTAACAAGCATGCGTACACATTTATCCATATGCTCGCGCAGACTGATCAACAGCAATTGCAATGAAAAAGAGCAAATTACATTTTTCATTCATTATGAAGCTCTACTTAAAGTGCTCATATTATGCTCATTTTCAGGTTCATAATTGTATTCAGAGGTTGTACCAGAAAAGGTTTATGTGGTTTAATGTTCAGAAAACACCATATATTTGTTGTACTGCACATTGCTGCAGCTCCTCTTTTCACCCTGTGTGTTGAGCTCTCTGTTTTAGCTACAGAGTGAGGCATCTCACTTTGGTTCCATCTTTGTTGGGAGTCCCACATGCACAGTAAGTACTGCTAGCTTGTCAGTTGCTGAGTATGAAGGAGTGCCACGCTAGCAGCTAGGCGAGCATTATGACGTGTGTTACGCACGTTTGTCTCTGAAGTAAAGGCTGGACTACAATAGAGCTGTTTGGAGCAGTTTGTGAACAGTGTTTTCTGTTGGAGATGGTTAGTCCCTTTGGGGTAGACTTTGGGCTTTTTCACTTTGTAAACCTATAACGTGCACAAACAATATATAACACAATAAAGGAAAGGGGAAAAGCCAAAAGCATAATATGAGCACTTTAACATATCTTTTTATGCTACCTTCAATTGAGCAATTGTTATCCCTGCATGTTCAGGAACAGACTTCTCCTTGCAAAATTGTTAAACATTATGTGAAAAAGTACTGATGAGATGAATTTTCTCTCAATCTCAGAAAGTCCAACACCACATACCGTCTGCATCCAGCACATCTCCACTTGGAAACTCAAACTGTTGAGTCTCCTGGCAAGAAACCTTAAGAAAGAAAGAAAAAATGTAATTACAGTAGTGAAGCAAAACATGTTTCCATCAATCCAGTCATTGTGTAGTCTATCTCAGAATATCCACCTTCACAGAATGAGGTGGTGCCCGGGCAGGAAGACTCCTGCTGGATGCAAAAAGTAAATGAAAAAATAAAAATACTGGATGAGCATGGTGTTATGATAGAAATGTATACTTGCTAAGATGGGACTTTTCTTACCGAGGTTTAATGTCCCTGATGACTGTCTTTTCCCAAACTTGGTCTAGAACATAATAAGAATATAAGCTTGCCATAAAAGCCTGGTGAGCAGCATAAGCGCAAGTGGAACTCACGTGAAATCTTATGTCTTATTTCAGTCTTTACAAAAAGAAATAAGTCTGAAAGTGATGTTTGTACACTGATGTGAAATGGGAATTACTTCTTACCACTGGGTTTGTGTGTCTCAGCATTAGCAGAGGGGACTTCTGCTGTCAACTACGTCCAGGTAGAGAGGTCAAAATGATTGTAATATTCATTCATACAATGTTTATTGGGACATGCAGAGTAGCAATGCACAAGCATGGACATTAACATCAGCAATGTAATCCATAAAAAAACATATGATAGATAGAAAACTAGTGTTGACTTTATTCTTTAGTGCTCACCTGTTTCTGTGAACTGGTGGAGGACTTCCCCAAACACTCTAAACTGGACATCAAATTGCAGCAGTGAAATCATATTATTGTTTGTGAATTAAATAGCATGGATTATAAAATCCTAACGTTTCTACATGGCTTTAAGGTTTAGCTATATGTGGCACTCTAGCGTATATAGATAGCTAGTGACCTTAGCTATATTGTACAGTAACGTTATGCTTTTGTAATTTTTCAGGCGTTTAGGTCTACGTTTTTGTATTAAAGTATTCAATTCAGTCAATGACAGCTGCTGAAGCAACATTCGAAGTACTGAAATAAATTACTACGTCGTTAACTATCATATTGTTCATTTACCAAGGGTAGCTAGCTAGCTAGCTCAGTGCTAGGTTAAATTAGCAGATAACGTTAGCTAACGTTACATAATACATTGTAATCATTTATTAACGTTAACTATGTTTTGTGAACTAACATTAGCCTAGTTAATGTTGGTAACGTCAAGCCACCAGTTGCTCACCTGCTCATTGAGGACATAAAGCGACTGCAACTTAAAGTAATAGATAATTATTCTAAAACTGTCCTAGAGGCTTTCTCGTATTAAGGTTAGTTTAGCTAACTACGGTAGCTACTTTTCTATCAGAGGGACAGACTGTCGTTGCACAGCAACAGTGAAGTAAACATAGTAACCGAGCTACTCCGAGTCAATGCTGCCTTCAAGTGCTGCCGGACATTTTGCGATTGATTGGAAACACAATGCAGGCCAGAGATAGATTTCATTTTGTGCTGTGAATTTTGGAGTTCATTTAAATAGGATTTATGCGTTTCTGTTCATCGTATGGGTTGTTCTTCGAATAAGCCTACAGGTATTATAAAAAGTTTTGTCATACTGTAGGCTACATGTTTTTATAATTCCTTCAGTTTGCAACATAAGTGCAAGTTGTTTTGGCTGCTGTGTGAAATGTGCGAAATAAAAAAGCCACAAAAAATGCTTTGAATGCACAAAAATATTGAAGCTCAGAAATAAGATATTTTGAAGGCTTCTCTCACAGGCCCCTCATACACATAGCCGATTGTTTCCGTCCACCCTCCATGTCAGCCATATTTCATCCAATAAGTAGCTGTTACTGCTACATTAGCTGTGCATGTATCGAAAGCGCTGCCCTCAGTCTTGATGTGTGTGTGTGTGTGTGTGTGTGTGTGTGTGTGTGTGTGTGTGTGTGTGTGTGTGTGTGTGTGTGTGTGTGTGTGTGTGTGTGTCTGTGTGTGTGTCTGTGTGAGTGAGTGAGTGAGTGAGTGAGTGAGTGAGTGAGTGAGTGAGAATGTGAGGATGGAGATATTGTGTGTGTGTGGTTAATAGGTTCAGGTCCCCTCAGCACTTGGCTGTATTGTTTCATGGTTGTCTTGTACTTTTAGGAAGATATAAACTGTTACACTGACAGGCTGAAGACTCAGAGTTCCCACAGAGCACAAATTAGCACATGACTGACAGGTTTGTTCATTTTCTGCCAGAAATTGAAGCACAGTTTAGAAAAAGGTAAGGTTAGTGTTAGGGAAATCCTCTGTGTGTCCCTAAAAAGGGTACCAAAACCTGACACCAATTATTCTTCCCCGCGTATTCTTAAATTGGTTTTACACCGAAGAATCAATGAGACGATAGTACTACAACCCCAAATCAGAAAAAGTTGGGACAGTATGGAAAACACAAATAAAAAAAGAAAGTAGTGATTTCTAAATGTACTTTGACTTGTATTTCATTGCAGACAATACAACAGCACATCATTTAATGTGTTCCTCATGATTTTTATTGTTTTAAAAAAAAAAAAAAATTGGTTCTTGCAACACATTTAAAAAAAAGTTGGAACAGTAAAGCATTTACCACGTAGTAATGTTGCCATTCCTTTTCACAACACTTAAAAGACGTTTAGGGACTGAAGACACCAAGTGATGAAGTGTTTCAGGTGTAATTTTGTCCCATTCTTGCTGCAAACAAGTCTTAAGGTGGGCAACAGTACGGGGTCTTCGTTGTCGCATTTTGCGCTTCAAAATGCGCCACACATTCTCTATTGGAGACAGGTCGGGACTGCAGGCAGGCCAGTCAAGTACCCGTATCCTCTTCCTCCGCAGCCAGGACTTTGTAATGTGTGCAGAATGTGGTTTCGCATTATATTGTTGAAATATGCATGGACGTCCCTGGAAAAGATGTCTTCTTGAAGGCAGCATATTGTGCTCCAAAATCTCTATGTACATTTCAGCATTAATGGTACCATCACAGAAGTGCAAGTTACCTTTGCCAAGGGCACTGACACAACCCCATACCATGACAGACCCTGGCTTTTGGACTTGTTGCTGGTAACAGTCTGGATGATCCTTTTCTTCTTTGGTCCGGAGCACACGGCGTCCATTTCTTCCAAAAAATACCTGAAATACTGATTCATCTGACCACAGTACACGTTTCCACTGTGTGATGGTCCATCCCAGATGCCTCCGAGCCCAGAGAAGTCGACGGCGCTTCTGGACACTGTTAACATAGGGCTTCCTTTTGGCACAGTACAGTTTTAACTGGCATTTGTGGCTGTAACTACGTATTGTGGTACTTGACAAAGGTTTGCAAAGTAGTCCTGAGCCCATGTGGTGATATCGCTTATAGATGAATGACGATTCTTGATGCAGTGCCGCCTGAGGGATCGGAGATCACGGTTGTTCAGCTTAGGCTTGCGCCCTTGTCCTTTACGCACTGCAATTCCTCCTCATTTCTTGAATCTTTTAATTATGTTATGCACTGTTGAAGGTGAAATAAGCAAATGTCTTCCTATCTTTCTTTGAGGAACATTGTTTTTAAACATTTCAATAATTTTCTCACGTATTTGTTGGCAAACTGGCGATCCTCGGCCCATCTTTGCTCCTAAAGGACTAGACCTTTCTTGGATGCTGCTTTTGTACCAAATCATAATTACAATCACCTGTTGACATCACCTGTTTCAAATCGCATCATTATTTAACCAATTTACCTGATTACTAGCCCTAAATTGCTCCTGTCCCAACCTTTTTTGGAATGTGTTGCAGGTCTGAATGACAGGAAAGGATGTATATTTACAAATGAAATTAGGTTAACCAGACAAAACATGAAATATTTTGTGTTCACATTGTCTGCAATGAAATACAAGTCAAAGTACATTTAGAAATCACTACTTTATTTTTTTATTTGTGTTTTCCATACTGTCCCAACTTTTTCTGATTTGGGGTTGTATTTCGAACAGTACGTTTTAATTAGTCAAGCATGAGAGTTACAGACACAGATCTGTGGGATCACAAAGCAGAGACTAAAATTCCCTAGCAACAGAAAATAGTCGGAGCCGGTCCACCCATCTCTTCTGCCGAGTGAACCCCGTTCTATCCTTTCCCTAAACTCTTATACCCCTCCTCGCTCTGGAGCGTTGTCTTCTTCTCCAGCGCAGGGACTGTTATCTTCTCACAACAACACACACCAGGGTGGAGGCCAGTGTGCTGTGTTGCTTCTTCTTCTGGTCACGAGCAGTACATTCTGTTCCTGATTCTACTTGTTGTTTCTCGAGGCCACTGTGACCTTAACTATCTTATAATTACAGTTTAAGCTAAATCATCTGTGCGTCAGAGTTTCCTTTGTTTGGGGAATGCAGATGTGCCTCGCCTGGAAAACTTTTAACCGACACATCTATGACTGCACGCAACTCTATTGCAATGAGCACAAAACACTATCAATCCTAATCTCTTATGGATATCTATTTATTTCTGTATCAAACCTATATCGTTTTAGCATATGATAATCTACATTAGTTTGGGCTGTTAAATGCAAGTGAGTTAAATGTGCAGGCCTGCACATACACACACATGCACGCACGCACGCACGCACGCACACACACATTCAATAAATGTTGCTAATGTAAAGTTGCTGTTTCATTCATTTTCTTGCAGCATCACAGGTGCAAAATTTAAAGAGTTATAAAATGTAGAGATACGAATATGCAGGACACCTTTCATGTAAGCAGGAATAAGCACACAGAGTTTGAGCTTTAATACTTGGAAAATGGTGTAAGAACCTACATATTGTGCCGGATATCTTTTCCATTCAACACAGACTTAGGTATGGTTCATTTTTACTGAGCCACAGCTCGTGCTGTGCAGCAAGATTTTTTATTTAAACCCACATAACTTTATTTTAAATGCTAGTGGAGATCCCAATTTCTAAAGACACCAATTATGTTGGAGGGAATGCATGAATAAAAACTGATGCACAAGAAGTCTAGAATGCAAATGTTGAAGCCATGAAAATATGAGCCTTGGATTTGAATATTTCAATCAATGTACACGTCATTGAGCTTCAATGACAAGTTGGAAAAAGCTCAGACAATATGAATGAGATGACTTTTCCAAACTGAAAGCTATTGAAGAGGAAAAAGTGGGACATATGTATTTTTTGTTATTGTGTTATTACAACAATAAAACAATTAGTTGCATACTAGTTGAATTAAAGTTTTAGGGGGGAAGTTGCAAATTTATTAAGAGTTTCACAGTTAAAAACCCATACATTTACCTTCATCAGGACTGTGTTAGTGTGGTTCAATCAGATTTGATCGACAAAGCTGGCAACATGAGCAAACAACTAACAACTATGATCATATCTTGTTAAACATTTAGCTAAACTCTGATTGGTGCATGGAAATACTGTACGCAACATCAAATTTTCCCAGATAAGCCCCCCAAATGTCTCATGTAAAATAACCCAAACTGTTCCTGTTTTCATGTATTACTCCAGTATTCATAGTAAGAAGCTTTTTTCCCCCAAGGCTTTTAAAAGCCTGTCTAGAGTTTTTTAATATGCAAAAATGAATGTAATGAGTCGATGAGCTAACTTATGCCTTCATCTGAACCTTGTTTCCAAACTTAACCAGTCATGTAAGATCAGATTTCACAGCAATTTAGCAAATGTCAAATGCCAAACACCAAGGTGGAACGTGAGCTGCAAAAGCTGTTCTGACACTGTCACCTTGTTTTTATCGAGACCCCCCACCCCAAAGTCCTCCTCCCCAACAATAGACAGAAGGAGAGAGCCACAAAATGCACGCACGCACACACACACACGCACGCACGCACGCACGCACGCACGCACGCACGCACGCACGCACGCACGCACACACACACACACACACACACACACACACACAGCACCAGCAGCCCATAAGGCACACCTGCCATAGATGGATGGGAAAATATATTCCACACAGACGACATGATAACAGAATAATTTCACACTTCAGTAATCCTCTGCACATTCTCTTTGTGTGCATATGTGTGTGTGTGTGTGTGTGTGTGTGTGTGTGTGTGTGTGTGTGTGTGTGTGTGTGTGTGTGTGTGTGTGTGTGTGTGTGTGTGTGTGTGTGTGTGTGTGTGTGAGCGTGTGTGTGTTTGTGAGCACCAGCCGTAGACTGGCACCAGCATGCACATCTATTAGTGTGCTAGAGGGTTGTATGTACTGTATGTGCCTTGAGAGACTCTGCTTCTCACAAATTTCCATATGATGAGCCCTGAGGCCACCTTGACTGCAAAAGAGAACACAGAGGAGGAAGGGAGGGACAAGAAGACTCATGACAGTCCTGTAGGACATCACATGTGGAATGTGAAGCATGTATTTCTTTGATGGAACGCCACTGAACATACTGTTCCCATCATTAACAGGGATCAGCAATATCAAAACGAAGCAACATCATGCTGTCATAATGACTTCATCTGTGGTGCATGTGGGTTTGCGGATCCCATTCACCATAACTTTGCGCGTGGCACATTGATGCTCATGTTACTGTGTCCTCGGGCACACGTGTTTATAAGGCATCTGTGCAGGTCTATCAGTGTGATATGGTGTATGACGATCCATCCTCACGCCTCACAGCCTCTGGCAGGCTGAAAGCTAATAATAAATGCAAATTACAATCAGAGGAGCAGATCGGAGCTGGAGAGGATAATTGCTCCATTATGGTTGTGCGTGTGTGTGTGTATGTGTGTGTGTGTGTGTGTGTGTGTGTGTGTGTGTGTGTGTGTGTGTGTGTGTGTGTGTGTGTGTGTGTGTGTGTGTGTGTGTGTGTGTGTGTACCTTGTATAACAGAAAGAGAGGGTTACCAAATGCCAGGCGCTGACGTCACAAATACTATATAACAGGACAAGTGAAGTGTAAGTATTGATTTATTTGTTGGATAAAATTCAACTTTCCCCGTATGAGGGCCAAGTAAGGCTAATTAAAGTGTGTGATGTAACTGCACGTCACAGATCAAAATAACACAGATCTAGATTACAAGAGGCTCCTGAATGCCACTGTTTAAAATCTGTGTTTGAAATACAAAACTGTGTGACTATTGTATGAATTCAATGTCATTTACAGATAAGGCCTGTCATACATCTTTCTCTGTGACATTCCTTTATTTTTCATTTCATTTACTAGGATTCAATTCAATTCAATTCAATTTTATTTATTTATTTATTATTATTTATTTTTATTTATTTTATTTATATTGATTCTAGCCTCATCAAAACAGAGGCTGGTTTATTCATCCAAACACACACACACACACACACACACACACACACACACACACACACACACACACACACACACACACACACACACACACCAAAATGCCATTTATTTAACATGACACCATCTCACAATGTACAAAACCAGACAAACTGAAAGAAGAAAAAGAAGAAACAAATAAAGAAACAACACAACAAATAGTTCCAAGAATAAAATACTTTACAGATAACATTGCATAGAATATAACAACTACCTCTTATGTGACATAAATGAACCCTACTTTCTGTATAGCCACATCTAGCCCCCACTTATCTCTCTGACCTCCTCCAGGAATAAAACCGCTCCCGTTCCCTGCGCTCATCCACAGCTGGTCTTCTGACCATCCCCACCTCACGCCTCAGCACCATGGGTGCTATAGATTATTATTATTATTATTATTATTATTATTATTATTATTATTATTATTATTATTATTATTATTATTATCAGAAATAATTACAACAGTTCAACACAAAAACAAATAGTTCAACATTTTGGGAAATTCAAGTATTTGCTTTCTTCCAGAGAGTTAGATGAACAGATTGATACTCTTATGTCCATACGGTAAATAGTAACCCAAGAGACGGTTAGTTTAGTGTAGCATAAAGACTGAAAGCCGGGGGTACCAGCTAGCCTAGCTCTGTCCAAATTAACCTCTAAATCTCACTAATTAACACTAATTAACACTCATCATAACGGCTGGTGAGCTGTTACCATTGAAGTCTATAATCGTTTATTTACAGTCTTGTACAGTACCATTGTTTTTTTGTTTTTTTTAAATTACTAGAAACACATGCTAAAGTGACACATCACTTTATTGTATTTGCTTTAGTAAAGAGGTTAAATCACTCACTTGTTTGTGTCCTCGTAACATGAGCCAAGGGGTTTTACTGCTAATATTTATATTATTACCCATGCTTTTCTTTTAATGTGAAATCTAATGACTCCGTCCTTTGGGCACATTATGTGTGTGTGTGTGTGTGTGTGTGTGTGTGTGTGTGTGTGTGTGTGTGTGTGTGTGTGTGTGTGCGTGCGTGCGTGCGTGCGTGCGTGCGTGCGTGCGTGCGTGCGTGCGTGCGTGTGTGTCATCATCACAATCGTCACCACTCTTTCACTTACTCTTTCCATTTCTCTGCCACACATCTCACTGATAGAGCTGACCCATCTGTCTCACTTCCAGCCCATTCATCATTTCCTCACTCATCAACTCTGTATTTCTTTATTTTCTTACCTCGCTTCATCTCTGTCTCTTCCTCACTCATCACCCATTTCAGGGGGTTTTGCTTCCACCCCTTCCTTCCGCTCCATCCATCTGCCTCCCACTTTTCACAGTATCCAGCGTTTTTCCACGCTTCATTTTCTGCCTCTGTCGTTTCTGCTGGCCGTCCATTCATAGAAGAAGATATTTCTATGAAAGAGCCTACACAGGCTCCAAAAAATTACATCTTGTGATCGGATGATGGGGGAAAAAAATCTGTTAATATGTAATGATGATTGTGCAAAAAGCAGAAAACTCCTGCAACAAGAGGCAGTCCGATGTCCAGGCCAAGATGCTCGGTACTGTAGAGTTGCACAGTATAGCAGCATTAAAAACAATCATAGTAAAAAGCTATTAACCATAAAAAGACACACACGTAACTATCTGAAAGTGCCAGAGAGCCCGAGGATATATGCTTCATAAACCAGATCTAACAAAGATCCACAAGGCTGATTTACAGATTTCTGAGAAAAAAAATGTGAGAATGTGTTCTCCACTGTACATGTGTCTCTCTCTCTCCCACATACACACCATTAAAGGCCTCAAAAACCTTTTTTTCTGAATCAACTTCTTACTAAAAGTGATGAAGTCCTACATGAACACATTATTATCTGCCAAAAGAATACTGGTTATTTCCAAGCATCAACCTCCGGGGTTGAATAATGAAGCCAACATGGAAATGTCAAAAACTGCAGTTCATCGAGTGGCCACTTGACATTGACTCCAAAAGCGAGTCAATCCCCATAGCCCCAATGTTAAAAGGCTTTTCAGCAGAATTAATCATGTTTACAGCCTGTTACAACAAACAGGTTTGGTCTCTATAGCTAAGTTCTCCCTTAATGACAACTGTACGAGGGATCAATTATTTTATAACTCACCCTCTTAAATTATATTAAAGATTAAAGTTCTGCATAATTAAGGGCATTCTGCTTTGAGTGACAGGTGGCTGCCGTCACATGAGGCGAGCATAGACTGTAGGCTTCATTCGGCCCGCCTCAGCTCCACCTGTTTGCCCATTTTTGGATTAGTATTAGGATTTAGGCGCCGTCAGGCACTGGCAAGATAGTTACAGCCGGAGAGACCGGGAGCCACTCATTTTGAACTGTTGCACCTGTAACCATGCCCAACAGTGCACCCAACGCCCTTGAGTACACTTGCTGCAGCAAGATGAGAAGTTACACCACTAGAGGTCAGTGAAAAATATGATTTTCAGGGGGGTTTCTTTACCCTTTAATACTATATAAGAATATTGTTTGTTTACGTTGCCAGGGAGACATCACACCCAGTGTAGAGATGGGATGTTTTATGTCACGTGGGGGCAACAGAACAGGCTGAAAACATTGACAAATTATTACCTTATAAAGTTGTTAATCGTGTTAGCAAACACTTGCCTATTACATATTCAGCAGATACGGAGGAACATTAGCATTCCTTTTGAGTCTGTTAAGATTTGAAACCATCACTCACCTGCTTATAGGTGAGATGGCATACCTGAAGAGGAAGACATTTTTCATCCTTTCTCTCTCCCTCTCTCCTCCATGTCTTTCTCTCTGTCCATGATGCAGCTGAAACAGCTTGAAGGTGACAGAGAGGCCCAAGCAGTGGCATCCAGCTCAGCCGCACCTCTTTTTTGGCAGAGGGAGGGGGGGGGATTATAAAGATTTATTCCTCGGGCGCTCCAGCGTTACTGGCATGATTATGATACCATAACACAAGGTGCCATAAAGAAAATGCTGTCAGCTAAATGAAGAGCAGAGTGCTGAAATGTGCTCGCCATTATGTGATCAATCACACCTGTCAAGCTTGTAGCCACTGATCAAGAAAGCTGTCACTGTCATCTGTTGCGTGTTTCTCCCTTGTCCCTGACTTTCTTTCGTTTTTGTTTGTTTTCTGGTCATCTGTATGTGTATATGTATATGTGTGAGTGTGTTTCTGGGTCATTTTGCCTCTTTTCCCAGGCGACCACAAGTCTCCCATCTACAATACCTCATGTAAGCGCTGATAAGAGGTGAGGAATTACCAAACATGTTGGCCACATGCTGGCTGAGATCACACACACAGGGCCCCCTGTAATATTTCACAGCGAGGAAGAAAGGGATGCATACATCATTCTGACAGAGCCAGAATGGAGAGAGACATCCCTCTGTTATCTCCCCACACACACGCACTGTCAGAGATTTATAGTACAAGGCTTTAATGGCGCCCTCACACACCTCTCTCTCTCTCTCTCTGTATACCTCTCTCCCTGCTCACACGGACACACAGACACACATCCATCCATCATTCACCTTCTTCTTCCTCTGTTTTTCTCCATCTTCCCTCTATCTGCTGTCCATCTCATATCTTCCTTTACTTCTCATTTCTCTCCCCCATTTTCCCTTTTCTTCCTCCTCATGATGGCCTTCCAATCTCTGTTTTTTTCCTCTCAGTTAATTGAAAAACAGTAAAAAAGAAAAGATGTCAAAGTATTTTCAGTTCAAAGGTAGAAATGAGATTTCCATCAGTCAGGAGTCAAGATGCTGCCAGGTGCAGAGGAGGGTAAACAGACTCACACTGTAACAGCAATGTGCTTTTTTTTTTATAAATAGCTTAATGTTCCCAATAAACACCACGCTGACAGCCATACATGACTCTAATGGGGAGTGGTTAAACCTTAAACACAGACCATTTGCCCTTGTGATTTATAGAGCATGCTTGCTTGATCTCCTGTTTATCCCTTGTAAAAAATATGCTTGTTGTGATGTTCATATCATGCATACATACAGTATTATCTTAGGTTTGCAGGTATACCACAAACATTGCCATCAATTGTTTTCCACTTTGTAGAGTTTAAAATGCAATCTTTCCACTTAGAAAACTGTGATCTCAAATTTGTTTTAAAACATACAATAGTTCAATTGGGGCAGACACCACAAGTGAACAGAAAAGCAGACACAGCAAAAGATACTTTAGGTAAAAAATAGAATCATTTCATTATGCTGCTTTCAGTGCAAAATACTGTACTTTTTACTTCACTACATGTATCTGGCTTTAGTCTACATTTTGCACAGATATACAGTATACTAATCTTCATTACATTACATTACATTACATGTCATTTAGCTGACGCTTTTATCCAAAGCGACTTACAATTAAGTGCTTTCAACTGTGAAGGTACAAACTCCAGACAACAAGTAGTAAGTGCAAATACATTAGCTTTAAATAAGTAAAGGTACAAAGAGACATATGAAAGCGCAGGTTCAGGATTTTTTTATTTTTTTATTTTTTATTTTTTTATCCGAGGTGTCGAAAGAGATGTGTTTTTAGCCTTCGGTGGAATGTGTGTAGGCTGTCGGCCATCCTGATATCGGTGGATAAATACAATTAATTGTAATGGATTAAACAACCCCACTTTATATAAATAAGTTAAATAAGATACAATAACCAGCTAAAACATTAATATAAATTACTCGAAAGGTGTCAGTCTGCATAATGAGTGCCGAATGGATGCTAGATTTGGTTTCTTACAGATATTTTAATGCCCCACACACTCACACGGGGGTTTTAGTTAGGTGGAGCTATGCAGAGAATTGTGTAACCACAAATAATAATAATAATAATAATAACAATAATCTTTATTTAAACAGCACCTTTAGGGATACAAGGTTACAAAGTGCTCGGGAAAATCCTGTTTAAAACACTTCAGTGCTTCAGTTTACTAAAAGCAGGCATATGATGGTATGATGATTTATTGATTTATTGATTGATTGATTGATTTTATTTCACCACTTAAAAATGAAATAAAATATGAAACAGTACTCTGTGTCATACATTAAAATACAGGGATGACACAATAAAGCCCAAAGACTTATTTCCATTGTGGTCCCCCTGATGAGTATAGATGGGTGAATAGAATAAATATTATACCACAATAAAATAAGAAAACAACTAGGGAAATAAAGAAATAAAACAGATAGCCATTAGAAACGTAGTGATAAATAAAGGTGTAAACTGACATGTGGAAGAGGAGAGTGAGGAAGGTGTCTGTCCTGAGAAGAGGCGGTAAATGAAAACACACGGACTGTAGGGTGGACTGTAGATATGTAGGGCCTTAAAGTGACAATTTGGATGCAAGACTTCTTCTTGTAATGGAGGATATTTATAATCCTATGTAATAATCTCTATGGCAGGTGTGCCTTATGGGCTGCTGGGGCTGTGTGTGTGTGTGTGTGTGTGTGTGTGTGTGTGTGTGTGTGTGTGTGTGTGTGTGTGTGTGTGTGTGTGTGTGTGTGTGTGTGTGTGGGTGTGTGTGTGGGTGGGTGGGTGGGTGGGTGGGTGTGTGGGTGTGTATTGTTACATGTACCCTGGTGTATTATAATTATGATTGAGTCCATCACTCCGTGCTGCATGCTGCTTAAAAGACTGGAAGGGAATAAATGTTTCCTCTTGACCTTCTTTAACAGTGTTTATATAAGAGTGAGGAGGAGAATCCCTGTGACCCCCAACCACGGGCGTCGGACTGGGTGGAAAAAAAGGGTACTGAGTACTAAGGGAGGGCCCAAAAAGATGCTAGAATGAATAGCTGTGGATGCGGGAGGGACCCATAGAAAATGCCTTTCTACAGGACCCAGAATTTTGTGCTATGCC